>WNWU01000035.1:2247394-2249894 GCA_012654045.1 Ptyas mucosa
GAGAGAGAGAGAGAGAGAGAGAGAGAGAGAGAGAGAGAGAGAGAGAGAACACACCCTGAAATCTTTCATCCAAAGAATGAATGAAAGAAAGAAAGAAAGCAATTTGTCTCTTTATTATTGAAAAGACTTACATGGTCACCCATATTATGTATTACAACTCCTGGCAATAAAAACATTTTTAAAAAAAGATTGAGGCAACCACAATAAAAACTCCTGACACCCAAGGCTAAATTCTCCCACAGTGTTGGCCTTGATGGGCTTCGGCCTCTCTACCCCAACCAATGCCTCTAGGAAGGGCCAACTTTTCAGAGTCTGCGGGATCTCAGAGGGAAGGGTGTTTTATGCGATCATGTGAACGCAACAGAGCTGATCTGGTGACAATCCAGGTACTCTGAAACTACCATCACTGATCGCCAGCTGTCAAGCTTTCAAGCTAGGTGAGGATGCAAGGGTTATGAATGGTAAGACTCAGGGGTGCTATTCAACAGGTTCTGGAGAACCGGTAGCAGAAATTTTGAGTCGTTCGGAGAACTGGCAAATACCACCTCTGATTGGCCCCAGAGTGGGATGGGAATGGAGATTTTGCAATATGTTTCCCCCAGGAGTGGGAAGGGCATGGGGATTTTGCAATATCCTTCCCCTGGAGTGGGGTGGGAATCAGAGGTGGGTTCTACTTACCTTTACTACCGGTTCGCAATGGGATTGCGCATGCGCAGATCACCGATTATGACATCTGGTGCGGTGGGTGGGGCCTCCAGCGGGTTTTACTACCGGTTCTTGCGAACCGGTCCAAACCAGAGGGCAACCCACCACTAGTGGGAATGGAGATTTTGCAGTATCCTTCCCCTGCCATGTCCACCAAGCCACGCCCACCAAGCCACACCACGCCCACCAAGCCACGCCAACAGAACCGGTATTTGAATTCCACCGCTAGTAAGACTACTTTTATTATAAGGCTACAGTACCACAATCTTGCCAGTCTAAATGAGCAGCCTCTCCTCCCTTTATCTTCCTGAGAACTGGGAAGGATTCTAGCTGAGATGCTTTCTCAAATCGCATATGAGAAATGTAGATTCTCAAATCTACAACAGAACGATTTCAAATCTACCAAAGAAAAGATTTCTTTTATCTGACTGTCGCCTCTGGTACAGGACCTTCCTCCTGTCCCTCAAAGTTATCCCTACGGCCCATCACACCAGCCCACTGCATGCACACACCCAAAAGCCAGGAAGAATTTTTTTTTTTAATTAAAACAAAGAATCGTTAAGAGTCCTTCTAATCAGGAGCAGCTTTTGAGAAGGACCAAATACTCTCTTTCAAGTGACTCTCTTTCAACGTTAACTAAGTAGCCAGAAAGCTCAGATTAGGCGCATAGATCTCCTCCTTGGCGATCATCATTATCATCATTATTCCCCAAGTCTGCAGAGTGAAATTTAGAGAGAAGAAGGAAGAACAAGGAATGCCAGTTGGCTTCTGTTTCTTCCAAGCCAATTGCTAAATGACATTCTGGCAAGCTTCTCTGATTTGGAAAAAAACAGTAAGCTTCAAAGCTAGCTGTTATTTGTAAAAAAAAAAACAAACCTAAAATCAATAATCTAATCTTCTTTTTTCCATTAACTCCACATCCAGATTTTTTGCCCGCTTCTCTCCAAACTCTAGATTCCCTCCTAATCCTGCTGCCATGCTGGCTTAGGTATCTGCCTGGTAGGCCAAGATATGCGAGCACGATATTACCCCACCGTAGCGGCTAAACATTCCCAAGGTGGCTCACAGCATATTTAAACATCGCCAACGCTGCAGAACGATCAAAACAAATAAAAGAAGCAACATTGCTCCAACTCGCGGTGGTATCCTCGAGAGCCAATTAAAACCACCGAGCGGCTCGGAAAACTACTAAAAAGCCAATTAAAAGCCCAAGCAAACAGAATATTTATTTATTTTACCTGATGCCTGGTGTGTAGAAGAAGTCAGCAACCCTAGACAGGAGGAGAGATTAAAATTTTACTGAAAGGAACACAAACTGGAGGCACCTCTGATTAAAGACCCCCCTGGGAGGGAGAGAGCCGAATGGTAAAAAAAAAATATCCCAACTGCTGTTCACTTTTTAGTTCTCCTCTTTCAACTATATTCACGTAGGAGCACCTTCCCTTTTCTCCAGTAGGTAAGAAACAGAGATGGTGGAAATTCAATTCCATTAGGCTCAGCCAACAGGATTGATGGTAGATAAAATACATGAAGTTGGAAATGGTACAGGTACAGTAGTGGCCAAAATTGTGGAAACCTTTTGGGGAAAGTGTATTTTTGAGGTTTGATGCTAATAACACCACTTTTCTTTTTTTCTGGAGTTTCAAGATAATCCTATTCCACTGCTGGAATGGCCTGGGAATAGCCCAGACCTTAACCCAGGGGTGAAATCCAGCAGGTTCTAACAGGTTCTGGAGAACCGGTAGCAGAAATTTTGAGCAGTTTGGAGAACCAGCATATACCACCTCTGGCTGGC
>WNWU01000035.1:2254894-2266009 GCA_012654045.1 Ptyas mucosa
GAGAGCTAAATAGCTTGAAATAGATCTATATTAGTCTCCCTTTATTTCTTTATCAGTGAAATATAAATTTGAGATATATATATATATATTTGAAGAAAAGCATGGCTTTATTCTATAACAAGGCATCTTGAAAGTGGGCAAAAGTCGAACAGATAAAAACGTTTCCGACATTGACAAGTGTCCGTGGAATTCAGAAATGGCAGCATCTCTAATGCAAATGACAAAAGGAAGGTCTGAAGAGCAGAAAAGCTGGGAACGGATTTAGGGAGACGTTTTTGCTTTTGAAAGCCAAGACAGATCCCTTTTACAAGCCATATAATATAATTGGATTCGTTTGGCTTTCAGGTGTTTAGGAAAAGCCAGGTCAATGGTTTAAGAAGTGATGCGTTCGGGCTTCAGCAGCTCGGCTTTATGGCTCAGCTGGTTGCATAAAGGCATCCAATGATAGTTTATTCCAGTGTTTCTCAACCTCAGCCATTTTAAGATGGGTGGACTTCAACTCCCAGAATCCTCCAGCCAGCAAAGCCCACATCCCAACAAAGTCCACACATCTCATTGAAGTGGCTAAGTCTTTACTATAAGTATAGTAGTTATAGAAAGCTCTATAAGCATAGTATAGTAGTTATAGAAACTCTATAGTAGTTACAGAGCTCTGGTGGCTCAGCAGACTAAAGCAGTGTTATTAACTGTTATTAACATCAGCTGCCTGCAATTACTGCAAGTTCAAATCCCACTAGGCTCAAGGTTGACTCAGCCTTCCATCCTTTCTAAGGTAGGTAAAATGAGGACCCAGTTTGTGGGGGCAATAAGCTGACTTTCTATAAATATACAAAAGTATGAAGGCTATTGCTTAACGCATTGTAAGCCGCCCTGAGTCTCCGGAGAAGGGCGGCATATAAATCAATTTTTTTAAAAAAAGAGGATGTATATTTGATTATCCATGTAATAACTGCAGCTAGGATTGTATTTGCACAAAATTGGAAAAATGAAGAGATTCCTACGGATGAGAATGTGATTAGGAAAATATTAGAATGTGCAGAAATGAATAGGTTAACACTTGCCGTTAAAGAGAAGGAACAAACTGAATATTATATTGTATGGGAACTATTTTATCGGTGGCTAGAGAATAAATATGAAAGTTAGAAGACAAAAAGTAGATTCGTGAAATACAGAAAATATATGAATAGAATTAAATAAGCTAATACTTACTTAAGTATTAAATATGCTATGTATTAAATATGCTATGTATATCAGTATTAAGTTAATAGACAAATAATGAATTTGGCTGTAAATTTTAATTGTTATTGCACAACACATTGGTACCCGGACGACACACTGTTTAATAAAAGATGGAATGTTTGTATTAAAATAAAATAATTTTTTTTTAAAAAAAAGAAGAAATGGCTGAGTCCACACATTTTGTTGAAGTGGCTGACGTTGAAAAACACTGGTTTATTCAATCATCTGAACACAATGTGTGAATTAATGATGAGCCGGTTGCAGGTAGTCCTCAACTTACAACCATTGCTTCGAAGTTACAACGGCACTGCAAACAGTGACTTAGGATCCTTTTTTCACACTTATAACTGTTGCAGAATTCCCATGGTGACAATGATTAAAATGTGGATGCTTGGCAACTGGCTCATATTTATGACAGTGACAGCGTCCTGGAGTCACATGATCACCTTTTGCTACCTTCTGATGAGCGACATCAAGGGAGAAGCCAGATTCACTTAACAACCTTGCGGCGAACTTGGCAAGTGTAGTGATTCACTTACCACTTACTGCAGTGCAGGGGTGAAATCCAGCAGGTTCTGGCAGGTTCTGGAGAACCGGTAGTGGAAATTTTGAGCAGTTTGGAGAACTGGCAAATACCACCTCTGGCTGGCCCCAGAGTGGGGTGGGAATGGGGATTTTGCAGTATCCTTCCCCTGGAGTGGGGTGGGAATGGAGATTTTGCAGTATCTTTCCCCTGCCATGCCCACCAAGCTATGCCCACCAAGCCACGCCCACAGAACCGGTAGTAAAAAATATTGAATTTCACCACTGCTGCAGTGGTAAGAAGAGTTGTAAAATGGGGGGAAACTCACATAACCACTGTCATGCTTAACCACAGAAATTATGGACTCAATTGTGGTTGTACATCAAGGCCTACCAGTGGTGGGTTACTACCAGTTCTCCCCGGTTCTTGCGAACTGGTAGTGGAAATTTTGAGTAGTTCAGAGAACTGGTAAATACCACCTCTGCCTGGCCCCACCCCCAATCTATTTGTTGCCTCCCGAGTCCCAGCTGATCGGCTAGAAGGAAAAAAATCAGGGCTCACTTGACAAAGAAGAGGAAAAAAAAAACAAGACACCTTAGCTTTAAATTGAGAAGCCAAGAAGCCTCCTAACTGATTGGCTAGAACCGATCCGCTCCTTGTAAACTGCTCGGTGGTAATAGATTGGTAATTGAGGCCAAGCTGCCTGAAAGCAGTTTCCAATGCTCTCAGTGATGGCAGAGCGGCAAAAAACTCTTGCCGCGGCGCTTCAAAGGGCCACCCTACAGCTGATCAGTGATAAAAGGCAGTGTGGTGGTAGACTGGTGTGCTCCAAAAACAAATGGGTAGACCGGTACGGCTCTGCAAGCAGTTAAAAGCCTGGTAGACCAGTACCTCTGCTAAATCCTAAAGAATTGTTTGTCACATGACCATCAAACCCACGCCCACAAAATAAGCCATGCCCACAGAATCGGTAGTAAAAAATTTAGAACTGACCCCTGAGGCCTACCTGTGTTATGAAGATCAATAGTCAATTGTGAAGGAGCCCATTTGATGGGGTGGGGGGGTGAAAGCACTAGACTAGATGCCAGAAGATTATGGATATCTTGGAAGAGAGCTGGGTGACCTTGGACTAGGTTCTCAGCCCAACCCACCTCATAGGTTGCTGCTATGGAAAAATTCCGAGAAGGGAACAATAGGTTCATCACCATCAGTTGTATGAAAAGAAGACGAGAAGTTAATCAACGACAGACCTGATGTAGGAGAAGAGCAGGCAGAATCGGAGGGTGGGGTTAAGCATGTCATCAGCTTAGAGTTGTTGCGTTCCCATAAGTGTGCTCCAAATCCAACCTCTTTTTGAATTCTGTTGACCGTTATCTGGAGCCAATTTAATACTGAACTTAAGTTGACCAGATTCTTGTCAACATTGCATTGAAGATTTCTTGTAAATCTTCGACGCTACAACCATACCAATGGTCCTGATTCTTTGTGCCTGACATGCATACATACACTTGCACTGGGTCAAAAGAAGAAAAAAATGCATGACTACCAAGAAGGAGAGGGGGGGAAAGTCATGAAAGCAAGATGTGTAAGACTACAAGTTTTTTATTTTTATTTTATTTTATTTAAAATTTATATACCGCCCTTCTCCCTGAGGACTCAGGGCGGTGAACAGCCGGAATTAAAAACATACAATACAAATATTAAGAATTAAAATACATATAAATTTGGCTCCAATTTTAAAAATAACAAACCAATTTAAAAAAAAGTCTAAAATTTCTTCCTAAGCCAGCCCGGCTTGTTGAAAAAAGTAGGTTTTAAGGGCACGGCGGAAGGCACTGAGGTCTTGAGATCTCCTTATCTCAGGGGGCAGCTGGTTCCAGAGGGTAGGTGCCCCCACAGAGAAGGCTGTCCCCCTGGGGGTCACCAGCCTACATTGTTTGGCTGATGGCACCCTGAGGAGGCCCTCTCTGTGGGAGCGCACGGGACGGTGGGAGGTCATTTGTGGCAGTAGGCGGTCTCGCAGATAACTAGGCCCTATGCCATGGAGTGCTTTAAAGGTGATAACCAACACCTTGAAGTGCACCCGGAAGACCACCGGGAGCCAGTGCAGCTTGCGCAGGAGTGGTGTTACAATGGGAGTGCCATGTTGCTCCCGTCACTACCCGCGCGGCCGCATTCTGGACCAGTTGAAGCCTCTGGGTGCTCCTCAAGGGGAGCCCCATGTAGAGAGCCTTACAGTAGTCAAGGAGAGAGGTGACAAGGGCGTGAGTGACTGTGCACAGGGAATCCCGATCGAGAAAGGGCCGCAACTGGCGAATCAGGCGAACCTGACAAAAGGTCCCTCTGGTCACAGCTGTCAGATGATCCTCCAAGGACAGCTGCCTATCCAGGAGGACTCCCAGATTGTGAGCCCTTTTGTCGGGCTTTTGACAAACATAAGATAGAATAAAAATGATCGAGCCTTCCCCAACACCTTGAAAAACTTCCTGCGTGCACTTGAAAGATGCTCATGATGTCACCCATTTTACTCTCTCGAGCCCTGCATGTGGAAAAAAAAAACCCACTGAATTTCTTGACCTCAAAACCTTTCTCTGCATCTGATGTAAAGGTTCAGAATAGCTCAAACAAGGGCCATTACCATTGATTAACCGTCTGGTTAGGTTATTCAGATGGAATCAAGCGGCAAAAAAACCAGAAGAAGAAACAAAATACACAGCCAAGTTCCTTCTGATCTATTTCTGGCAAATCAAGGTAGTGAATCCACCCATTAAACCACAGTGGAGTAAACTACCTAGGAAATTTTCTCCTGGAGTTATGCTGGAGCAGAGGTTGCCAAAATACACCTTCCAGCCAGAGGTTTTCCTTGAATTTTTCATCAGGGTTGCTTCCGATTCTCTGCGGCAAAATTCAGTGTGTTCTTTTTCTCCATTGTTTAACACATTAACAGAGTTGGAAGGGACCTTGTAGGTCATCTAGTCCAACCCCCCCACCACCCAAACAGGAGACCCTATATCATTTCTGACAAATGGCAGTCCAGTCTCTTCTTGAAAGCCTCCAGTGATGAAGCTCCCACAACTTCTGAAGGCAACTTCTGTTCCATGGGTTGATTGCTCTCACTGTCAGAAAATTTCTCCTTATTTCTAGGTTGAATCTCTCCTTGTTCAGTTTCCATCCATTATTCCTTGTCTGGTCTCTTTGGAAAATACCTTGATCCTCTCCTCCCTGGCAGTCCCTCAAATATTAGAAGACTGCTATCACGTCTCCCCTGGTCCTTCTCTTCTCTTCACTAGACAAGCCATGCCCAGTTCCTGCAACCTTTCATTGTATGTTTTAGCTTCTAGTCCCCTAATTATCTTTGTTGCTCTTCTCTGCACTTTTTCTAGAGTCTCAATATCTTTTTTTTAAATTTGATTTATATGCCGCCCTTCTCCGGAGACTCACGGCGGCTTACAATGCATTAAGCAATAGCCTTCATACTTTTGTATATTTTATACAAAGTCAGCTTATTGCCCCCACAATCTGGGTTCTCGTTTTACCTACTTTAGAAAGGATGGAAGGCTGAGTCAACCTTGAGCCTGGTGGGATTTGAGCTTGCAGTAATTGCAGGCAGCTGATGTTAATAACAGTTAATGACACTGCTTTAGTCTGCTGAGCCACCAGAGCTCAGTTTTTTTATAGTGTGGTGACCAAAACTGGATGCAGTATTCTAGGTGTGGTCTTATTAAGGCTTTATAGAGTGGCATTAGTACCTCCCTTGATCTTGATTGTATCCCTCTATTAATGCAATTTAGGACTGCATTGGCTTTTTTAGCTGCCACTGCATACAGCTGGTTTAGCTGGTTGTCCACTAAGACTCCAAGATCCCTCTCACAGTTCCTGCTATTAAGCCTGGTTTCACCCAGTCTGTATGTCTACTTTTGGTTTTTCTTGCCTAAGTGTGAGGGGAGAAGCATACAAAACTCAAGCTTAAGCTTCTAAACTTAAACTTTAAAATAGGACTTAATAAAATAAAACAAACCTGAGCCTGAGTGCCGTAGGAGACCAATGCCTCCTACTAAGGCAGCATTTAACATCCAGCTGCCTGCAATTACTGCGAGTTCAATTCTCACCAGGCTCAAGGTCGACTCAGCCTTCCATCCTTTCTAAGGTGGGTAAAATGCGGACCCGGTTTGTGGGGGCAATAAGCTGACTTTATATAAAATATACAAAAGTATGAAGGCTATTGCTTAACGCATTATAAGCCGCCGTGAGTCTCCGGAGAAGGGCGTCATATAAATCAAATTTTTTTTAAAAAAAACCTGTGCCCAAATCCGGGGATTTTCTCCCCACTTAAGACTTTTAACCTAATTTCATTCGCTTCCACTTTTGGTAGCCTGTTCTGTCTCCCTCAAATGCATTCCCTGTTCATCAAAAGACACCAATGTCATCTGAAAGGAAGGGTATTCAGATCTCCCCAAATCATACAGGTCTCCAAGGGGTGCTTTGCTAGAACTATTTCTTTTTTAAAAAATTTATTTTATTGATACATTTTTTCTTAAATATGCATAAGTGCTTAATGTACAGTGTATTATCTGGGTCCATTTGCTTATACAACATAGTAAAATGGTATCATAGTAATCATAATTATAATAGTAGTAATCATAATAGTAGTAACATTTACTTGTTTATAATAGTAATCTTTCATCATTTACTTATACATCTTAGTAAACTTTTTTCCTCTATTTTCCTCTATTTTTTATCTAACCGCTGATAAAACAGATCCCATGTTGAAAAGTATTCTGTTTCTTCCTTATCTTTTATTTTTAGTGTCAATCTGTCCATCTCCACACAATCTAGTATTTTTTTGATTATATTTTCCTCTGTAGGGGTATCCTCATTTTTCCCATATTGTGCCAATACAATTCTTGCTGCTGTCAACATATGTAGTATGTTAAAATTATTGTAATCTTCTGGTATTATACCTAACAAAAATATTTGCGACTGCTATCTTCAGAAATCATTGCTTGAGCTATTTCTTAAGATCATTTCAAGAATCGGTGCTCAGTTCTATATCAAATAAATCCTAAACATTCTATAAAAGCCATCCAGTGGATCTTCTGTGGGGGGAAAATATAACCCTTTTTTTTCCCAGAGAGAAATCAATCTTCTTCTAGAATTGATATGATTTGGATTATTTAAAAAAAAATTGCTTCACAAAACAATTAAAGCCAATATTCTTCCAAAATCTTTTTCTGATCATAATCCAATATCCTTACCTCTTTGTTTCTTAAATGGAGACTATTAAATGGAGATTGAATGAGTCTCTTTTGCAGAGAGCACGGATTATTAAAGAATGTAAGCACGTACTCCAAGATTATTTTAACCATAATCTGGGTAAGAGAACCAATTTGATAAGAGTTTGAGACTTTTGTAAAGTTAAAAAATGTAAACCAGTACTCCGAGATTATTTTAACCATAATTTGGGTAAAAGAACTAATTTGACAAGAGTTTGGGACTCTTGTAAAGCCATGATACGAGGGTATCTTATACAATATAACACAATAATCAAGGAGAACTTGGATGGAAACAGCCAAAAAGTGTTATAAGAAATTAAACTAAAGGAAAGACAGCTTGAGAAATCACCAGAAGATCTTAACCAACTAAAAGCATTTCAACAACAAATCTGTGTGTTGCCTGTTTTCAGATATGGAAAAGAAATAGAAATATACAAAAGCAATCCAGGTGAGATTTTCAAGATTATAATGTAGGATGACCAGGTCTGTTTGAGCAGGCAGACGAGGTCCTGTAGAAATCAAGTTCTCTGAACCTCCATAAATGTGAAAATCAGAGAGGCTAAGTACATTAGAGGCTTTCCTTGATGGCTGATTAATTCAGAATATTTCTTGCATGGCGGCTGTCAGATTTCACACCAGGCTCAAAGGTAAATCTTTAACCTGGAATTGCCTTTCTTGGCTGAAAGCTTTCAGAGGTGAAACATGGCAGGTCTTCAGGCGAGAACAAAGCCACATACCGAGAAGAACTGCCTATTGCAATTCTCTGTGGATCTGTGCTTTAGAGTTTTAAGTTCTAGATCTTTTCTCTTCGCTTTTTCAAGTCAGTTGCTAGCTGACTCTTCGACTGATGGCCTTGGCAAACTTCTGACCTACACTAATTCCTGCCTTACCAGCAGGAACTATTGTGATGGCAGCTGTGCTGGATTTGCCAAGCTACAAAAACCAACCAACCTACATAAAAACTATTCTCAGCATCCCTAACTGTATCCCTCAATATTGTGGCATCTTCCCAAATTGGAAGTGATAGGACCACGACAGCAAAAGGTAGCAAGAAGAGTGTTCGTGATGAAAGCAGACAGGCTCAAAATATCTGAATCCCTGTCTTAGACGATATCAGATGCCTCCAAGGTGCTCTTTCAAAAGGCAACTGGACTTTCTTTTTCCTTGAAGATGTTTTGCTTCTCATCCAAAAAGCTTCTTCAGTTCTGAAGAAGAACTGTAGAAGCTTCTCGGATGAGAAGCAAAACGTTTTCTAAGAAAAACAAAAGTCCAGTTGCCTTTTGAAAAAGCAACTTTGGGACAACCTGGATGATTGAAAATCTCCATAGACACAATGATATCAGGTATTTTCTTTAAGCCATGCATACCCGTAGCCTCGACTGACGATTTGAATTGAGCCCTGAATTTCTGTTGCTAAGTAAGACAGTTGTTAAGTGAGTTTTGCCCCATTTTACTACTTTCTTGCCATCATTGTTAAGCGAATCACTGGTTGTTAATTTAGTAACACAGTTTGTTAAGTGAATCTGACTACCCCATTGGCTTCACTTGGCAGAAAGTCGCAAAATGTGGTCACATGACCCCAGGACACTGCAACTGTCATAAATCTGACATCATCAGAAAGCTTCTGCACATGCGCAGAAGTGCGTGTGCGTGGCCCATTGCAAATTAGTAGTAAAGGTAAGTACAACCCACCCCTGGAATGGAGGTATAGCGAATATCTCAGGAGGGACCCTCTGGACTGTAAAAGCGATGGGGGAGAAATGTCCTTTTAGAAGAGAATATTTGTAGCTCAGAATTAAACTGTGGGGTCTTTTCTGCTCTTTATGGTTTTCTTGCAGATGTTGCACTGATGTTGCTACCCAGTTTGGTAATGAGATGTCTTCAAGAAAATCACCAAGCTCAGAGGGCACCAAAGACCCCCAAATGTACTTTTAGACTTCTAAGATACTATTAATATAATCCAGGGGTTAAATGCTCCCAGATCAGACCAGATTGCCCGGTCCGGTAGCGATCTTGGCCAGTGATTCGGCAAACCGGTAGCGATGGTGTCATTACTTCCTGGTTTTAATCAGGAAGTAATGTGTTTTTTATCTTCTGCGTATGCGCAGAATGTGTGCGCTTCTGAACCGGTAAGGAAGGTAAGTAGATTTCACCCCCGGGCTTAAGAATTTCTTATGTAATCAGATACCAGACTCATATTATCACATGTGGTGGACATGTCCAAAGGCAAAAAAAAATATTGGACAAAAATACGCACATGGTTAGAAAAAAATAGTAAAGCAACATATAGATCTAAAGTCAGAAATATTTTTCTTGGGTATTTTACCAGAGAAATACAAGAAAGGGAATACATATCTAATTTTACATGTATTAACAGCAGCCAAAATTGTGTTTGCACAACAATGGAAAAACGAGGAGATTCCTACAGATGAAATTGTAATAAAAAAAATATTGGCATGTGCAGAAATGGATAGATTAACACTTAAAATTAAGGATAAATTAAGGATAAAGAAGAAACTGAATATTTTTAAACATGGGATTTGTTTTATCAATGGCTAATCAGTAGAAACAAAACTTAAAAGTATAAGAGAAGGATCAATTGCAATGAAGATTTACTAAAACAGATAAGTAAACATTACTATTATCATGGGATCATTACTGATGTTAAAAATATTATTTTTACTATGACCAATACTATATCTCAAATTCAGTTGTACTCAGACAGCACACTGTTTATATAGATATTGAATTTTTATGTTTCACATTGTAATTTTTTTTTTAAATTGTACAAAAAGAATTTCTTAGGGATGCTTTTTGAATATGTTTTTGGTGACAGGGTGACAGAGAAAATACTACCATTAGACACACACCTTTCCGACTGTTGGAAACCTTTCTGGCTACCCACCCTTTCCTATTTCAAACAGTCTCATATCACGTAGAATACTAGGTGTGTCCGGACATTTGCAGAATTAATTGAGACGTGGTAACGTAAGAGCCTACAGGACCGGTCCTCAAACTATGGCCCGTGGGCCGGATATGGCCTGCCGAAACCAATAATCCGGCCCACGTGGGACCACGAGGATGCCCCACCCACATTGCCCCATCTACCCGCCAGCCCCCCCCCCACCTCCTGGAGGACGAGGAGGTCAAAAACGGGCCCATTTGTGGCTTCCCTGGCCTCCAGAGAGAGAGGGAGAGGGAGAGAGAAAGGGAGGGAGAGAGAAAGAAACACATACACACACAAACACAAACAGAAGTCCCTCACACACACACACCCAAGGCAGCCACATCCGTTCACTAACCTGATTTCCGCCCCCAGGAGGAAACATAACAAATTAAAGTTTAATTTGTGGGTATTGTTTAATGGACCACTAAATTGGCCATGCCTACCCAATCACATGACCACCTAGACACGCCCATCCAGGCGGTTCAGTCCCCCAACAGTCTGATGGATTGTGAATTAGCCCCGTTTAAAATGAAGTTGGCCAGAGTGTTGACACTTGGCTAAAAAAAGACAATACTGAGGACAACGCAAGAGGAGAAAGTCGATTGCTCTCGTTTTGAAACGTGCTCAATCATAAGCTCGGTATTTCGCACTTTCTCCGAACGTTAAACAAATGCATAACCACCCATTTCCAAACTGCCTCTACAGTACATTTCCTCTGTTATGCAGTTTTTGCGCAACGTCCCTCTGCCCCCAACAGAGAAATCTTCAGATGGCAAAAGAGAATAATCAAGAGAAGGTTGATTACAGTGATGATCGCTCTGCTAAAAATAATACCAACAACTTTTGGAAAACAACACCTCGCATCTCCTTCACCATGGCTAAATGTGAATCCTATAATAGAAACCTCGCATCCATCTTTCCTAGACTCAGAACCTTCACTGAGGGTCAGACTACAGTTACCATCATCCCCAAATAGTCGAGAGTTTGTAGATCAACAGATCTGTAAAGCATTGTGTTGGGGAAAGGTAAATGGTATTCAGGGGACACGGTGGCTCAGTGGCTAAGATGTTGAGCTTGTCGATCAGAAGGTTGGCAGTTCAGCGGTTTGAATCCCTAGTGCCGCGTAAGGGGGT
>WNWU01000035.1:2272156-2287783 GCA_012654045.1 Ptyas mucosa
GGAAGGAAGGAAGGAAGGAAGGAAGGAAGGAAGGAAGGAAGGAAGGAAGGAAGTTTAAGTGCTATTGCTATATGCAGATAATACCTACCTCTATTTTCCTTTCCATATCTAGCTGATAGGTTTCCCTGGTGCCTTCTGGGTTGAAACATAGTTCAGAGTAGAAGCAATGAATTGAAAATGAACCAAGGCTGGTGGAGCAGCAAGATTCACTCTGTGAGGATGGGATTTTATCTACATGAAATTAAACTACAATTCCCATGAATGAGAAGGTACGCCCGGTACCTTGTATTATCTTTTAAATCTTCAGATTAACAAGCTGGCAAGCGGCGCCTATTTCCATCTGTGAAGAATTGATCAACTATGACCTTTTCTTGGATAAATCTGACCTTGCCTTCATCACCCATGCAGTGGTAAACTGCTGATTGGACAATGGAAATGTGTGGTATGTAGGAGAAGATCCTGAAGGAAACTTAGAAATCACAATGGATCCAAAAGGCGCTTGTCAATCTTCTGTCTGCTTTTTCCTGATAGAAGCATAATGAACCTGAGCTGAGGCCCATGGATTTCCAGGTTAAATTCATTCATGGGTCTTCTACCGATATCAAAACCCTTGGTTAGGGCCCTGCTTCCTGAAGGAATATTTTCTTCCATTTGTTTAAAACCAATAGCTTCAATCTTCAATCTAAGAGTTATTGTGGGTGTTGTGGCTCCCCAGCGGCCAACAGAGCTGGGGGCAGACTCGGACAGTGAGGAGGTTGGGGAGGAACATGGGCCAGTCCTGGAGTCTGGGGAAGGCTCTGATGAGTGCTCTGCGTCAGAGGCAGAAAGAGGGCCAGGGCCGTCCGAGAGTTATCAGCTACCTTCAGAATCGGAGATAAGTGGGGCTGAAGAACAGCTGGAGCTTGTTCCCGATGTGCGCATGCACAGAACTGTCAGGAGAAGGGAACAATTAAGGAACAGAGGTCGACTCTGGAGTAAAGGCACAAGGGGACACTGAACGGCCCCTCCCATAGGGAATAAAGAGGAGCGAAAGGGGAGTGGTATTTGCAGGAGACAATTAGTTTGTATTATTAGTGGGAAGATTTGCTTCTCTGAGAGACTCCTTGCCAAGTATTTCCTTGTACAGCATTGCATCTGGAAGTTATTGGCCTGGTCCAAGGACTGATAAGGTCTGTGTTTGCAATTCAGCCTTGAAAGACTGCTGGGACTTTGCTGAATGTGAATGCTAGGAATTCACATTAGCCAAATAAAAAGGGGTTTTGTCGGGACAAGGAGTCTGTTTCCTGATTGGGTGAAGCATAAACCAGAACAGTGGGTGCTACTCAAGAGAAGGGACTATGTGGACCTAAGACAAGGATCTTTCCGATAGAAGAGAGTTATTTGTAGCTCAGGGTTAAACTATGATGCTCTCTGAGCATGGTGGTTTCCTTGTAGACATTTCATTACCCACCTAGGTAACATCATCAGTGCTTTGTGGAATTCTCTCCTCCTCTCCCAATTCCAGACTGCTCCTTCTTTGGTTGATTTGACAACGAGGATAAAAAACTTATTTTTATGTTCAAGTTATTTCCCCATTAAAAATCTATGTTCTCAAGATTGATGCCCAAATATTTTATGATGGAAGTCATGAATTTTAAAAGTCTCTACATTTCTGCTATTTTTTTTTTGGATGATGTAACGTGTTATGCCAATTTAGTATATTTTATTGTTATTGCCGTTTTATTGACATTGTTTGGATTTTTCTGTTAAATACCACAGACTGCTTGGATTGTGACTGGTGTAGAAAAAGATGGACGGATTTCTTCGGTATAATAAACTTTGCATTGTTTCAGCTAGGTTTGACTCTGCCGTATTTAGCACACAGATGGAATTTGTCTCTTTTATTTCCTTTTTTTAAAAAAATATTTTTTATTGTAGTTTTTCTTTTCCAAAATTCTAATACATATTCAAACATACAGTGTCATTTTTATATACTTTGGATTAATAGTTCACATAAAATCTACACTATATACATATATATAGATCCTCAATTTCCTTATGAATATTACCTATTTTTGTTTCTGTTGTCTATCCACCTATACCATTTCCCCCAAACCGCATAATATTCCGAATCCTCTTTTTCTTTTAATTCTAAAGTTAGTTTATTCATTTCGCACATTCAAATATTTTTTGGATAATCAATCCCTCTGGTGATAAGTTATGTTCTTTCCAATATTGCACGAACGCAATTCTTGCTGCTGTTAATACATGTAGGATCAGATATCTTATTTTTTTAAATCAAATTTAGTTTTTAATATTCCCAGGAGAAATGTTTCTGGATTTAACTCAATTTGTCTCTTTTATTTCCATTATTATCTTTTTGCTTTACTCCAGCCTGCATTCCATTCTATCATTCTGTTCTGCTCTCTGTTCTGTATTCTGTTCTGTTCTGTTCTGTTCTGTTCTGTTCTAGTCTGTTTTGTTCTTCCATTCTGTTCCGCTCCGCTCCGCTCCGCTCCATTCCATTCCATTCCATTCCATTCCATTCCATTCCATTCCACTCCACTCCACTCCAATCCACTCCACTCCACTTCACCCAGGGGTGAAATTTGACCAGATCAGACCAGCTCGGGCGAACTGGTAGGGACGATTTGAATCAGTTCGCCGAACTAGTAAAAGATCACCCTGGTTGGCCCCGCCCACACCTGCCCGGTTGCCCGCTCACCTGGTCATCGCTCACCTCTTCCAGCTGCTCTTTTGGCCCTTCCAGCCACTAGACATTCCACAGAATTCAACGTTAAACGCAGCGGAGAGAATCCAAACTTTTCTCCCTCCATTCACAGCGGAGCTGCTGCAGCCTGTCCCTTTAAGGTACTTTGAACCCCTGGAGGGAGGAAGCCGGGGGAGGGACCATAAAGGGAGCAGCAGCTCCGCTGTGAATGGAGGGGGAAAAGTTCGGATTGTCTCTGTCACAGCATTCACTATGAGCCCTTCTTGTGGACATACACACATTTTTTCCTACCAGGTTCTGTGGGCGTGGCTTGGTGGCGGTGGGGTCATGTGATTGAGTGGGCATGGCCATGAGTGACAGAGTTGGCCACACCCATTGTCACAGGAAAAACCCCCACCAAGCCACACCCACAGAACCGGTAGGGAAAAAAATTGAATGTTACCACTGACCCCACCTCATCATGCTATGCCATGCCATGCCATGCCATGCCATCTCCCCCTCATTATTATTATTATTATTGCTAAAGGAGGATTCTACCATTAATTCTGGAGCATATGCAGTTTGCCACAGCTGGATAGCATGGGGGATTTGCCAGAGCACAGGATCTTCTGTTAGGGAAAAGGGAAAGGAGAGTATGTGAAAATGGAATGGAAAAGAGAACGAGAGAGTTGAACATGGGTTCAAGCTGAGAAGTCACTGAATAAAACCCTGTGTTAGGAGGTGCCCGTACTCACTGTATCAGACCTGGAAGCTATCTTTTTCATTGGATCTTCACACCTGCCACATTTACTACTGTGGGAAACTGGGAGGGGAGATTGTATGGAGCCAGGGTGATATGTAGTCATAATAACATTCCTTTCGCAAAGAGTCAAGGACATCTTGCCCTGCACCTGGATGGCTGGAACTAGGAGGCATCTCCAGTTGGGACGGTGCATTGATTGGACCATGTGATGGACATGTGAGTAGTGGGCAGGGACTTGGACTTTCCTTTGGGTGGGGAAAACCTGGAAGCTTTCAGATTTGGATTTTCACAGATGTGTCAATACGACATCTCTAATAAAATGCAACTTTGAGGAAATTCTAGCCTTGGAATTTTCTTTCATAGGGAGTGTTACTTGGAACCCTGACACACTGCTTAGAAGAAACAGCAGGTCCTCCCAGAGCCCCGAGGGTCTGAAAACCAATAGGCAGAATTTTAGGAGGTGCCTGTACTCACTGTGTTGGGGGCAGCAGGTTCTCCCGGACCCCTTTTTGGTCTGAAAACTGATAGGTGGAAATTCCCTGGAAAGGAGGTGCCCGTACTCTGTTAGGGAACCAGAGTCCTCCCAGATGCCTTTTCATTTTGTCTGAAAACTGATAGGTGGCAGAATTTTTCCCCCTCCCTGTAATTCATTTGCATCTTTGCTGTGGCACACATGAAAGAAGTAACCTTATCATTAGATGTTCCAGATGTTTTACCATGAACCTTCAGTTTCTTAAAATTAAGTCTAATTTCCATAATCACCCATGTAGATGATAATCTCTTGCTTCTCTGGAGACTCTAAGACAGGGGTCAGCAACCATAAACACACAAAGAGCCATTTGGACCCATTTCCTGCAGAAAAAGAAAACACCGGGAGCCACAAAACCCTTCCTGTGCTGACTATTTCTTGAGCAGCTAAAAAACTAGCATATGTAGTTGAATTAAACCTTCTGTTTTCTTCTGAAACTTTTCTTTTCTTGGATTTATCCATGGTTGGCCTACCAGAGGTCAAAAAGCTCAATAAATTGCATGCTGGCGGGTGTCGCACATTGGCGGTTGTGATGCATATTTTGAGCGACAGGGAGCCACAGCAGAGGGATGGAAGAGCCACATGCAGCTCCAGAGCCACAGGTTGCTGACCCCTGCTCTAAGAAATACCTAACAACCAAGTACTTAAATATCCTATGTAAATGAAAGGAGAAAACCAACTCAAGTCTACATGGCAAAGCAACTCAAGCTTTGTCATTGTACTGACCTCGGCTTCCTTAGAAATTAAACATCACAAACGTAGTTCCGGCAAACCTCTTTAATTCATACGGCTGTAAATTACTTTCATTTACAGTCCGCAAGGCTTGATAAACAGTCTTTCAGAGGAAGGTTACCAACACCCACCTATCTCATGTGGAACGTTGCCAGAGAGCTAATTTCCAGACGCAGGGCAAGGCCAAACTTGGCACAGAGTCACAAACAGAAGTTTCAAATCTTGAATCGGCCAGATGAACTAATTATTTCCTGCAAAAGCTCATGCCCCATTCGCTCCTCTTTTATGTCTTATGGGAGGGGCCAATCATCTCCAAGCCTTACTCCCAAGTCGACCCTGTTTCCTTAATTGTTCCTGTCTCCTGGCAGCTTCACACATGCGCACACTGGGAACAGCCTCCCACTGTTCTTCTGCCTCACTAATATCAGAACCCGGAGACTCCAGAGGCAGCAAAGAACTCCCAGATGGCCTTGGCCCCCACTCTGCCTCCAACTCAGAGCCATCGTCCGAGCCTTCCCCAGACTCCAGGACTGGCCCACATTCCTCCCCAACCTCCTCATTGTCTGAATCTGTTGCCAGCAAACTTAAATCATTTGATTAAAATAGTGTAGTCCTTCATACTGGCATGGAAAAATTTCAGGCATAGAACATTCTGGTTTTTGAACCTTCTGGATTTTGCTAATGATCTTGTTATGACTGTCCCAAGCCCTGGCAAATGCAACAAAAGCTCATTTTCTGTCTCAATTATTCTAGGATTTATTGATGGCTATAACGGGGATTCCATAAAACATAAAAATTGGGGTCTCACTGGTTGTCGTCTCTCTTTTACAACGTCCTGCTGTCTTCCCTTTCATTCTGACCAACCAAAGTCGCACATTCTGTCAGGGTTCCAAGTAACACCCCCATTTTCTCACAGTAGAATTTGTGGCAGGCCTGAAGGCTCAAAGGTAAAAGATGGCTTCCAGGTCTGACACATTTATCCCCAAAAGCAATATTTAAAAAAAAATAAAAACCAGATCTTGAACATCTTGAACAATTTATGTTAGGCAATGGAGCTTTCTTGTCATCGTTGACCTCCAAAATTCACAGGACCAAACCTAGTGAAGGACGATGTCCAAGGCAGTCCAGTACCAGATGCTGATGTCTTCTGGGAGGTTTGGAGAGCAAACAATTCCATCTGAACCAGTGGTGAAATCCAAATTTTGTTACTACCAGTTCTGTGGGCGTGGCTTGGTGGACATGGTGTGGCTTGGTGGGCATGGCAGGGGAAGGATTACTACTGGTTCTGTGGGCATGGCTTGGTGGGCATGGCTTGGTGGGTGTGACAGGGGAAGGATACTGCAAAATCCCCATTCCCTCCCCACTCCTGGGAGAAGGATATTGCAAAATCTCCATTCCCACCCCACTCTGGGGTCAGCCAGAGATGGTATTTGCCAGTTCTCCGAACTATTCAAAATTTCTGCTAGCGGTTCTCCAGAACCTGCCAGAACCTGCTGGATTTCACCCCTGCTTGGTGGGCAGGGGAAGGATACTGCAAAATCTCCATTCCCACCCCACTCTGAGGCCAGCCAGATGTGGTATTTGCCGGTTCTCCGAACTGCTCAAAATTTCTGCTACTGGTTCTCTAGAACCTGTCAGAACCTGCTGGATTTCACCCCTGAACTAGGGAATGTTTCCCCTGATCTGGTCTATCTTGAAGAGCTGACACAACCAAGCCACATTAGCACACACACATGTGCATGCACACACACATAACACTTACAGGCACACGCAGCCTCAAACAATCCAAACAAAGAATTATATATATATTTTTAAAAAAAATGGAAAAGTGATATTTGTCCAGATGTCAAGGAATAGATGGTGTTTCTTAACCTCAGAAATTTTAAAATAGATGAGCTATAAGTCCCAGAATCCAACACCCACCCACCCCCGATGGATGGTGAAAACCAGTTTGGCCTAGTGGTTAAACCACCAGGCTAGGAACCAAGAGATCATGAGTTCTAGTCTTGGCTTAGACATAGAAAACTAGTTGGGGGACCTTGGAGCAGTTACTCTCTCTCAGCCCAATTCACCTCACAGGACTGGGGAAAATAGGAGGAGGAAGGAGCATTGGGTATGTTTTCCACCGCTGGTTATTTATGAGCTGTGGTGGCACAGTGGTTAGAGTGCAGTACTGCAGGCTACTTCTGCTGATTGCTGGCTGCCTACAATTTGGCAGTTCGAATCTCACTAGGCTCACGGTTAATTCATCCTTCCATCCTTCCGAGGTGAGTAAAATGAGGACCCAGATTGTTTGGGGGCAATAAGCTGACTCTGTAAATCGCTTAGAGAGGGCTGTAAAGGACTGTAAAGCGGTATATAAGTCTAAGTGCTACTGCTATTGCTATAAATAATAATGAAGGTGGGATAAAAATCAAATAATAATAATAATCGATAGAAGAGAATATTTGTAGCTCAGGACTGATCTGTGGGATTTTTGATGCTCTCTGAGCTTGGTAGTTTTCTTGCAGATGTTTTATTACCAAACTAGGTAACCTCATCAGTGTTAGAAGGGAGTGGAGTTAGAAGGGATGGAGGAGGAGAAGGATGACAATGACAACTATGGAGTCTTTGGTGTTTTCTCAGCTTGGTGGTTTTCTTGCAGACGTTTCATCACCCAGCTAGGTAACATCATCCGTGCTAGAAGGAGTGAGGCTTGCCCTTATTTTTACATAGTATTTTACATTATTATTTAATTATTTAAGAACCGTGGTGGGGCAGTGGTGAGAGTGCAGTACTGCAGGCTGCTTCTGCTGACTGCCGGCTGCTTGCAATTTGGCAGTTCAAATCTCACCAGGCTCAAGGTTGACTCAGCCTTCCATCCTTCCAAGGTGGGTAAAATGAGGACCCAGATTGTTGGGGGCAAGAGGCTGACTCTGTAAACCGCTTAGAGAGGGCTGTAAAAGCACTGTGAAGCAGTATATAAGTGCTATTGCTATTGCTAATACTATACTATTAAATAATAATAATAATAATAATAATAATAATAATAATAATGATGATGATGATGTTGCTGAGGTTAGAAAACACTGGTTAAACATACTGTGCAAATCAATCGTTCCTGGCTAATTAATAAAACAAGACCAACCTGGAAACGTGTGAACTCCACTAATGTAAGAAAGCTTGTCTACATTCGTAAATGTCTCTTCAACACTTGATTTTTATCTTTATGCCGCTGCTGACTTCAGTATTTCAGTATTCAGGGCCTTGATTTTAAGGGACAACAACGTGACATTTCAACTTTCTTTTGGGGGAAAGCATCCCTTGCTGAGAGTCACAAACTTCATTATGCATTCTTCATGTCTTCTCTGGGTTTGTAGAAAAATATTTTTAGAGACAAGAGTTTTAATTCAAGCAGCCAGCAGCCGGCTTCAAGGATCCCACATTTGGCATCACTGCCTCCTCCTCCTCCTTCCGAGGCTCAGATGCTGTATAAAAAGGCTGCGGCAGAAACGACGAAGCCTAAAAATAGCTCAGGTATCATGTAAAGATGCTGGATTTTGCTCCGTCTCCGCCTCTCCTGGTCTTGCCAAAATATCCACCCACCACTTACGTGCACTAGAGTAAAGGGACCATGTTGGTTGTGATTTAATTTGTAATTTGGAGAGTAAGAAGCAGACCAAAAAAAAAAAAAGAAGAAGAAGAAGAAGAGGGAAAAAAATAGCAACAGTACTGACAAAGCAACAATTGTGCTTCATTCAGTAAATCGTGATTAAGCAAATCACACTTTAGAGCAATCTTGGAAAAGCAGCCTGCTCATATGCCACTTAAAAGTGACTGCTCTCAGTTATTTTCAGGCGGTATGTTTTTATATGCTCGATGCGGAATGATATTTTAAAGAACTGAGCTAGTTGTATGTTAATATCCTACGTTTCCCTTCCTTTTTCTTTCATTTTTATTACATAGATGTCGTCCATCACATTAACAGAGTTGGAAGGGACCTTGTAGGTCTTCTAGTCCAACCTCCCCCCCCAAGCAGGAGACCCTACACCATTTCTGACAGATGGCAGTCCAGTCTCTTCTTGAAAGCTTCCAGTGATGATGCTCCCACAACTTCTGAAGGCAAGCAAATTGGTTGATTGCTCTCACTGTCAGAAAATTTCTCCTTATTTCCAGCTTGAATCTCTTCCTAATCAGTTTCCATCCATTATTCCTTGTCTGGCCTTTGGGTGCTTTGGAAAATAGCTTGACCCCCTCCTCTCTATAGCAGCCCTTCAAATATTAGAAGACTGCGATCACGTCTCCCCTGGTCCTTCTCTTCTCTTCACTAGACTAGCCATGCCCAGTTCCTGCAATTGTTGGTTGTATGTTTCAACCTCCAGTCCCCTAACCATCTTGATTGTTCTTCTCTGCACTCTTTCTAGAGTCTCAACGTCTTTTTTTTTATAGTGTGGTGACCAACACTGGATGCAGGATTCTAGGTGTGGTCTTATTTTTATTTATTTTTATTTATTTGATTTATATGCCGCCCTTCTCCGGAGACTCAGGGTGGCTTACAATGAGTTAAGCAATAGCCTTCATACTTTTGTGTATATTTATACAAAGTCAGCTTATTGCCCCACAAACTAGGTCCTCAGTTTACCTACCTTAGAAAGGATGGAAGGCTGAGTCAACCTTGAGCCTGGTGAGATTCGAACCTGCAATAATTGCAGGCAGCTGGTGTTAATAACAGGGTGCTTTAGACCACTGTACTACCAAGGTCTTACTCACAAACATTATGTGATGGAAAGTAGACTGGAATCCCAGGAGGGAAGGGATGCATTCCAGAGGAGCAAGAGGCAACTCAGTCTAGATAGTTAGTGCGATAGAAAGGGGGTGAAGACAATTCCTCCTTAATTAGCTCCCTGACTATATGCTTTACGGGGATAGTAAGCTGCCTTAGTTTGGCAAGATTCTGTTATTAGATGAGGGTCAATTTTAAAAAAAAAGCCTGCTTGGAAGAATTACAATGAGTCTTTCTTGGTTTTTGGAGCCTGCCATCTATCTTGCCAAACTATAGCACAGTACCACTTTGATAAAGCATATACTTTTGGGGAAGCCCCTTTTTCTCACACACAAACTATCTGAACTGAGTTGTCTTTTCCTCCTCTCGAATGGACCCTCTTCCTTCTGGGAATCCAGAAGAATTCTGGGAAAATATATATATATTTGTTTTCTGAGGTTTTCGCGGGTGTTTGTATGTAGGTCTTTGGTTATTCAGGTTTTCTCCCACGTAAAATTGGAAGTGTCTTGATGACGTTTCGACGAAGTCTCATTCGTCATCTTCAGGCTGGTGTTCTTGGCTTCGTGCTTCCAGGAGCAATGTGTGATCGCAGCTGTTTCTTCCTTTTAACTGCCAGTGGGAATGTGAACTGATTGGGTGGGAGCTTGGCTGTGTTCTGATTGAGTGGAAGTGTGTTCTGATTGGTTGGGGGGTTGGCTGTGCTCTGATTGGATGGGGGTGTGTTCTGTTTGGGTGGGGGCTTGGTTGTGCTCAGGTTAGTCGAAGTTGCAGGGGGATTTGAGCTGGTGAGCTGTGTTGCTGTTGTTTGGCTTCGCGTTCGTGGTCATGCCACATCTTCATGGTAGGTGTCAGTCTGCTTCATGTATGGATTGGAGGGTTTTAAAGTGGCTAATGATGCAGCTGCGGTCTGGCTTCTGGTCCGTGGTCACACCTTATCATCGGCGTGGATTTGAGTCTGCTTTCCGCATGGATGTGTGGTGGTGACATCCTGTGTGGCCCTCGTGAGTGTGAGTCTGGTGTCATTCCCGTGTTAGGGATTCGTTTGTCAATAAGGGCGGGTTTCCAAATGGCTGGTAGGTGGGAGGTATCATCTCATTAATTCATGCTGTGTGGGCATTTTTCTATCTCAATGGCTTATCTGATTATTCTGTTGTTAAAGTGTTCAGTTTTGGCGATAGTTCTGGTCTTTTTAAAGTCAGTTTCATGTCCCATGGCTTTAGAAGAATGAAGCCAAAAACACCAGCCTGAAGATGATAAATGAGACTTCATTGAAACGTCGCCAAGACACTTCCAATTTTACGTGGGAGAAAACCCAAATAACCAAAGACCTACAAACACCCGCAAAAACCTCAGAAAATACACACACACACACACACACACACACACACACACATGTTTCTTTTTCTCTTTCGTAGGCTTCATATGCTTTTCTATCTAGCCAGGTTTCTACCTACGTAAACTATGATGTTCTGAGTCTCCCAGAATGCAACAGAAAGTTGCAAGGAAAAAAGCCCAGCACTTGTGAATTGAGATTTCACAGAACCAGGGCAGCAGAACATCATAGTTTACGTAGGTAGAAACCTGGCTAGATAGAAAAAAAATTATATATATATAATTATATATATATAATTAAATTAATTAATTATATATATAATTAAAAATTTTATATATATATATATATATATATATATATATATATATATATATATGCATATTTCTTTGTGATATCTATCTATCTATCCATCCATCCATCCATCCATCCATCCATCCATCCATCCATCATCTATCTATCAAGTATCGTCTATTGATCTGTCTATCAAACACTGTATCTTTTTTGGTTAAGGCAAATATTTGTTGTTTTTTGATTGGACTAATCTAACAATGTTTTTCTGGTTTAGGTCTCACAATTTTGAGGCCTTGCCTTTTGGAGGATGGACACACACACACACACACACGTTATAGTGAGAGTGGGAAAGCCTTCAAGCAATGAAATGAAGAGCTAAGAAGAACCTCCACATAAGAAACGCCAACAACCTGCAGCTCTCTAGTTCAAATCATTCAGGACCAATCATCTCCCGTTGTAACTTCCTTCTGTCCCTCTGGATTAAACCCTGATCAACTTGTGGTCCTCCAGATGTTGATGAGTCACAATTGTCAACAGCTTCAACCTGCCTGGCTAATGGTGAGAGATCTTGAGACTAGTATATAATATCACCCGAGAAGCCAGGAGTCCTCCATCCCTCCGTAATACAATCAGCTGTGCTTCAAAGCTCCTGGAATGAGCATTTACAGAATCTTAGGAAGACCAACAACGAGAAACACCACCTAATAGGAAATGGAGAGTTTTGTAGAGTAGACATCAAGACAACATGTCTACTGAATCACTGAATCATAGAACTGGAAGGGAACATCAAAGGTCTTCTAATCCAACCCCCTGCTCAAGGCAGAAGACCTTATACCAGTGATGGCTAACCTTTCTTTCCTCGGGTGCCAAAAACGTGCGCGTGCCCACACCCATAATGCAATGCTCCCCCCTGCATGCACCACACACACACACACATGCATGAGCACGCAAAACCCCCCTATGCCCCATTTTGGGCCTAGCAGGCCTCTCTGAAGCCTCCGGATGCTGTAAACGGACTGTTTCTGGACTTCCAGTAGGCCCGTTTTTCACCCTCCCCAGGCTCCAGAGGCTTCAGAGACTTTCTTGGAGCCTCCAGGAGGGCAAAAAGAGCCTCCCCCAGCCCTCTGGAGGCCTTCCAGAGGCTGGAAACAGCCCGTTACTGGACTTCCGTTATTTCTGGGAGGCCTGTTTTTCGCCCTCCCAGAGCCTCCACTTGAGCCCTGTACTTACTTGGCATCCAAAACGGGCCACGTGGAGACTCCTGGGATGGGAGGGGCAGCATGGGCATGCAAGTGTGTCTCCCGCGTGTGCGGCAGAGACCCGAAAATTAGCGGGAGGTGTGCACATATGCGCGGTGGAGCTGACCTAGGACGATGGTTCGCATGCCTGCAGAAATGGCTCTATATGCCACCTGTGGCACCTGCCACAATAGGTTCACCATCACAGCCTTATACCATCTTGGTTCAAGAGTTGTCAAGTCTATTTTTTGAAAACCTCCCGCGATGGAGCAAACACAATTCCAAGGGGCAAGCTATCCCACTGATTCATTGTTTTCGCTGTCATAAATGTCTTAGTTTTAGGTTGGATCTCTCCTCATTGAGTTTGGCATGGAATTATTCCCCAGTGAATGATGGAAACCGATATCGGTGGGATCTTTCCTTTGAATAGGTTCTTACCTTTCCTTTAAAAACAACCTACCTTTAAAAACAACCTACCCATCCCAAGAGCCTGAGTGGCATAGGAGGCTAATGCCTCCTACTAAGGCAGCATTTAACATCCAGCTGCCTGCAATTACTGCAAGTTCAATTCTCACCAGGCTCAAGATTGACTCAGCCTTCCATCCTTTCTAAGGTGGGTAAAATGAGGACCTGATTGTGGGGGCAATAAGCTGACTTTGTATAAATATACAAAAGTATGAAGGCTATTGCTTAATGCATTGTAAGCCACCCTGAGTCTCCGGAGAAGGGCGGCATATAAATAAAATTTAAATTTAAAAAAAAAAATAATTTTTTTCAGAAACAATGGGTGGGAGCTGAGTCTCTTTCATTCCCTTGGGTTGACATCAGAGGTGGTATTCAGCAGGTTCTGACCAGTTCTGGAGAACCGGTAGCAGAAATTTTGAGTAGTTCGGAGAACCAGTAAATACCACCTCTGACTGGCCCTGCCCCCATCTATTCTGTGCCTCCCGAGTCCCAGCTGATCGGGAGGAAATGGGGATTTTGCAGTATCCTTCCCCTGCCACTCCCACCAAGCCATTCCCACCAAGCCATGCCATGCCACGCCCATCAAACCACGCCCACAGAACCGGTAGTAAAAAAATTTGAAACCCACCACTGGTTGACATGCCCTTAGAGAAAGAGCGGGTCCGTATCTTGAAAGAGCAAAGAAGCAAAGGAATGCCCAACTAAAATTTGCAAGGCTTCTTAGCTGGCTTACAAAATCTATGCTGGGTTCTCCCAGCCTTTTTCCCTACTCCGTGCATTGCTCTCTGCAAGACTGGGTATCTCCTTTCGTGACACACTGTTCCAATGCAGGGAGTGACTTAATGAGCGTCGAAAACAGAGAGACTTGAAAAAGGGGGTTGCCAGAAAACTCTGTGACCTGAATGTTAATAAGCGGATGAATGTCATCAGCATCTTTGCTGGCTGCTCCTCCTCATCTTCTCCCTAGCAATAACCCATCTTGAAAGTAAGGGATTATATATCAACAGAAAAGACCTTCTGCGGAGAACATATAATTATTCGGAACAAGAGCCGTGCGAGCCTAAAAAGGATCATTTTTCCAACGGCATTTGCTTGTGCGGTCCCAACCCAGGTGAGGAGAAGTAAAAGAGAGATGGGTTGAGCAAAAAACAACAACACAAACAGGGTGGAAAACCAGGTTACGTCTGTGAAGCGAAGCCCTGGCATTTCAACGTTCATCACTATCGGAAGCTCCAAACCATTGGCAGGAAAAACACTGTTATCAATCACCCTGACTTGGAATAAACATCTCTGTGTGAAGCTATTACCCAAAAAGGTGCATTTAAGAAGGAGCCGATCTGCTACGCATATCACAACCCCCAGCTGTTTAATCACTTCCTTGGCTCCCGAGGACGGCAACTAATTTTGTTGCCATCACAGTTTTATTGAAACTGTTGAGTTGTCACACAAAAGATCATTCATTTGTCGACATGCTCCCAACTGCAAAAGAGGAAGGTGAGCACCCCGCCGTTCGGGAAAAGACATATCATAAAAGGGAATGTAAAAAAACAGACACACACACACACACACACAATGTCAATACAACTGTATTTCATTTAAGAAGCCACTTGTATAAACATGTAATTCTGCAAGCGGAGGAATGTTGCTAACAGCTACTAAGGAAATGGGAGAAACCAGGTAGGTATCTTTCATTGTCAATGAATGGAGGAAATGTGATCTCCAAAGCAAATATTTGTTTCCGTAGGGGTTTTTATTTTTTTTTCTCATGACTGCAACAGGGGATAAACAGGTCAAATCTTCGTTCCCTGTCTGCTTGAATTCTGCCCCTGAGCTGATGCTGTTTGCATTACTTGAAAATCCACCATTAAGATGCCAAGTCGCATTTGACGTAAAGTCTAGAGCAGTTCTCCCATTCCCTTGGCTCTTGGTACAAAATCTATTTTTATAGTTTGGGGGTTTTAGTTGCCTTTCTGTTCTACTGCGCGCCGTTCCGTGTGCTTCTTGGGGAGCAGAGAATATAGTGTCATATAGTGCAAATATGTCTCTCTGTTTTAGGAAATGGAGGGATTTTTTCTAGATACTTCGGGGTTGAAGAGGTTTCTCTGATCTACTATGCTTCCAACAACTGCACAGATAAACAGTAATACAGAACTGGGTTTACAAATTGCTCAAAGGTATAAATGATAGCTTACAGACCAAAGTGACTAGATTCACACTAGACATTGTAGAAAATCAACCCACCTTGACTTAGTTAGAATTGGGGGGTACTACGCCAACAACATGCCTGAGTCTGAATTCGTTTTAAGCTAATATGACAGTTTATTGTCTTCGAGATGCATTGGGACTACATCTTCAAGAGTTTTCAGCCATGTTTAAGTTATAAAGTAAGTCAAAATCCACCACACAATACCAATAAAACCAGTTCTTGTTTCTTTGAACACTTTCCACGTCTCCCTTCTTCAGGAATCTCTAGAGTTGAGTTGCATGTCCACTTCTGCCCTATCAAACTAGAAAGCTTAAGTCCACAGGACAATCATCTAACCCTTTATTTTCCTTTTGCAAAACCAACTAGAACTCAAGCCAACAACTTGATGATCACAACATTAGTGGTTTCTGGAGTAGGGTAGGGTAGGGTAGAGGAGAAGAGAAGAGAAGAGAAGAGAAGAGAAGAGAAGAGAAGAGAAGAGAAGAGAAGAGAAAAGGGGAGGGGAGGGGAGGGGAGGGGAGGGGAGGGGAGAGGAGAGGAGAGGAGAGGAGAGGAGAGGAGAGGAGAGGAGAGGAGAGGAGAAGAGAAGAGAAGAGAAGAGAAGAGAAGAGAAGAGAAG
>WNWU01000035.1:2287883-2306188 GCA_012654045.1 Ptyas mucosa
GAGAAGAGAAGAGAAGAGAAGAGAAGAGAAGAGAAGAGAAGAGAAGAGAAGAGAAGAGAAGAGAAGAGAATCTGGAAGGGACCTTGGAGGTCTTATAGTCCAGCCCCCTGCTCAAGCATGAGAACCTATACCATTTCAGACAAGTGACCATCCAGTCTGGTCTTAAAAGCCTCCCGTATGAAGCCTCCACAACTTCTGAAGCCAAGCTGTTCCACTGGTTAATTGTCCTTACTGTTAGGAAGTTTCTCCTTAATTCCAGGTTGCTTCTCTCTTTGGTTAGTTTCCAACCATTGCTTCTTGTCTTGCCTTCTGGTGCTCTGGAGAATAATTTGACCCCCTCTTCTTTGTGGCAGCCCCTCAAGTACTGGATCAATTCATCAAGATTGATCAATTCAAGATTGCAGCATCAAAACAGAGGGGGGGGGAAAAGATGCCACTCCCATTGACCCAACTAAACTTTACCTCCAGACAATCTCTCAGTTCCTTATATTTTGAGTCTCGCCACACTATATTTACTATCTAGTTAGATCCAGTTGTTCATTCCTTGCACTGGCTAGATTCAGGGGTGGGCTTCAAAAATTTTAGCTAGGGGTTCTTTGCCCGGTTGCTGGGTGGCCATGGTGGGCGTGGCCTAGTCGGCCTCCTGCACCACAGCGGGGGGGAGCGTTTTTGCCCTCCCTGGGCTCTGGAGGCTTTCCTTGAGCCGCCGGAAGGGCAAAAATGGCCTCCCCAGGCTCCAGAGGCCCTCTGGAGGCAAACAATGGGTCTGTTTCCAGCCTTCCCATCTTCTGGTAAGACCATTTTTCACCCTCCCCGAGGCTCCGCACGTGCCCTGCACTTGCCTCGCATCCAAAACGGGTCACATGGGGACTCCTGGGAGGGGCAGGGAGGGGTGGGCGGGGCCAACCAGGAATGGGATTTGGGCGTTCTCCAAACTGCACAGAATCTTAGCTAGAGGTTCTCCTGAACCCCTGCGAACCCCCAGCAGCCCACCCTTGGCTAGATCCGAGTATTTTTTCCTGCTTCTTTGAATCAGGCTGTTTTCAAACAGAGGCTAACCAAATGCCTCTATATCAGGGGTGTCAAACTTGATTTCATTGAGCACCGCATCAGGGTTGTGTTTGACCCTGGGGGGTGTGGTGGAGTGAGTGTGGCTAGGGTGGGCCTGGCCAGCTTGACATCACCCATGTCAGGGGTACCTGTGGCGGCCCAAGAGCTCTGCCACCGAAAACGGGCTCCTGAGCTCCATTCTCAGCTGCGACGGCCTCTTGCAATCCTCTGCCAGCAAAAACGGAGCTTGCGGTCCTCCCGAGCTCCATTTTTGCTGACAGAGGCACTGTGGGCCAGTCCTCCACTGTTTCCAGGGGGGTCCCGCGGACCAGATCTAAGCATCCCGTGGGCCAGATCTGGCCCCTGGGCCTTGAGTTTGACACCTTTGCTCTATATAGATCTGTACATGATGGCTTCCTTGTAGCTCTTTTATTTCTTGGTTTTGAAAGCTCCATGCAACCATTACAGCTAGGAGCAATTAGGAAAATTGTCCTTCATGCAAGACATTTGGCACGATGCGATGCTTACAGCAAACCATAATGGGGCATTGTTGGGATTTGGCCGAGGTCATTTTGATTTGTGGAACCACTTTTATACCTGGGCTTTTTAATGGAGAACACATCCATAGCAGGGGTGAAATGCTACATCCATATCAGGGGTGAAATGCTACCAGTTTGACCGAACTGGTAGCAGCAGCAACGGGAGGTTTGGAGAACCGGTAGTAGCTGCAGTGCGAGGTTCTGCCCACCCACCCAGACGTCGTTACTTCCTCGTTTTAACCAGGAAGTAACCTGTTTTTTACGCTCTGCTCATGAGCAGAGCATCCAAAATCGCACACACGCACGGAGCGCGCACTTCTGAACCGATAGGGAAGGTAAGTAGATTTCACCCCTGATCCATAGTACCCTCCTTAGAAAACCATGGTTTAATGCAACTTGTAAATCCAAGATAAATCTTGTTTAACTTTCATGTCCTTCATTAATGCATCTCGGGTGATTTATTTCTTCAGCCCTCCTGTGCAATTTATTCCAGCATTTTATCCCAAATCAGTCATCTCATCAAAGCGATGATCTCTTTCGAAAGGAGCTAACTAAAGGCTTACACTGATTTGCCATGTTTAATTTTTACAAATACACTGGTGGAGAAACAATGCCACAATGTTCAGAGGAAAAATATCCACCAAGCCCAAAATGTTATTAGCTTGTAGAACCTGAGCTAAGCTCTCTTTTATGCCCTTAGACAGGTTCCTTGCATCTCGCTAAGGCAGAACTAGCTTAACCATCATTTGTTGAAATCTGCTGGGTAGCTTTTCACAAAGCCGTACGACACATTAAAACTTTAGCAATTCTATGCTGAATTACCTGAGAATAAACAGCCTAATGGAGCTTATTTCTGAGCGGGTATGCAACTGTTCGTCTGTGTTAAATCTCATTTAAAATACTATAATAACCGATGCATTTTCACAAAGACATTTAGATTATAACATCTTTAGCTAGGACGGGGGTGGGGGGGGGTCTGTTTTTAGCCATTCAAAAGATTTTAAGGAAGATCAACTGAACAACAATATTTGCAATAAAACTACAAGTCCACAAAGCAATGAAAAAAAAATTGATTAAGTGTAACAATTGTCATCTCACATCCTAGACTAGTTTCCTTGTCTTATATGAATTATTCAGGAGGCCAAATAACAATTAAAGTGTATGCATATTAAGGACAGTACGAGCAAACCAATCCAAAGGTTTTTTCAGAAAGGTTTGACTTTGATACTGGCTACAAACCAGATCCCAGACAGTGGTATATCACTATTCAGTTCTGGAGCGTAGAAAAAAATTGCAAGTTATTTAGCAGTTAGCACTTATACTTATATACTTTACAGCCCTCTCTAAACGGTTTTACAGAGTCAGCTTATTGTCCCCAACAATCTGGGTCCTCAGTTTACCCACCTCGGAAGGATGGAAGGCTGAGTCAACCTTGAACCTGGTGAGATTTGAACTGCTGGCAGTCGGCAGAATTAGCCTGCAGTACTACACTCTAACCACTGTGCCACCGTTAAATCAAATGGTGATCTCAATTTGGCTCTCCCCCAGGAATGGATGGGTCTGGTCTTTCAAAGTCTTTGGATCCTTACCGACTTCATCTCTCCATTTTTGCCTTTGAGAGAAACTTTTCTAGATGAGAATTTCCTGACCTTAAAAGGTAACGGTAAAGGTTCCCCTCGCGCATATGTGCTAGTCATTCCCAACTCTAGGGGGCGGTGCTCATCTCCGTTTCAAAGCCAAAGAGCCAGCAGTGTCCAAAGATGTCTCCATGGTCATGTGGCCGGCATGACTCAATGCCAAAGGCGCACGGAACGCTGTTACCTTCCCACCAAAGGTGGTCCCTCTTTTTCTACTTGCATTTTTTACGTGCTTTCGAACTGCTAGGTTGGCAGAAGCTGGGACAAGTAACGGGAGCTCACCCCATTACGCGGCACTAGGGATCCAAACCGCTGAACTGCCGACCTTTTGATCGACACGCTCAGTGTCTTAGCCACTGAGCCACTGCCTCCCTCTTAGAAAATGTCAAATTAGGAGGCTATGCTTTCCAGGGATGACACATATCATTGTCTCCTTTTTTTTATTCTAGCCCTGTTGAGCAGAGATGAAGAATGCTAAACCAATTTTTTTTTCTTTGTTTGTTTGACCCCCAAATGGTACTTTTGGTCTAATGAGAAGGGAAGCAAAAAGTTCTAAGAAACCGCAGAGCTGATCTCGGAGAAGCTTTCCAAAAGCTGGTAAGACTTCCTACAGCCTATCTCAAGAAAGCATAGTTGTAAAGTGGTGTTTCCTGAGCTGATCTACCATGTTTCCCTGAAAATAAGACCAGGTCTTATATTAATTTTTGCTCCAAAAGACGCATTAGGGCTTATTTTCTGGTTAGGTTGATTTTGGGGGAAATACGGTACTAAATGCATCCATCTGGATGACAATCTTAACTGGGGCTTATTTGGGGGGTAGGGCTTACATTACGAGCATCCTGAAAAATCATGCTAGGGCTTATTTTCTGGTTTGGTCTTATTTTCGGGGAAACAGGGTACCTTGCCATGGTGGCACAGTGATTAGAATGCAGTATTGCCGGCTGACTCTGCTCACTGCCAAGAGTTCGATCCTGATGGAGCTCAAGGTTGACTCAGCCTTCCATCCTTCCGAGGTGGGTAAAATGAGGATCCAGATTGTTGGGGGCAATAGGCTGACTCTGTAAAACTGCTTAGAGAGGGATGTAAAGCACCGTAAAGCAGTATATAAGTGCTATTGCTATTGCTCTTCCTTTTCTCCTTCCTTCCTTCCTTCCTTCCTTCCTTCCTTCCTTCCTTCTTTCCTTCCTTCCTTCCTTCCTTCCTTCCTTCCTATGCAGTATTGCTAGTTAAATCTGTCTACTGCTAAGAGTTCAATCCTGACCGGCTCAAGTTTGACTCAGCCTTCCAGTCTTCCGAGGTCAGTAAAACGAGGACCCAGATTGTTGGGGGGCAAGAGGCTGACTTTGTAAGCCGCTTAGAGAGGGCTGTAAAAAGCACTGTGAAGTGGTATATAAGTCTTAAGTGCTATTGCTATGGCCAGGGCTAGTTAAAAGATTTATAGGAATGCTGCTTAAACCAAACTAGAAAGGAGCAAAACTTGAAGGAACTGAATTTCTGCTAATGTTAAAAGCGAAAAAGGTTTTAAAAAAAAACTTGATCTTTATGATCCATCTCCCTCCTCCCCACCCCCCACCCCCGTTATGCTCCCCTTCATCCTTACTTATGAATATTTTATGAAACCTTGTTTCTCATGCATATACAAAAGATGCACTCAGTAATACAAAGTACCTTTGGAAATCTCTTTTTTAAAGTCAGTTTAGGCAGGGCTCCTTGCAGCCTTTACAGGTTATCTACAAGGTGGAAAATGGACAGGCCATTACTAAAGACAAATATTTTTTTTTCTTTGCTGGGGGAAGGGGAGGGGGTTTAAAAGAAAGAAATTCAAAGATAAATGCCATGAGCCTCAGCGGCTACTCTGAGATTCTCAGGATGGATGTCAAACTCTCCTTGTAGCAACTTGGACTAGAAAATAATTAATCCCCAAAGCCAGTTTCTTGGCACTCGGATTAGCAAAAATGGTTAGCAAAAAGATGAAAGTTTCAGCAGAAGAATTCCAATGAGTACCCTACGTTGAAAATACACACACACACACACACACACACCAAATTTATATTTCACTGATAAAGACATAAAAGGAGACTAGTATAGATCTATTTCAAGCTATTTAGCTCTCATCAGCTAGCCATATCCTTACTCAGATTCGAACTTGGGCTGCCTGCATGTTGAGCAGTTGTATTAACCTCTGAGCCACAAGTTCTCCTCCCTTCATAAACTTGAGCCAGGAAAGATATTAAGTGTTTTTCTATCATGGCACCTGGTCTACCCCAGCATGTGGGAGGGAGTATATTTACTGACACAGAAATAAAGAAATAAAAGGGGCTGAAAGGTGAAAGAAAGCAGTATGCTCCTTCCCATAGGGAAGGGCCCAGAGTGAGGTGGGAATGGAGATTTGCAGTATCCTTCCCCCAGGAGTGGGGTGGGAATGGAGATTTTGCAGTATTCTTCCCCCAGGAGTGGGATGGGAATGGAGATTTTGCAGTATCCTTCCCCTGCCACGCCCACCAAGCTACACCATGCCCACAAGCCACGCCCACAGAACTGGTAGTAAAAAAAAAATGGATTTCACCACTGCTTTAAGGTATGTGGATTTCAACTCCCAGAATGTCCCAAAGGTGCTTTTTTTTTTTTTCCAAGAGGCCACTGGACTTTCTGGTTTTTCTTTGAAGACGTTTTGCTTCTCATCCAAGAAGCTTCTTCAGCTCCGATTGGATGGTGGGAAATGGAAGGAACCATCATAAATATGAGCCAGTTGCCAAGCGTCTTGGATTTTGATCACGAGGAAGCTGCAACGGTGTGAAAAACGGTCATAAGTCACTTCTTTCAGCCCTGTCGTAACTTTGAATGGTCACTAAATGAACTGCTGTAAGCCGAGGGCTACCTGTAATTTCCTTTCTTGGATTTTATTTTATTTTTATATTGGCTTGGAAAACACAACAAGCCTAGGAAGCCTTGTTTTAAAGAACAAAAAAAGGCATTTTTGAGAAACCGCAGGACACCTTTCGGCTCAGCATTAACTACAAAGAGTTAAGCTTAAGTCCCGTGGAGTCTTTAACAAGGGATGCTAAGAAGGCCATACCTGGAGTGAACATCGCCAGGCACATGTTCCCAATGTGATGGATTGCAACAGTGAGCTGATTGGGAAAGGCTGATGATGCCCAATTTGCATTCTAAATACTCGGGTTTTTGGTTTTTTTTTAAATAATTCCCCCAGTGCCTGGATAAGATCATCATTTTCTATTTTTCTAAAATAAATGACACATTAGGACGGGAATAGCACAGAATATTAATCAGCTCTGACATTTGGGAGGACTACAGATGCTTCCGATCCAACTCCCAAAATGGGGGCTTTGGAACATTCCCAAGTGCAAATCCGACACCTGGTCTGCCGCATTTGAAAACGGCTATAGCCAGGCTGAAATGCTACCGGTTCGTTCCGGTTCGGATGAATTGGTAGTGATAAAAACTACCGGTTCGGGCAAACCAATAGTAAAAAAAAAAAAGCTACTGGTTCAGGTGAACCAGTAATTTTAAAAAAGCTACAAGTTCCTCTGAAACGGTATTTCCAACGATTAGCTGTGCCGCGCAGTTTAGCCTTGCTAAATCACACAGCACAGCTGATCGACCCCTCGCTGTTCTACTTACCTTCCCAAGCCTCCTTTTGGCGTGTACTGTGCATGTGTGCGCGCAGAGGGCATGCACAGCCAGCGAACTGGTAGCAAACCGCTTCAGATTTCACCACTGATTTACAAGCCAGCTCTAGAGAGGCACTGCGCTAGCCTGGGAAACGATTTGGCTGCTTTCAAGGGTTCTTCAGAGAGTGACCTCAGCATTGCCAGGCTCACTGAAGCCCCTTTTTTGAAGTCCCGTATGACTGGTTTCAGTTTGAAAGTTGCAATTTTTGATGAAATGGGGAATGTTCATCACGAAAGATCAAAATCGCAGAGGGGGGAAGCCAGCTATGTGGACGCTGATGAATTGACATTCCAAGAGGCATTGCCTGTGGTGGAATGTAGTCTGGATTCCCAGGAGGGAGGGGAGGCATTCCGCAGGGAAAAGAGGCAGCGAATGTTCTGCCCCAGCTACGGATCCCAAAGAACGCAGCACGCACAAACTCTATACAAAGCTTATTTTACTCAAATAACTCAGTCTTTATCAACCAAAAGCTGTTAATAAACTGTCTTAACAGCCTACTAGAATTCTAAGATAAGGTAATCACAGTCTTACTAGAGTTGGCAGAAAGCCCAGAAGAAATTTTGCAGAGAATCCAGATGCAAAGGAGAGTGAACTAAAGTTGTTCCCTACAACTTGCTGCAATCGGCATTCCTCCTTAAAACGGCTAAGGGAGTAGCCAATTAGCCCCAAGCCTTACTCTCAAGGAGATCTTCTCCTGAGGAGCCACTCCTGCCTTTTGGCAGCTCTGCATGCCCATGCATTGAGAAGAGGCTCCTCCTCTTCGTCCTCTTCACTTAAAGGAGCTTCTGGAGGTTCTGAAGGCCCTGGCTGAATCACCGCCTCTGGCACCACATCTTCTCCAGCCTCCTCACTGTCTGACTCGAGTGCCAGCTGCACAGGCTGCTGGTGCAGCACCACACCAACCTCCTCATTGTCGGAATCAACTACAATCTGCACAGGCCGCTGACGGGCCACAACAGTGAAGGATGAAAAGTTTGACAGGGAGGAAGGTTAAAACGGCCCCTCCCTAGTGATGCCTAGAGTATGTCGGTAGTTATGCGAATTAGTTGCTTTAGTTGGGTGAGATTTCTATAGCAAAGGTCTCCAAATTTGGCAACTCCAAACTGGCAGCTGTGGACTTCGACTCCCAGAATTCCTCTCCCAGCCATCCGGGAGTTGAAGTCCATAAGTTATACACAACCTGCCAAGTTTGGAGACCCTTAGTCTATAGATGATCATCATTTAACGACCCCATAATCCCTTGGGGGGTGGAGTCTGGGCAACTGAATTGAGCTAGCGGAGTGCTTTAATGGCCAGATGCCTTTCCTATCGCCAATGTGGAGTTTTGTTCTGCAAATACATTCTCAATGTGCCCAGAGAGAGAAATAACTGCCTCTACCTAGGATCGAACTCACAGCCTCCTGATTGTGAGGTGAGAGCTCCACCTCTAGGCCACCACACCACTCCTGTCCCCTAGTCCATAGATGAAGAGCAATAAATGAAACTACAGGTAGTCGACTTACAACAGTTCATTTAGTGACCATTCAAAGTTACAATGGCACTGAAAAAAGTGACTTATGACCGTTTTTCACACTTATGACCCATTGAGCATCCCCAGGGTCACATGATAAAAATTCAAATGCTTGGCAACTGGTTCATATTTATGATGGTTGCAGTATCCCGGGGTTATTTGATCTGCTTTTGCGACCTTCTGACAAACAAAGCCAATGGGGAATCCAGATTCCGTTAATAACCGTGTTACTAACTTAGCCAATGCCATTATTTACTTAACAACTGTGTCAAGAAAAGTCGTAAAATGGAGCAAAACTCACTTAACAACTGTTTCACTTAGCGACAGAAATTTTGGGCTCAGTTATGGTCATAACTCAAGGACTGCCTGTACTCCGAAGCAACTCCATGTCTTTCTTGGCTCATGGGGAAACTGATGCTGCTTTGTGCTTTCTGGTGCTATCGAGAGTCATAGTTGAGCCACCCAATTTGTATTCTGCAAATTTTATTCATTTATATACCACCTTTACTTTTTTTTATAAACAACTCAAGGGAGCGAACCAGTGGTGGATTGCCCCCGGTTGCGAACCAGTAGTAAAACCGGCGGGAGGCCCCGCCCACCATCCCAGATGTCACCATCGGCGATCTGCACATGAGCAGAAGCTCAATCCCGTTGCAAACCGGTAGTAAAGGTAAGTAGAACCCACCCTGGAGTGAACATACCTAAGATGTTAATAATAAGAATGTTTCATTTCAATTAAAGCTCTGCCTCCTTACCGCGCCTTGAACGACAAAATAAAGAGGAATCCATCAGATTTCTTAAACGAGACTCTGGCAGCATCACTGTGCAGTTGGAAACAAAGCCACGTAGGTCAAGGCAACCAATCCATTTTGCGATGATCAAGGATAGCACCAAGGGCAATTTTGATCCATTACACACAACAAAAAACCAGCTTTCCCTTAATTTGGACAATAGAATAATAGAATACCAGTATTGGAAGGGACCTTGGAGGTCTTCTAGTCCAACCCCCTGCTTAGGTAGAAAACCCTACACCACTTCAGACAAATGGTTGCCCAATCTCGTCTTAAAAACTTCCAGTGTTGGAGCATTTACAACTTCTGGAGGCAAGTCGTACCACTGATTAATTGTTCTCGCTGTCAGGAAATTCCTCCTTAGTTCTACATTAGATTAGTTTCCATCCATCCATTTCATCTTGTCCTGCCCTCCTTTGCAAATCCCACTCCCTTCTAGCACTATGACGCTCCCTAGTTGGGTCATGAAATGTCTACAAGAAAACCAAGCTCCACACTGAGGACGCTCAGTCCCTGTAGAATAACACTGATAGGAAATCCCTCCTTACTTCCAGGTTGCGTCTCTCCTTGATTAAGAATAGAACAACAAGAGTTGGAAGGGACTTTGGAGGTGTTCTAGTCCAACCCCCTGCTCAGGCAGGAAACCCTACACCACTTCAGACAAAATGGTTAGCCAACATCTTCTTAAAAACCTCCAGTGTTGGATCATTGACAACTTCTGGAGGCAAGTTGTTCCACTGATTAATTGTTCTCACTGTCAGGAAATTTCTCCTTAGTTCTAGGTTGCTTCTCTCCTCGATTAGTTTCCACCCATTGCTTCTTGTCCTGCCTTTAGGTGCTTTGGAGAATAGCTTGACTCCCTCTTCTTTGGGGCAGCCCCTGAGATATTGGAAGACTGCTATCATGTCTCCCCTAGTCCTTCTTTTCATCAAACTAGACATACCCAGTTCCTGCAACCGTTCTTTATATGTTTTGGCCTCCAGTCCCCTAATCATCTTTGTTGCTCTTCTCTGCACTCTTTCTAGAGTGGACAAGCTCTTGCACTCTTTCTTGACAAGTGGACAAGCGTTACAGTTGAGCGGTAACATCACATTTTAAGCCCACGGTCTTCCTTTCTTCGCCCGTAAGCAATCTGACCAAAGCCTGCGTTCTGTCCCAGCGCAAAAAAAAAAAATGCTAATGGGAAAACCCCATTATTTTATTGTCAAAATAGCACAAAAACGGTTTTTAAAAACGTAGCCAGCCTGCTGGACTCCTTTCAAAAGCCCATAGCTGAAGGCGCTCCTTCCTTCCTTCCTTGCTTGCACACCGCACCGCTCCCTTCTCAATTATGCAACAGTTTTGAAAAATTGACTCACAACCGCCTCAAGGAATCTCCCTTCTTTCTCATGACATAAGAAAGGCAGGGGACAAAGAGGCCTGAGTGTGACGCCATATTTTGTGGAGAACCTCGGAGCTAAGCTAAGACAGACACAAGTGGAGGGAGGGAGAGGGGGAGGGCAGACCAGGATACAAAAAAAACCTGGGCTGCTGTTCATTTTCTAGGAAGAGAGGAAGGCTGATGAATTGCACACATCCAAGCATTTTCCCCATCCTTGCCACCATCTTTCTGGAATAATCAACAGAAGCCACACTTGGGTTCAGGGTTCAGTAACAGAGTTGGAAGGGACCTTGGAGGTCATCTAGTCCAACCCCCTGTTCACGCAGGAGACCTGTACTAGGGATTTGAACCACCGAACTGCCGACCTTTCTGATTGACTTAGAGGCCATGGAGGAACCCAAGAAGAAGAGGAGGGAGTTGCTTTCATTTCCACCAAGTTGCAGCCCCCCCTAAACCTTGGCTTTTCTTCCCGAACCTCATCCAAGCAATTTCCACCAAACTGTAATTTGCAAAATGTCAGAAGAAGTGGGGTATCTATTGTGTGTGTGTGTGTGTTCTGCCCCAGCTACGGATCCCAAAGAATGCAGCACACAAAAAGTCTGTACAAACCTTAGTTTACTAAATTAAATAAGTTTTTTTTCCCAAACGAAGGCTGTTAATTAACTTTCTTAACAGCCTACAAAAATCCAAAGAATAAATAATCTTAATCTTACTATGATTGGCAGAAAGCTCAAAAGCAATTTGCAAAGAACGAAGATCAAGGCACGAAGGAGAGTGAACGAAGTTGTTCCCTGCAAATTGCTTCAGTCGGCGTTCCTCCTTAAATAGGCTAAGGGAGTGGCCAATTAGCCCCAAGCCTTACTCTCGAAGAGAGCTCCTCCTGAGGAGCCACTCCTGCCTTTTGGCAGCTCTGCGTGCCCATGCATTGAGAAGAGACTCCTCCTCTTCTTCCTCTTCACTTAAGGGAGCTTCTGGAGGTTCTGAAGGCCCTGGCTGAATCCCTGCCTCTGGCACCACATCTTTTCCAGCCTCCTCATTGTCTGACTCGAGTGCCAGCTGCACAGGCTACTGGGGCAGCACCACACCAGCCTCCTCACTGTCAGAATCAGCCACCAGCCACACAGGCCGTGTACGGGCCTCAACCGTGTGTGAGAATGAAATGCATAGATAACAATCGTATTAACTCTAAGGTAAGTATAGGTGGTCCTCGACTTACGACCACAATCGAGCCCAACATTTCTGTTGCTAAGCGAGATCGTTGTTAAGTGAGCTTTGCTTTCATTTTACGACCTTTCTGGCCACGTGTGTTAAGTAATCACTGCAGCTGTTAAATTAATGACACGGTTGTTAAGTGGAATCTGGTTTCCCCATTGCATTTGCTCGTCAGAAGGACGCAGAAGGGGATTAGGCGACACCCCGGGATGGTGGGACCGTCCTAAATATGAGTCAGTTGCCAAAAAGTGTAAGAATTTTGATCATGCGACCCTGGGGGTACTGCAATGGTCATAAGCAGTGGTGAAATTCAGCTGGTTCTATCCGGATGACGCGATCCGGTAGCACCGGCGGCGGGAGGCTCCGCCCACCCATCCGGATGTCACCACCAGTGGTCAGTTTCTAGTGATTCTACATGGTTCAGGCAAACTGGTAGCGGCGGCAACGGGTGGTTCCGCCCACCCTCCCGGACGTCATCACAGACACTCTGCGACCGCTCACATTTGCGAACTGGTAGCAAAGGTAAGTGAAACCCAGTACTGGTCATCACATCCCATTTTTGACGCTCTACGCATGCGTGGAGGAGACGCACACTCACATTTGCGAACTGGTAGCGAAGGTAAGTGAATGCCACACCTGGTCATAAGTATAAAAAACAGTCATACGTCGCTTTTTTCAGTGCTGTTGTAAGTTCGGACAGTCACTAAATGAACTGTTTTTAAGTCAAGGACGACCTGTATGAACTCTTGCTGAATCTCTACATGCCTCTTTCGCCTGGCCCCACAAACCTTAAAATAGAACTCTAAGGTTTCCCATTTAAGAGCCTTGGTGGCGCAGCAGACTAAAGTGCTGTTAACTAGCACCAGCTGCCTGCAATTACTGCAAGTTCGAATCTCACCAGGCTCAAGGTTGACTCAGCCTTCCATCATTCCGAGGTAGGTAAAATGAGGACCCGGATTGTGGGGGCAATAAGCTGACTTTGTATAAAAAAGAACACCACTTTTGGGGGGGGGGGGCAAAAGCCCTACTAAACAGGTATATACAAAACTATGAAGGCTATTGCTTAACGCATTGTAAGCCGCCCTGAGTCTCCGGAGAAGGGCAGCATATAAATCGAACTAATAAATAAATAAATAAGAGCCTGTGATGTTCCTTGTTTTAAAGGTTATTAGCATATAATGTATAGGAATTCAACCAAGCCTGCCTGCATTCAGCACCAGAATTAAAACCAATTCAACAGCCGCTTAGCTTGATACACTGGCAAATATTTAGAATGCAGAAATTAAAGTTTTATGTCTATTGGCTAACCACGCTCAGCCCCTCACGAGCCTGTTAGGGATAAAATAATTGAACTGTACGTTTTCTCTCAGTAGTGATTTTCTGCTGCCCAGGATTGAATAAAGGAAAACAGAGATGCAAACATTCAGTCATGATTCAGACTTAAGTAATATTTCTTATTTTAAAAAATCAGGTGCCAGGAGGGACAGGGGAACACATTCTGATTCCATCCTCTGTGCTATAAAAAAAGACCATATTTCAATTTTCTCCAAAAGTTAGTTTGGGAGAATATTATCAAGGCTTTGTCAAATGAGAACTACCGTCCGGTGGAATTCAGTTACGTATTTGCTCCGAATTAACCCGTATCTCTTGATCTGTTCAAGTTCGCTCCCGAGTAAATTGTACAGATGGGGTCTGAAATCGTATTTCCAGGATTCTCTTTGTGTCTTGTTCTCTCATGCAGCAAATAGCTGTCAGATGTTTTCTGGCTGACCTAGTTTGCGATAATGACACCCTATCCCCTATCCCGCCCCACCCACCAAATTAAAGTTTGAAACAAACTTCGTGAAGGATTTCTTTTCATTTTTTTTTAAACACATGGAATCCAAAGGGAACCTGTACGTATTGAAACTATGTGCTTGGGATGGATGTTGGAGATAGCAGCCACGGTATTTTGCTGAGAAAATACACTTCTAGAAATTCTGTGTGCACCAGGGAGTGGAAAAGGTAGAAGAGGGTGCATTTATTTGAACACTCGTGGGACTACGTCTTCCTTTACACCGATGACATGCTGTAAAAGATATTTGGACTGGAATCCAAATATTACAAATTGTGCAATCCCGAAATCTTTTGGACATCGGTATCCTAAATGCAAAACACAGCAGATGGCGGCACTTAGTTAACTTGGCCAATCTCCCAAAAGCTAAGCAGGGGTGTATCTGATTAGTAGCTGGGTAGAAGACCACCAGACAACACGAAAGCTGGGAAGAAAATAATAGTAATAATCCCAGAGAGCAAATCATTTCCCTATTGCTCTCCTCAAATTAACAGACAGCCATGGCCATGAAGTCACTTGACTTTTCATCTTTCCCTTCATGATCTTGACTTTTCATCTTTCCCTTAACGGAAGACGACTGCACCGTCTTTTCTTCTCGGGCATCTTGCATGCAAACAGAAAACCAGCCTTCAGGCTTATAGTTCATAAAACGACACTTTAAAAAAAATTAAAAAACAACGGAAGGCCTTTTAGTATAATAGCCTAAGAAATGAAAGTATGTGCCACATGGAATAATAAGCGTGGCACACCCCAAACTCATGCAGTGTGATTTCACACTGTCCATTGAGATGTATAATTTACCATGGAGAGAACATTAAAGGAAAAAGTCAGGTGGGAAAGAAAAAGAAAAAGAAAAAGAAATGCAGGGAGTCGCATGTTTGGAACGGGCACGTTTTAACTATACCAAAGTCTTCCTTTCTCCCACCCTCTTTACTCGGATGTGGAGAAAGAGATGCCAACTACGTGATCGGCAACAAGCAACTCCTTGTGCCTCTTGGTCAAAATTACACCTGTCGGGAGAGCAACTAGGGAAGCAGGAGGAGAGAAACCACACCGCCTCGCACTGTCTGTCGGCAACAGCACACAATGTCTGGGACCAATAGGGAGGGGGGTGGGGAATGTGGGGAGACTCCATCAACTTGCCCGGAAGAGTTCCCTTAGCAAGCTTGCACCCTCTCCTGTCTCCAGCACACTCTCCATATATGGCCATGGCTGAACTGTCCATGGTGCTGATCGCTCGTCACCTAGGAGGTTTGGTCTCCAAGAGAGAAAGCGATGGGGTGGCTGGGCAAGAAAAGCCAGGCTGCCAACCAACGTGCCACGGATTTAGGAAACGAGGATTGCCTATCCTTCCATCACATTAAAATAAAATTTTAAAAAAATTCCTCCCAAACTAAATACAGCAGCTGCAGCCTTATAGGGCTAAGCTGCATTGTGTCACCTGTTTGTGATATAGCAAAAGGCTAATCAGGACATTGAAAACAGAAAGATACACCCACCCACCCACCCCCCGAGATGGAGAGGAGGACCACCTGCACAGCGGCTCATGACACCAAGCAATGGCTAAAGGGGAGGGGGAAGTTGCGTTCAGAAAGCTCCCCAGTATCACCAACAGTCCACGCTTCCATTAGTTCCCAGTCAAGAGGCACTTCCAGGTTGAAGAGCCTTTTCATTGAGCTGGGTCTCCCAACCAGCTCACTTGTGTGAGACAGCACATGAGCCCATCTCCCTCCTCTCCCCCCCTCACCCCAGCTCTTCTCCCAAAAGCAGAGAAACTCTGCATGCAATCGACACACACCCCAAAAAGACCCAGAGATTGGGGGAAGGCAGCAGAACAATGCCTCCTGGTCTGAGTGCCCAGGTTAGCCAGGGAGACGGAATCGGTAAGCAAGGCTGCACGAGAGAAAAAGAGCCTTACCTTTCATCCAGTCCACTACTTGCTTCGGCGTCCACTTGCTAATAGGTTCCATAACAAGGGCCATCATCAGACGGTGTCATTCACACCAGGAGGAGGGGGGAAACTGACGGTGGTGGGGGGGTGGGGAGAAGAGAGAAGTGGGGAGCAAGCAAGAAAGATTTTAAAAAAAGAGAGAGGGAGAGAAATGGTGGGTGGGTGAGTGAATGAGTGGGTGGGTGGGTGAGAGGTGAAGGAAATGCCCAAATGTCTCAGAGCATGGCTGGAGAAGACAGCGTGAGGATTTCACAATGCAGTCCGAGGATGAGTTGATGCTTTGTCGCTCCAGGTTCTTCCTGCACTGATTCAGTAATGTATAAAATTATTCTGCCTGATCAGTTTTAGCACCTCCCCTGCCGCACACAGCCAGCAACCCTCTGGAGCTCAGTGAATCAGGAAATGGTGCAGTATGTCTCTACTTACTTACGTTCCCCCCACCCTCCACCCAAAAAAAAAAAAAGGCAGTCCCTCTACACCCAATGATCTACTTATTAAGGCTGGCACAAATATGAAATTACAGGGCACCCTCCTGTCAACGAGACTCTCTTCCCCTTTCTGTGTCAAGCCGGAATATCTGGGTTCTGTTTCTTAAAAAAAAAAAACCAACCAACCCACAAATATTATGGCTGTTGTTATTATTATTTGCTTAGATCATGGGTTGAGAGGGAAGGTAGGAGGGAAGTGGAAGACCGGGGGGGGGGGGGGGGGGGGGAGAGAGAGAGAGAGAGAGAGAGAATATAAATAGAATGAAATTGCTAACTGGAACTTGATAGCAGATTGTCTCTCAGTTCAGCAGCACCAAAAAAAAAAAAATCACACACACACACACAAAAACTGCTGAATGTCACGGATGGATTCAAAGAAAGCATGCTAGCGCTTGGCAGCTGGCAAGAGAGAGCGAGAGCGAGATGCGGAGCTTTTTTTCCTATTCCCAATCATGCAGCATGTCCCTGGAATCTCTAATTGTGGAAGTCAGAGGGTCACGTGCCAAAAGGCTAAGGTTCCCACACGTCTGTCCTTCCCCAGGATCGGACTCCCATTGTCCTCCTGTGTCGGGCTCGGCAGATGGGAAGACGTCAGTCTTCGCTCCCTTCCTTCCCCTCGCTTTCCCTAGCATTGGCTACGAACTGTCATGGAATCAACCCCGATTCCAACACCAAGCAGCTCGTTTCGTTCCTTTGGAGATCCCTTGGGTTCACGCTGTCGAATGGGGCGGAAGCGAAACTTTGGGAAAGGAGAGAGAGAGAGAGAGAGAGAGAGGAGGCTAAAAGCGGAGAAGAGGGCTGGGGTCATCGCTTCGGTAGGTGTGTTTCCGCTTGCCCTATGGGAATTCTCCCATATTTCACCGAACAGATGTTCTCAATCATGAGCTTAAGCAAGTACATGGCCTGAGATGATCTGCTTTTCATTGTCCAAGCTCTGTGGTCACGAGATAACTCCCCTGCCAGGAACCACACCGTCATTTCTACTTATGGAATAGCTATTTCTGGCAGGGAGTTTTGCCTGCCCTGTCTCTCTTCCCCCCTGCCCCCCCGAGGGTGGTTCAGGGACATCGATATTTCTTAGGTGACCGATGTATTGGACCATACAAAGGTGACTCCAGACATCATCTGCAAAGGAAACAGGGGATTCTGTGGGACCTTAACCCAAATTGTTTTTAAAAAGGATTACAAATTTATGAGGAAATACGAACACGAAAGCTTTTAATTGGGGCATGCAAACCAGAGTCTGCATTCCCTGTATCGGATGAGGAGAGCGCAACTTTCTCCTTCTGTCCTGGCCACTTTTGACATGATCGAAAGCATTTTAACAAACTGCATCGCTGTGTGTGATGAGCAGTTGAGCAGTGCCTAAGATAGAAAGTCCATACAGAGAGTGGTGAGGACAGTGGAGAAGATTATAGGAAGCTCACTTCTCATTATTCGGGATACTGCTTATAAGGGCTATGTGCTTAGAGCTCGAAGCATGGTTAGAGACCCCACACACCCACTTCATGGTCAGTTTCTGTTGCTCCCCTCTGGGAGGAGGCTTCGAAGTATTTCTAGCAGGACTTCCAGATTCTATAATAGCTTTGTTCCCGATGCCATCCATCTGGTAAACTCGCAAGGTTCATTTTTCTCGCCATGTACATGTATACATCTGAACTAGACTGTGTGGTTTCTCTGTGTCATATAATATACATGGGTGTATGCATAATTTTGTATTTCAAGGTGTTGGTCACCACTTTAAAAGCGCTCCATGGCATAGGACCCGGATATCTTTGAGACCGCCTTCTGCCACCAATAGCCTCCCACCGGCCAGTTCGCTCCCACAGAGAGGGTCTCCTCAGGGTGCCATCGGCCAAGTTATGTCGGCTGGCAACTCCCAGGGGGAGGGCCTTCTCTGTGGGAGCCCCAGCCCTGTGGAATGAACTGCCCCTGGAAATGCGTAAGATCTCCGACCTCCGGATGTTTCATTGTGCCCTTAAGACCCTGCTGTTCTGTCAGGCTGGGCTATCAACATAATTTTAAATCGGGTGTTTTAAATTTTGGGGGTTTTAAACTGAGCCGAAATTATTTAAAAAATTTTAAATTATTTTAATTGATGTTTGTCTTGTGCTTTTAATAGGCTGTACACCGCCCTGAGTCCTTCGGGAGAAGGGCAATATAGAAATAAAATTATTATTATTATTATTATTATTATTATTATTATTATTATTATTATT
>WNWU01000035.1:2315034-2329066 GCA_012654045.1 Ptyas mucosa
TATATATATATATATATATATATATATATATATATATATATATATATGTAGGTCTTTGGTTATTCGGGTTTTCTCCCGCGTAAAATTGGAAGTGTCTTGGCAATGTTTTGACGAAGTCTCATTCGTCATCTTCAGGCTGGTGTTCTCAGCTTCGTGCTTCCAGAAGCAATGTGTGATCGCAGCTGTTTCTTCCTTTTAACTGCCAGTGGGGGTGGGAGCTGATTGGGTGGGAGCATGGCTGTGTTCTGATTGGGTGGAGGTGTGCTTTGATTGGTTGGGGGCCTGGCTGTGCTCTGATTGGATGGGGGGTTGGCTGTGCTCTGATTGGATGGGTGTATGCTCTGTTTGGGTGGGGGCTAGGCTGTGCTCGGGTTAGTCTGAGTTGCAGGGGGATTTGAGCTGGTGAGCTGCATTGCTGTTGTTTGGCTTCGTGTTCGTGGTCGTGCCACATCTTCATGGTGGGTGTCAGTTTGCTTCATGTATGGATTGGAGGGGTTTAAAGTGGCCAATGATGCAGCTGTGGTCTGGCTTCTGGTCTGTGGTCGTGCCTCATCATCAGTGTGGGTCCAATTTTACATGGGAGAAAACCCGAATAACCAAAGACCTACATACAAACACCCGCGAAAACCTCAGAAAACACACACACACACACACACACACACACACACGTGTGTGTGTGTGTGTGTGTGTGTGTGTGTATTCTGCCAAGCCGGTAGCGGTGACAATATGATGTCACCGAACCAGTTCTGCCCCCCCGCCCCCCTTATTCTTACCTTTTATTTGGCCCCACCCCCAATCTATTCCTGAGTCCCAGCTGATCGGCTAGAAGGAAAAAAAATTGTTTAATTGTTTAAAGCCGTGGGGCTTCAAAGGGCCACCCTACAGCTGATCAGTGTTAAAAGGCAGTATGGTGATAGACCAGTGCCTCCAAAAACAAATGAGTAGACCGGTGCCTGCAAGAACAAATGAGTAGACCAGTACAGCTCTGCAAGCAGTTAAAATCCTGGTAGACCAGTACCTCTGCTAAATCCTAAAGAATTGTCACATGACCATCAAACCATGCCCACAAAATAAGCCACGCCCACAGAACCAGTAGTAAAAAAAATTAGAATCCACCCCTGCACAATACCCACACCCACACTATTGTCTCTCTCTCTCTCTCTCTAAATACACACAGAAAGAGAATCTATGAAAAATTCAGGCCTCATAGACTATTATACCCATGGCATTAAATGTTAAAGTTGGTTAAAATGTTCTAAAAAATTTTCCTTACGCATTTGATGCATGACCTTTGAACATCCCTCCCTCACTTCCCCCCCCTCTCTCTCATTAAGTGTGTCTATGAGTCTGTGTGTTCATTTTTCTTCCCAAAGCTGCAGCAAATATTAAGACAAATTCCAAGAAAGAGGCTCCCTATTCTTCCATAAAACTTCAAATCATTCACAATATGGTCGCATGATAGCGGTGTTCCAATATCTCAGGGGCTGCCACAAAGAAGAGGGAGTCAAGCTATTCTTCAAAGCACCTGAAGGCAGGACAAGAAGCAATGGCTGGAAAGTAATCAAGGAGAGAATCACCTTAGAACTAAGGAGAAATTTCCTGATGCTTAGAACAATTAACCCGTGGAACGGAAGAAGAGATTGGACAATCGTTAGTCCAAAATGGTGTAGGGTTTCCTGCTTGAGCAGAGGGTTAGACTAGAAGATCTCCAAGGTCCCTTCCAACTCTGCTATTCTGTTATATACAGTATCTGTTCTGGTATAACATAAGAGAAGGTGTGTGTGTATAAGCTGTAGCTACCACATGGTAAGTTTCATTCATTTAGGAGGAGCCTTGGTGGAGCAGCAGACTAAAGCACTATTAAATAGCACTTAGTTGCCAGGTGCCTGCAATTACTGCAAATTCGAATTTCACCAGGCTCAAGGTTGACTCAGCCTTCCATCCTACTGAGGTAGGTAGGTCTTATTTTGGGGGAAATGCAGTACTAAAGAGCCTTGGTGGCGCAGCAGACTAAAGTGCTCTTAACTAGCACCAGCTGCCTACAATTACTGCGAGTTCAATTCTCACCAGTCTCAAGGATGACTCAGCCTTCCATCCTACCGAAGTAGGTAACATGAGGACCCAGATTGTGGGAGCAATAAGCTGACTTTGTATACAAAGGAACACCGCTTGCGGGGGGCCGAAAGACGTACTAAGCAGGTATATACAAAAATATGAAGGCTATTGCTTAACTCATTGTAAGCCGCCCTGAGTCTCCAGAGAAGGGTGGCATATAAATTGAACCAATCAATCAATCAATCAATCAATCAATTTAGAATATTTCAACTTTTCAGAAATTACCTCTCTATTTTAAAAAAAAGGGGGGGGGAAATTATTGGAGAATCTCCCAAACACTTCCAGAACCATCTTCGGCTTCCTCTCCAAAGCCATTTGTGAATGCCAGACACTTCACCTTTTGTCCATTTCTCTCACCATCCCCGGTGTGTTTGGTACTGTCAGAAGATACACATCGAAGGGTAACATGTCAAGGTCTGTTAAATGCTATTTCTGTAGCACCCTGCCTGCTCCGTGTGGCTCCTGACCTCTTTCCTTCGCTCTTCTCTATTACAGGCTGATGAATCAGATACAAAGACAGTGGGTAGTGTTTCGATTTCGATTATAAAAAGATGCAACGGAGATGATGAGGGGACTGGAGGCTAAAACATATGAAGAACAGTTGCTGGAATTGTCTATGTCTAGTTTAGTGAAAAGAAGGACTAGGGGAGACATGATAGCAGTGTTCCAATATCTCAGGGGTTGCCCCAAAGAAGAGGGAGTCAAGCTATTCACCAAAGCACCTGAAAGCGGGATAAGAATCAGCAGGTGGAGACTAATCAAGGAGAGAAGCAACCTGGAACTAAGAAGAAATTTCCTGACAGTTAGAACAATTAACCAGTGGAACAACTTGCCTCCAGAAGTTGAGAATGCTCCAACACTGGAAGTTTTAAAGAAGAGATTGGATAACCATTTATCTGAAATGATATAGTATTTCCTTGCCTAAGCAGGGGGTTGGACTAGAAGACCTCTAAGGTCCCTTCCAACTCTGTTATCCTATTCTATTCTAAATATTGAGGCTTTGGAACACAAACATAAGCCTCTGTTTACAGATTATGTAAAGAAGCCGCATCTTTTGGGGGAGACCTTTCAACAGACAATCTCCAGGATTCCCCTCTGCTTCGCGCGGCTCTTCAAGCTCCATGCGCCTTCGAAGGGTCCCCAAATACAGAAAAATCAGAGGTAAAGGACGGAGCTCATCCTTTTCCTTCTGTGCCGTCCCGACAGCACCACCGGAAGACATATGATTTAACTATAACAACAGCGTCGAGATTGGCTTTTGCGCAATGTTGGAAAAATGTGAAGACGCCCTCCAAAGATCAAATAATAAAAAAAAAAAATTATGACTGCACAGAAATGGACAAACTAACATTGGAACTGAAAGAAATGACAGACTCGGAGTACTATGTACCATGGGAGAAATGGTACGAATGGATTAAAAAGAGAAAGATGAAACAGACTCAGACGTAACAGAATTTGATGAAGCAAAATCTAGAGACTATTAAGTATTTTATAGGGATAAGTTTTGTAAATGGACACAGTTCTGCAAAAAAAAAAAAGCTTTTTTCTTTCCTTTTTCTTTTCTTTTCTTTTTCTTTTCTTTTTCTTTTCTTTTTCTTTTCTTTTTCTTTTCTCTTTTTTCTCCTTTCTTTCACTCTTTCTTTCTCGTTTTGTATCCTTTGTATTCTTTTTTTTTTCTTGTATTTTTGTATTTCTGTATGTACGTTTTTGGGTTTGTGTTTATTGAAAAATCAATATATTTTTTTTAAAAGAACAATTAGGATTAGAAGCCTCCGATAGCTCCAGCTGCCATGAATTTTCTACTTGCGTCTTTAAAGAATCTAAATGGCTGGCCATTCTGATGGAAGCAAATTTTGCAGCTTTATACCGTGGTCAAAAGGGTGGATGGGGTGAGGAAAGGCATTTAATTTCATGGGGTCACCAAATGTGGAGATAAAAGGAATAAAGCGTTCTCGTTATCTTCAGTTGCCACACCACACTTATAATTTTTATATACTTCTGATTTGTCCTTTTCTGGATTTCGGCTTGAGCTAAAAAAAAAAAAATACGACGTATTACAGGCCTTCCTTAGAAAAGATTATTCTAGTCTTCTAAACAGAACTCTCCGCTTTTTAAGCAAGCGAACGCTCTTTGATGTTGTGGGTGGCTTGAAGTTTTCTGAAAGAAAGGCGCCTGTTTCTCAGAGTTTGTTTTAAATATTTTGGCTGCAGTTTTTTGGTACAAAGGTAAACAAGCTCCAGAAGTCTAAAAGGATCTGGCATCAACTGAAAGCACAGACTGCAAAGTTGTGGGTGGGTGGGGGAAATAAACATTCTGGAAAGAAAATTTGCACGTAAGATTTTGTAATAATAACAACCCTTTTGGGTTTATCGCGCATCTTGAATTATACTGGTCCATGAAGAAAGCTTAAAGGAACCAGGCATGGATTTTATGCTAAAATCCATGACTAAACTTCTGGTCCTGATGACTGACCCAGATTGGATTCAGACACTAGCTGAACCCACAATTCTATAACGCTGAAAACAGATCTTCTCAGGTATACAGCATCTCACCCCAGATAGTTCTACACAATAGGGAACAGTCTTTGGGGGATCACAACTGAGGAACCTGAAGACTACCCAATAGATATGGTTCCAAAGATGATGGACTAAAGTGACTTTGGCGAGCAAGAAAGGCTCATCTGGGCAATTGTATTTTTTTATTGTTAAACAATACCAATAATGCTCCATTCTTTGGTTGTGGGGTCCTTGATGCTCTGTGAGTGTGGTTCTTTTTTTGCAGATGTTTTATTAACATGTTGTTGCCCAGTTTAGGTAATGAAATGTCTGCAAGAAGACCACCAAGCTCAGAGAGCACCAAGGATCCCACAGTTCCACCCTCAGCTACAAATATTCTCTTCTATTTTTTGGTTCCTAGTGAACACCCTGCCAACAAAAGTGTGTCTAGTCAAGGCTACGGTTTTCCCAATTGCAATGTATGGTTGTGAAAGTTGGATCATAAGGACGGCTGAGCACCAAAGAATTGAGGCCTTTGAACTCTGGTGCTGGAGAAGACTCTTGTGAGTCGCTTGGACTGCAAGGCGATCAAAGCGGTCAGTCCTAGAGGAGATCAACGCTGACTGCTCTTTAGAAGGCCAGATCCTGAAGATGAAACTCAAATACTTTGACCACCTAATGAGAAGGAAGGACTCACTGGAGAAGAGCCTAATGCTGGGAACGATTGAGGGCAAAAGAAGAAGGGGACGACAGAGAACGAGGTGGCTGGATGGAGTCACTGAAGCAGTCGGCATGAGATTCAAGGGGATAGTAGAGACTCCAGGGGATAGTAGAGGACAAGAAGGCCTGGAGGAACGTTGTCCATGGGATCATGATGGGTCAGACATGACTAACATGTCACAACTAACAACAAGTGATCCATAGTTCAATTTTGTTCCTCCAGCAAATTGAAGTATAACCTTTTTTTTTTGCAGCAAATGCTTTTGTTGTTCTCTAACTAAATACCCAAACCACCGTTCCAAGTTTGACCAGTTATTGGATAGCACCAGCTACATCTCTTTAGTTCAGGGATACATTCTGTTCTCCACCTATACTTTCAGTATTTTCCAAAGAACCTTTCAGATATGATTAAATTGCAAAATAAAAGTGTAAACACTCCATGGGGAAAGTCTAAAAATGGTTGTGAGGACTCAACTGTGACATAGGCACTCCTAGTTAACAGCACTTTAGTCTGCTGCGCCACCAAGGCTCTTTAGTACTGCATTTCCCCCAAAAAGAGCCTTGGTAGTACAGTGGACTAAAGCACACTGTTATTAACACCAGCTGCCTGCAATTACTGCAAGTTCGAATCTCACCAGGCTCAAGGTTGACTCAGCCTTCCATCCTTTCTAAGGTAGGTAAATTGAGGACCCAGTTTGTGGGGGCAATAAGCTGACTTTGTACAAAATATACAAAAGTTTGAAGGCTATTGCTTAGCACATTGTAAGCCACCCTGAGTCTCTGGAGAAGGGCGGCATATAAATCAAATTAAAAAAGAAAGAAATAAGACCTAACCAGAAAATAAGCCCTAATGCATCTTTTGGAGCAAAAATTAATATAAGACCTTGTCTTATTTTGGGGGAAACATGGTAGGACCGGGTCTTAGGAGGTATCTCTAGTACCGTGATGGTGAACCTGTGGCAGGCAGAGCCATATCTGTGGGCACGCGAGCATTGCCCTACCTCAGCTCCAGCGCACATGCATGTGCTAGCCAGCTAATTTTCTGGTTTTCTGGGCCCACTGGAAGTTGGGAAATGCGCCGTTTCCAGCCTCTGGAGGGCCTCCGGGGGGGGGCTGGGGAAGGCCGTTTTCACCCTCCCCAGGCTCCAAGAAAGCCTCTGGAGCCTGGGAAGGGTGAAAAATGGTCCTACTGGGCCCACCGTGCCATCTTGTGCCAAAAGCGGGGGGAATCGCACACGCAGGTGTGGGGGATAGGGCACATTGAAATATGGGTGTGGGCACGCGTCCGCGTGACCCCTCCCCCACACTCCCCCTGCTTTTGGCACTTGATGGCAAAAAGGTTAGCCATCACTGCTCTAGTATATACCATAACTTGTACAAATAGCTTGTGCAAGTAGCTATCTTCAAGTCTGTCGGAGATTGGATTTTGATAACAGACAGTCAGAAAGCTTTACCACCAATATTCCCAAGCCTGGATGTTGCTAGTGGCATGCTAATTTTCATAGGTGGCAAGTCTAATGTCCATTATGTTGACGCACTTCCAGCTGTTGTTACCGTCAGAACAAGACATGCATGACAAAATCACTCAAATTCGGGAAAACCTGGACTCCGACTGGGCGGACTCAGGGGGAATGACTGGGGCGGGTCTTGTGAATATTATCTGGGATGAGTTTGATCCTGTGGCTCCTGATGATATGGACAGGATTCTGGGTGGACTGAACGCGACCACATGTTTGTAGGAGCCGTGTCCCTCCTGGTTAGTGCTGGCTTCTTGGGAGGTGACGCGAGGCTGGCTCCAGGGGAATATAAATGCTTCGTTGAGTGAGGATGTCTTCCCCGCCACCTTGAAAGAGGCGGCGGTGAGGCCTCTCCTCAAGAAGCCTTCCCTGGACCCAGCAGTGTTATCGAATTATCATCCAGTCTCCGACCTTCGCTTTGTGGTGAAGGTTGTCGAGAGTGTGGTTGCGCGGCAGCTCCCCCAGTACCTGGATGAAACAGTATATCTGGATCCGTTCCAGTTGGGTTTCAGGCCTGGGTACAACACGGAAACGGCATTGGTCGCGTTGGTTGATGATCTCTGGAGGGCTCGGGACAGAGGTTGCTCCTCTGTCCTGGTCCTATTAGATCTCTCAGCGGCTTTTGATACCATCAGCCATGGTATCATGCTGCACCGGTTGGAAGAGTTAGGGGTGGGAGGCACCGTGTTGAGGTGGTTCTCCTCCTTTCTCTCCGACCGGTGGCAGTCTGTGTTGGCAGGGGGTCAGAGGTCGACCCCGAGGCGCCTCATTTGTGGGGTACCACAGGGGTCGATCCTCTCGCCCCTTCTGTTCAACATTTATGTAAAGCCACTGGGTGAGATCATCCGTGGTTTCGGGGTGAAGTATCATCAGTATGCTGATGATACTCACTTGTACATCTCCACCCCGGACCACCCCAACGAATTAAATAAACTGAAACTGAATAAACTGAAGAATATGCTCCAGTAGTTGTAGACCCTGGAGTCTGGAGAGAGATCTTTAACAAAGACAAGGGTGAGGATCAGCCTTAGGGCTGTGTGCGTCTAATCGATACATTTTTTCCTAAAAATTGTCTTTTGCAATCACCAGATGGTGAGAATCCTGTAGAGCCAATTTCCTTGAAAAGCCGAATGGCCTCTTTCACTGTCATGTTTCATTGAGCAAGAGTTCTAATGCCTGGTTGCAGCGCGACAACCATCTTGTTTGCACCGAGTCCCTTGAAATAATTTAGTTGTATTTATATTCTTGCCACTTCATTGAGTAGCAAGCTAGTCCCAAAATCCCACAGCAAATTTTCCAAATGGGATTGACCCATGAGAGGTTCTCGGAGTTTTATACCTATAACAGCTATGTTAGAATTTTCAATAACCCCCAAGTATAACAAGCTCTGAGGTCCTTAGTCTTGCTCCCCAATCTCTTTTGCTTGTTCGGTTTGCCACCACAACATATTTTCCCTTTACTTCCTTGGGCTTTTCTCCCCACCCCTTCTTTTCACAAAAGCCCCTTCAAAAAAAAAAAAAAAAGATAGGGGCATGATGGCTCAGCGGTTAAAGACACTGAGTTTGTCAGCTGGAGAGCTGCCAGATTGGAGTTTGAGACCTGAGCTCTGCGGAACTGGGCGAGCTCCCATTAGCTGCTCCAGCTCCTGCCCTCCTAGCAGTTCGAAAGCAGGTAAATGTGAGTAGATAAATAGGTTCCGTGCACTTCGGTATATAGCCATGTTGGCCACAACCAAGGAAATGTGTTCGGACAATGCTGGTCAGTGGTGAGATTCAAAATATTTTACTACCAGTTCTGTGGGTGTGGTGTGGTGGGCGTGGCTTGGTGGGCATGGCAGGGGAAGGATACAGTAAAATCTCCATTCCCACCCCACTCCAGGGGAAGGTTACTGCAAAATCCTCATTTCCTCCCAATCAGCTGGGACTTGGGAGGCTCTGGAGGCTGGGGACAGCAAAAAATGTCACTTCCTGTAGAACTGGAAGTTGGGAAATGGGCCATTTCAGGCCTCCGGAGGGCCTCGGAGGGGGTGGGGAAGGCTGTTTTTGCCCTCCCCAGATGCATAGAGAGGATCTGGAGCCAGGTGAGAAAGAAAAACGGGCGTACAGGGCCATTGCTTGCCAGGAGCGGGGGGGGGAAGGGGGTTACGCACTCATGTGCAGGGTGGGGTACATAGAATTATGGGTGTGGGCACGCGTGCATGTGAACCTCCCCCGTCCCCCCCTCCTGGCACGCGATGGCAAAAAGGTTAGCCATCAGTGCCCTAGAGTAACACACAACTGGGCAGGGGAAACTTTTACCCTAACTGTTTACTTTCAAGAAAGAAAAGATGTAGTAACTTTAAGCAGTTAACTTTGCACACTATCCTAAGCCGTAATAGAGTTTATTTGGCTCGGTGAGTTTGCCCAGCGAGCCGTTGTGGTTGTTAAAACCATAGTTAATGGCCTAACATAATATATGAATCCAGCCGATTGTGACTTATTCAAACCCTAGTTAAGGCAAAGCGGGACTCAGCTTTATTTTTTGACTACTGGGCAGCTTTTGCTCACACACCACTGAGAATCTGGAGCTGGTCTCACTCCAAATACCCAGTTTCATTAGAAGGCAGATTAATTGGACTTTCTGCATGCAACGCAATATCAATTCCTTGCTCCTCTGTAATCTTTTAGATAGGGCTCACAAAAGATGCTCAACTGGAGGAGCTTTGGAAGGATTTTTTTTTTTTACAGCAGATCAGAAAGTCCCATCTGCCATTTTTGTCTTACTTCCCATTGTCACTACTCATTGCCATTCTGATTCCGATTCAGAGACTTACCTAAACCAATAAAGCTGCATAAAAAGTAAAGGTAAAGGTTCCCCTCGCACGTATGTGCTAGTCGTTCCTGACTCTAGGGGGCGGTGCTCATCTCCGTTTCAAAGCCGAAGAGCCAGTGCTATCCAAAGATGTCTCCGTGGTCATGTGACCAGCATGGCTCAACACCAAAGGCGCACGGAACGCTGTTACCTTCCCACCAAAGGTGGTCCCTATTTTTCTACTTGCATTTTTTACGTGCTTTCGAACTGCTAGGTTGGCAGAAGCTGGGACAAGTAACGGGAGCTCACCCCGTTTTCGCGACACTAGGGATTCGAACCGCCGAACTGCCGACCTTTCGATCGACAAGCTCAGCGTCTTAGCCACTGAGCCACCGCGTCCCATTAAAGCTGCATAAAGAACCAGAAAAAGTCATAATAAGGGTTGTGCTACTTTGCTTGGGTTTTGGTTTTTTTAAGTGGCATTTTACCCTCCCTTCTAATTTTGTCCCCTAATTGCAATGCCTGGAATAACTGTAAATCAAACCATAACTTCAGCCTTTATTATTTTTCTTTTTTCAAAACTTACAAAATGGGAAGGCAGAAATCTGTGCTTTTCATTTCATGTATTTCTAGTCTTGGCTTTAGACAAGCTTCCACTTTGTAAAACGAACTCATTTCTGCCTCTGTGTTTTTTTTGGCTTGCCACTTAAAATAAATGAGGCCATCGTCTCATCAAATCAGATGATCAGGGAGGTTATAGCTGGATAGAGGGATATTTGGTGATGAGAGAGCACTTAATTTTCTCAGGGGAAAGTAAATAACTCTCATCCCTCAGCTTCAAATATCTAAAGCGCCCGGTTTTGAGCCTTAAACCACCCAATATTATCCCAAACCCAAGGAAAGTGGTATAAATCTGATGCATTTTGAAATATGCTAATGCCATGCAAATTACTGTATAAGCCAACTTCTGCTGCATTCTTTGATGTACCTCCCTGGTGGAATACACAAATCTCATTAGCATTATAATATACATAATAGACATAAGATATAAATAGACCTCAAATTAAGAAAAACAAGCTGCCAAGTGCCTTTGACAGGTGCCACTGAAAAGCAACAGAAGCAACTCTCTGCTTTTCCCGTTACCATCATGGCTATTGGAACCAAAACCGACAAAGGCTATCCAAGACGCTTCTATATTTCTCTAAGCTTGAATCAGTTTGTATCAGCTTGATGTCAGGCTCACCACTACAGCTTCCCTTAAGAACACTTAAGAGATCTACTAGAGTTTAGAAAAGTAAGAAACAGAGCCAACTTTGCTCATAAGGCTGTGTTTTTCAACCCTAGCAACTTTAAAGATGCATTGACTTCAACACCCAGAATTCAGAATAACAGAATCAGAATAGAACTAGAAGGGATCTTGGAGGTCTTCTAGTCCAGCGCTCTGCTCAGGCAGGAGACCCTATACCCATGATGGGTGCCACAGGTGGCACGTGGAGCCATATTGGTGGGCACGTGACTCAGCTCCGGCACGCATGCGTGCGCCAGCCAATTGATTTTTGGGCCTTCTGGGCCCATCGGTAGTCAGGAAACACGCTATTTCCAGCCTCCGGAGGGCCTCTGGGGGGGGTGGGGAAGGCTGTGTTTGTCCTCCCCAGGCTCCTAGAAAGGCTCTGGAGCCTGGAGAGAGTGAAAAATGGGCCGACCGGGCCCACATGCCATTGCATGCCAAAAGCAGGGGGAGCATTGTGGGGGGGGCGCATAGAATTATGGATGTGGGCACATGTGCGTGTGACCCCTCTGCGCTCCCCCAGCTTTTGGCACGTGATGGCAAAAAGGTTAGCCATCACTGCCCTATACCATTTCAGACAAGTGACTGTCCAGTCTCTTCTTCAAAACCTCCAGTGATGGAGTGGTTAATTGTCCTCACTGTTAGGAAGTTTCTCCTTAATTGCAAGTTGCTTCTCTCCTTGTTTAGTTTCCAGCCATTGTTTCTTGTTTGTCTTGTTACATCAGCCCACTCCACCCGGTCACCCCACCTGGTCAGGAAGAGTATATTGTGGACCCCATCAGCCAAAGAATTCCAATTGGTAAGGTCCAGGAAGAGTGTCTTTAGAACTTTAGAATGAATGAGCTGGAAGTTTTGGAGGTCTTCTAGCCCAGCCTCCTGCTCAAGCAGGAAAACCTATACCATTTCAGACAAGTGACTGTCCAGTCTCTTCTTAAAAATATCTAGTGATGGAGCACCCACGATTTCTGAAGGCAAGCTGTTCCACTGGTTAATTGTCCTCACTGTTAGGAAGTTTCCCCTTAATTCCAGGTTGCTTCTCTCTTTGATTAGTTTCCAACCATTGTTTCTTGTCTTGCCTTCTGGTGCTTTGGAGAATAATTTGACCCCCTCTTCTTTGTGGCAGCCCCTCAATACTGGAATACTGCTATCATGTCACTGCTTATCCTTCTTTTCTTTAGACTTGTTGTTGTTAGTTGCGAAGTTGTGTCCAACCCATCGCAACCTCATGGACAACTTTCCTCCAGGCCTTCCTGTCCTCTACCATCCTCTGGAGTCTGTTTAAGCTACTGCTTCCATGACTTTAAAAGTCACCTAAAGTGCTTCTTTAGACTAGCCATATCCAAACCCTGCAACCGTTCTTTATATGTTTTAGTCTTCTGGAACTTGAGATCCACACATCTTAAAGCCATGGTGGCAGAGAATTCTGGGAGTTCAAATATACGCAGCTTAAAGTTGCCAAAGTTGAGAAACACTAAGGAAAATGTATTTTTTTTTAAAAAAAAAAAGTAGCTTAAAAGCACAAGCATTTGTCTCTTGTAATATAGGTCATGGCGGCATAGCTACCGAAATGAGTGACTGGCTTTTCCCACAAGCATTGGGGTAGAATGAGGTTGAAGCTAACCAAGATGGTACGTGGATGCACACGAGAGTGTTACCCTTGGGTGCCACGAGTTTCTATTGTGGGAAGCTCCCCCCCTCCTCCTCGAAGAGTGAAATATTTTGGGAAACATTAAAAAGGCAGAATATTATATTTCCCTAAAGGAGAAATGGAGAAACATGTTCTTAAAGGCAGAAATCAGCCCCAGTCTCCTTTCCCCCAAGCAGAAACTGAGGAGGGCAGCTTTTAAGAGATGCAGATTTGGCAATCCATTCAGAAAGACTGGGTCAAGACAGACATTCAGATAAGCAACAAACAAAAGGTTGACAAAATTAGCTCAGACAAGCACCTAGGATTTGCATTTCCCCTTTTGCCTATAGAGCCAGCTATGACCCCTACATAATCCCTACATCAGGGGTGAAATCCAGCAGGTTCTGACAGGTTCCGGAGAACCGGTAGCGGAAATTTTGAGTAGTCCGGAGAACTGGCAAATACCACCTCTGGCTGGCCCCAGGAGTGGGGAGGGAATGGGGATTTTGCAGTATCCTTCCCCCAGGAGTGGGGAGGGAATGGGGATTTCGCAGTATCCCAGCTCAAGGTTGACTCATTCTTCCATCCTTCCAAGGTCAGTAAAATGAGGACCCAGATTGTTGGGGGCAAAATGCTGGCTCCGTAAATCGCTTAGAGAGGGCTGTAAAGCACTGTGAAGCGGCATATCAGTCTAAGTGCTATTGCTATTGCTGGGATTGAGAAGTTGTGTGAGGATAGGAAAGGGGGAACTGTGTTACAGAGGAAGAAAAGATGACTTCACTCCCGTTAAATATGTTCATAGGGAAGGGAAATGAAGCTTAAAACTCCTGTCTTGAATAGCAGCCAGGCGTTTATTGGAAGGTCTTGTGTGGTTTAGAAGATATGCTGGTGCTACATAGTATGAAAATATTGTCCTAAGAGTCAGCTATTACACCTGAAAAGCACAGTGTGATATAACTAGTCAAAAATTGGAATGTGGGGATTGCTTAAATCAAGTCCATCTGAATAACTGGATTTGCACATTCCACTTAGCCCTAACGTAGCTGATTGGTTTATCTTGATATGATGTGCAAAACCATAATTCAATGAACTGCAGTTGGGTTCACACTACATTAAGCCACGGTTCATTTATCCAGGGTTTATTTTATCAAGTACGTTTGACTAGAATCACGGTACATTTTTTTTTTTTTGGTCGTTTCTTCCGTTTGGATTTTGGTTGATTCTCAGAGACCGCCTGGATAAGTTTCCTGCAATTTTCTTGGCAAGGTTTTTCAAAAGTGGTTTGCCATTGCCTGTTTTCTAGGGCTGAAGGAAAGTGACTGGCCCAAAGTCACCTAGCTGGCTTCAAGTCCAAGGCAGGACTAGAATTCATGGCCTCCTGGTTTCTAGCCTAATTTCTTAACCATCAAACCATACTGGCTCTACCCAGTACATATCTATCTATCTATCTATCTATCTATCTATCTATCTATCTATCTAT
>WNWU01000035.1:2329497-2342296 GCA_012654045.1 Ptyas mucosa
AAGATAGGAGAGGCCTCTGTGGGGCAAGCCTGAGGGAGAGAAGGAGAGAGGAGAGGCTTCTATGGGGCAAGCCTGAGGGAGAGAAGGGGAGAGACGAGGCCAATTGTAACTACTCATTAATTTCAAGCTGTAAATGTCAATTTATCAAGCCCAATCACATAGTTTCATAGCAGAGCACGGGTATCCAGCTAGTTAAACCATAAATGCAAAATGCAATGGCTTTGTACAACTATGAAGCCAAAACGACAGCAACAACACCAAATATAGTTTGGCCACAGGAGAAGCTGCAGTCTCTGTCTATGGGAAAGGAGACGGTTGAAAAGATTTTTTCTATCAGATGCCAAGGGATTAAAAAAAAAAAACACAGAACCAAAATGTTACATGTTTCTTTTCAAACATCAAACATGTTCAAGAATCGATATGTGCTGGGTCTCCAAGGCTCTCATACCGTTTATTAAGGAAGTACAGATCTGCTCAAAGACATTTGCAGATCCAATCTTAATATTATGGTTTCCAGGAGAAAAAAACAACCCGATGCCCTTTAGATGGAGCGGGAAATGACACCCTATTACTTCAAGAAGGAATGCTGCAGAAATATAAAAGGGAATTAAAATGTTTCTTCAAATAAATGCAACTCCAGGGATATCAAAGATAGAATGACAGAATTGGAAGGGACTTTGGGGGGGGGGGGGTCTTCTAATCCAACCCCTTGCTCAAGCAGGAGATCCTATAGCCATGATGGCAAACCTATGGCACGCATGCCACAAGTGGCATGCAGAGCCATCACTGTGGGCACACGAGCCATCGCCCTAGGTCAGCTCCATCACGCATGCGCCTCCCACCGGCCAGCTGATTTTCAAGTCTCGGTTGTGCATGCAGGAGACCCGTGTGCATGTGTGGGGGGTGGGGGTCATGCATACATGTGAGGAGGTCACGTGCACATGCGCAGGGGGCTGGGGGTGGCGTGCCCCCCCCCAGGCCCATTCTTGGTCCCAGGAGGGGAAATGCTAGGCCCAAAATGGGTCACGGGGTGTGGGTGGGTTCGGAGGTTTCAGAGGCTAAAAAAAAAGCAAGGCGCAGAGCTCACAACCAACGAACCTGTTGCTAACATTCACCTCTGGGAACAGCTGATTGGGGGTATTTCGGGAAGCTGATCCACCTGCCAATCAGCTTTTTCCTTATTTTCCTCCCCAAAAACTAAGGTGCGTCTTATACTCCGGTGCTTCTTATAGTCCGAAAAATACGGTAAATTTCAAGACATGATCCAAATGATCTGAAGAGTGATATCTCTTCAGATAGTATTGCCTGATATACAACCATTGTCTTGAGTACCTGTCACTTCAGTTGGCTTGGAATATAGTAGGCATCTAACTCTTCCTAACCTTTTTTTTTTTTAATTTTATTTATATGCCGCCCTTCTCCGGAGACTCAGGGCGGCTTACAATGCGTTAAGCAATAGCCTTCATACTTTTGTATATTTTATACAAAGTCAGCTTATTGCCCCCACAAACTGGGTCCTCATTTTACCCACTTTAGAAAGGATGGAAGGCTGAGTCAACCTTGAGCCTGGTGAGAATTGAACTCGCAGTAATTGCAGGCAGCTGGATGTTAAATGCTGCCTTAGTAAGAGGCATTAGCCACTCAGGCTTTTCAATGATTTTTCTACCTATTGAAAGGTTTAACAGCGTATGGCTCGGGTGAGAAGCAAATGTGGAGCAAAACAGGTTTTTCAAGCTTTCTCGAAAATGTATTAAATACAGATATTTACAGATTAATAGAGTTGGAAGGGACCTTGTAGGTCATTTAGTCCAACCCCCCTACACCATTTCTGACAAATGGCAGTCCAATCTCTTCTTGAAAGCCTCCAGTGATGAAGCTCCCACAAATTCCAAAGTCAAGCTGTTCCATTGGTCGGTTGTTCTCACAACAACCAACCAATGGAACCAACGTTCTCTCAAAATTTCTCCTTATTTCTGATCTCTCCTTGATCAGTTTCCATCCATTGTTCTTTGTCTGGCCTTCAGGTGCTTTGGAAAATAGCTTGACCCCCTTCCTCTCCAGGGTAGCCCCTCAAATACAAGAACACTGTTATCATGTCTCCCCTGGTTCTTCTCTTCACTAGACTAGCCATGCCCAGTTCCTGCAACCATTCATCATATGTTTTGGCCTCCAGTCCCCTAATCCTCTTGGTTGCTCTTCTCTGCACTCTTTTTAGAGTCTCAACTTCTTTTTTATAGTGTGGTGACCAAAACTGGATGCAGGATTCTAGGTGTGGCCTTACTAAGGCTTTATAGAGTGGTCTTAGTACCTCCCATGATCTTGATGATATCCCTCTGTTAATTCAGTTTAGGATTGCATTGGCTTTTTTGGCTGCTGCTGCACACTGCTTCCTCATATTTAACTGGTTGTCCACAAAGACTCCAAGATCCCTCTCACGGTTCCTGCTATTAAGCCTGGTTTCGCCCAGTCTATATATTCATTTTGAAACTTATTCCCTGAAAATGTAGGCCATTGACACTACACTTTTTTCAACCATGAACAAGACCTCAGTTGCCAAAAAGCTCTTGAGAAACGCAACGGGCAAAAGTGCTCCAGACTTGGATATAATCAATGTTCAGTTCCTTTTAGGACTTGTCATAAGAACAGAAGATTTAGTATCATGGGTTAGCTGGCACTCACTCACTCTAAAAATATCAAACCTGCAGCCCCATTTATCCATGCCTTCAGCACAGCCAAGGACTTTCTCACCATCGTGTCCGTTTCCTTCCTCCCATCCTCATGATATCTCAATCAGCAAGCCACTTATTTTTAAAACAATGTAGAAAAGGGGCACCTTTGCAGTAGGTGGGTGACAACTCTGTTGTCAAGAGACTTCGCAGCAAGGGGAACAGTGGTGGGTTCCTCCCGGTTCGGTAGTGGTGACGATATGATATCACCGAACCGGTTCTCTTTGTTCAGGAGCTGGGCCCTCCCACCCACACCCACCCCCACCCCCACCCACACCCACCCACCCACACCCCATGTTATTCTTATCTTTTATTTGGCCCCGCCCCCAATTTTTCGCTGCCTCCCAAGTCCCAGCTGACTGGCTGGAAGGAAAAAAAACTATTTAAACTCTTGCCATGGGGCTTCAAAGGGCCGCCTGACAGCTGATCAGTGTTAAAAGGCAGTGTGCTGGTAGACCAGGATGCTCGAAAAACAAATGGATAGACTAGGATGCTCCAAGAACAAATGGGTAGACCAGGACACTGCAAAAAACAAATGGGTAGACCAGGATGCTCCGAAAACAAATGAATAGACCAGGATGCTTGAAAAACAAATAGGTAGACCAGGATGCTCCAAGAACAAATGAGTAGACCGGTACAGCTCTGCAAGCAGTTAAAAGCCTGGTAGACCAGTACCTCTGCTAAATCCTAAAGAATTGTCACATGACCATCAAGCCATGCCCACAAAATAAGCCACGCCCACAGAACCGGTAGTAAAAAAAATTAGAACTCACCTCTAAAGGGGAGGCAGGGTTGTTGGTCAAAGAGATGCTGACAAGGAGAAGCTACACTGAGAAACCCCTGGTCAGTCGATGTATCTCAACACAATAATATACAGATAGCCAGTGACTTCCAAAGAGTTCGTTTTGTCACCGTTCAAAAGTCACAACGGCATCGAAAAATGTGACCGGTGACTGTTTTTCACACTTACGACCATTGCAGCATCCCTGCGGTCACATGATATATTTGTGACCGTTGCACTGCTCCCGGGTCATGTGATCCCTTTTTTGGGGGGGACGTTCTGACAAGCCAAGTCAATAGGGAAGCCAGATTCACTTAACAGTCGTGTTACTTAACTCTTGCCTTTCTGTGGCAAGAAAGGTTGTAAAATGGGGCAAAAATACACTTCACGGATGTTTCACTTAGCAACAGAAATTTTGGGCCTCGTTGTGGTCATAAGTCAAGGACTAGTTGTAGAAACCAGAAAAAATAATCTCCCTTTATTTTGGTTGCCAACTCCTGGTCTCATTTTTTTTCTCAGGCACAGAAGATCAGGCCAAACATAAAGGATCTGTCTGTCTGTCTGTCTGTCTGTCTATCATCTATCTATCTATCTTCTATCTATCATCTATCTTCTATCCAGGGATGAAATCCAGCAAGTTCTGACAGGTTCTGGAGAACCGGTAGCGGAAATTTTAAGCAGTTCGGAGAACCGGCAAATACCACCTCTGGCTGGCCCCAGAGTGGGGTGGGAATGGAGATTTTGCAATATTCTTCCCCTGGAGTGGGGTGGGAATGGAGATTTTGCAGTATCCTTCCCCTGGAGTAGGGTGGGAATGGAGATTTTGCAGCGTCCTTCCCCTGCCGCGCCCACCAAGCCACGCCCACCAAGCCACACCATGCCCAAGCCACGCCCACAGAACCGTTAGTAAAAAAAAATTGGATTTCACCACTGCTTCCATCTATCATCTTTCTTCTCATTATCATCTATCATCTGTCTTGTCAGTGTGTAAGATATATTCATGAACTGGAATAGACATGGTAACAGGTCAACCAAGGGGGACTGTTTGGTGACCCAGATGGATATATATGTATGTATGTGTGTGTGTGTGTGTGTGTGTGTACTACTGTGATTCTATAGCTTCTGTGATTATATTGACTCTGTGGTTCTGGATTCTGAGTTCTGCTGCGTGGGTATTGTATACATGCATCATGACTTATATTACTGTATATAAAGAATTTTCTTTTATAAATGAATCCTGCTGAATTCTTTACTTGTGTGCTGGTTGGATTGCTGCAAACTCTAACATGCCTATCATCTATCTATCATCTATCTTTTATCTATTTATCATATCTATCTATCTATCTATCTATCTATCTATCTATCTATCTATCTATCAGGGTGGGTTCTACACACCTTTACTACCGGTTCGCATCGCACCCGTTCCTGCATCCTCTTCTGCGCATGCGCAGATCACCTATGATGATGTCCGGGTCAGTGGGCGGAGCCTCCTGCTGGTTTTACTACCGGTTCTTGTGAACTGGTCCAAACCCATGGCAACCCACTACACACACACATACACATACACACACACACAAAAAAAATCATCTATCATCTGTTTATCTCTCTATTATGTATCTATATATTTTGTCTATCATCTATCTATCTATCTATCTATCTATCTATCTATCTATCATCTATCTATCATCTATCTATCTACCTACCTACCTACCTACCTATCTACCTACCTATTTAATTTCTGTGCCACCTATCTCCACTACAAGGTGAATTCAGGCAGCTTACAAATGAGAAAAGCAGATGAAAAATAATCAAAACATTAAAACAAACCAACATTAAAATATTGTTAAAAACTGTGCTAAACCCACAGATGTCTGCAATTTGGACAGAGAAAGGTTTCCTCCTTCACTAAAAGCTTTTCAATACTCAGAAGCCTTACAACCGTGTCTTACAAAGCTCAACACAAATATTATATTGGGTACAGCATCAATCATTCAATTCCAGTTATTGAAACAATTGCTCAGCTGCTTACCTCTGGCATCTCTCTGAGTGGAACACGAGGCGGGAGACGTGAAACTGGAACAGCAGAAAGAGCAGATGGATTCGTTGACTGCAGACATAAGCAAACTCTTTGGGCAGGGAAGGCTTCAAACTTGGAGGGTAATTGAGGGCTGAGATGCCCAGCAGCCACCAAGGTAGGACTAGCCAGGCACAAAGTCCATAATTGTCAGGAAGACCTGCTCTCAGGAAGTCATCCAATCCAAAGGGCTACACCAAATACCAGGGATTTCAGGATTGAGAGAGAAAGGTCGTTATTTTTCATCAATTAACACCTGATGGCAAGAATCAGCCCTCAAGCTGTTTCCCATTACTCCTGATTAGTTCACATCTTCTTTGGCTCTCCCACAGTGGAGTAAGTTGCAGCTGCTTTAGATCAGAAGAACGCTGAAAGGTGTTGTAACTGGCTGGTTTGCATGCTATATTGAAGCCCAGCTAACTCTATTACAGGGAGTCCTGGACTTACAACCAGTAGTGGGATTCAATTTTTTAACAACCGGTTCTGTGGATGTGGCTTAGTTGGAGGTGTGGCTTGGTGGTCATGTGACTAGGTGGGCGTGGCTCGTGGGTCATGTGACTGGGTGGCATGGCTAGCTGGTCATGTGACTGGTGGGTGTGGCTAGCTGGTCATGTCACTGGGTAGGCGTGGCTAGCTGGTCATGTCACTGGGTGGGCGTGGCTAGTGGGTCATGTGACTGGGTGGGTGTGGCTAGCTGGTCATGTGACTGGTGGATGTGGCTAGCTGGTCATGTCACTGGTTAGGCGTGGCTAGCTGGTCATGTGACCGGGTGGGCATGGCTATGTGCATAAGGACTACTCAGAGGGCTGAAAAAAGTCATTTCTGACTGGTCCTCGCACTTTTGACCGGTTCTTGCACTTATGACCATCCTCACATTTATGCCCGTTGTGGCATTCTTAACAACCGTGTCAGTCATTTCACCACTACTTCTCTTCACCACGGTGACAAGATAGGGCGCAAAATGTAAAATGTGAGGACAGTCGTAAGTTCAAGGACTGGTCAAAAGTGCGAGGACCGGTCAAAAATAACTTTTTCAGCTCTTTGAATAGTCCATATGCACATAGTGGTGCGGAGGGGTGGGGCAAGGGTCAGGGCGAGCCAGCAATTTAACAAACGGTTTGGCCAAACCGCCTAGAACCGGCAGAATCCCAGCACTGCTTACAATCTGTTATGGCCCGCCAGCAGCCAACAGAGCTGGCAGCAGAGTCAGACAGTGAGGAGGTTGGGGAGGAACTTGGGCCAGTCCTGGGGGCTGGGGAAAGCTCGGACCAGGGCTCTGCATTGGAGGCAGAGAGGGGGCCAAAGCCATCTGATAGTTATGTACAGCCTCCGGAGTCTGACATCAGCGGGGCAGAAGAACAGCATGAGCCTGTTCCCAGTGTGCGCATGTACAGAGCTGCCAGGAGACAGGAACAATTAAGGAAACAGGGTCAACTTGTGAGTAAGGCTTGGAGACGATTGGCCCCTCCCATAAGACATAAAAGAGAAGCGAACAGAATGTGAGCTTTTGCAGGAAGCAATTAGTTCATCTGGCCGATTCAAGGCTTGAAACTTCTGTTTGTGACTCTGTGCCAAGTTTGGCCTTGCCCTGCGTCTGGAAATTAGCTCTCTGGCAGCGTTCCACATGAGATAGGTGAGTATTAATAACCTTCCTCTGAAAGACTGTTTATCAAGCCTTGCAGACTGTAAATGAAGTAATTTACAGTCGTATAAATAAAAGAGGTTTTTCAGGACTAAGATTGTGTTTTATACTTCCTAAGGAAGCCTAGGTTAGAACACAACCGCCACCGAGCCCAACTTTTCTGTTGCTAAGTGAGACAGTTAAGGGAGTTGTGCCCCGTTTTATGACCTTTCCTGCCACAATTGTTGTGACTCACCACAGCTCTTAAGGTAGTAACATGGTCCTTAAGTGAATCTGACTTCCCCATTGGCTTTGCTTGTCAGAAGGTCGCAAAAGGGGATCACGTGACACTGCAACCGTCATAAATATGAGTCCGTTGCAAAGCATCTGAATCTTGGTCACGTGACCATGAGGATGCTGCAATGGTCACTGGTGTAAAAACCTGGTCATAAGTGACTTTTTTCAATGCTGTTGTTAACTTTGAACGGTCACTAAATGAACTGCTGTAAGTCGAGGACTACTTGTGTAGCCTGGAATTTTGAATGACTTCAGGTTGTCCCAAAGGTGCTTTTTTTTCAAGAGGCAACTGGACTTTCTGGTTTTTCTTTGAAGACGTTTCGCTTCTCATCCAAAGAAGCTTCTTCAGAGAAGCGAAACATCTTCAAGACGTTTTCAAGACCAGAGCTGAAGAAGCTTCTTGGATGAGAAGCAAAACGTCTTCAAAGAAAAACCAGAAAGTCCAGTTGCCTCTTGAAAAAAAACACTTTTGGGACAACCATGACCTGAATGACTGAGAATCTCCATAGACTTCAGGTGTTTTGGTTTGCAAAGGTCATGGTTTGGGGCTAACTATCTTAGATAAGGTAAAAAGGGATGCGGTGGCTCTGTGGCTAAGATGCTGAGCTTGTCGATCGAAAGGTCGGCGGTTCAGCGATTTGAATCCCTAATGCCGCATAATGGGGTGATCTCCCATTACTTGTCCCAGCTTCTGCCAACCTAGCAGTTCGAAAGCACGTTAAAAAATGCAAGTAGAAAAATTTGGTGGGAAGGAAACAGCGTTCCGTGCGCCTTTGGCGTTGAGTCATGCCGGCCACATGACCACGGAGATGTCTTCGGACAGTGCTGGCTCTTTGGCTTTGAAACAGAGATGAGCACCGCCCCCTAGAGTCAGGAACGACTAGCACATATGTGCCAGGGGAACCTTTACCTTTACCTTTTGTTAGATAAGGCCAGCCTTTATGCCTTAATCAGCAAGAAATGTTTAAAAGCTTATTGGGAATACCAATAGACCTTAACTTACGACCACAACTGACTTAGCAAGACAGTTGTGAAGTGAGTTTGCCTCCATTTTCAATCTTTCTTGCCAGAGTTGTTAAGTGAATTATCACAGTTGTTAAATTAGTAACACGGTTGTTAAGTAAATCTGGCTTCCCTGTATGACTTTGCTTGTCAGAAGGTCGCAAAAGGGGATCACATGACCCTGGGACACTGCGACCGTCATAAATACGAGCCAGTTGCCAAGCATCTGAACTTTGATCCCATCACCATTGGGATGCAGCAACAATTATGTGAAAATGGTCATTGTTGTTAGTTGAGAAGTCGTGTCCGACCCATCGCGACCCCATGGACAGGGGGGCCTTCCTGTCCTCTACCATCCTCTGGAATCCATTTAAGCTCACGCCTACTGCTTCAGTGACTCCATCCAGCAACCTCGTTCTCTGCCGTCCCCTTCTTCTTTTGCCCTCAATCATTCCCAACATCAGGTTCTTCTCCAGTGAGTCCTTCCTTCTCATTAGGTGGCCAAAGTATTTGAGTTTCATCTTCAGGATCTGATCTTCTAAAGAGCAGTCAGGGTTCATCTCCTCTAGGACTGACCGGTTGGATCGCCTTGAAGTCCAAGGGACTCGCAGGAGTCTTCTCTACCACCAGAGTTCAAAGCAGGGGTGAAATGCTCCTGGTTCAGACCGGATCGCCTGATCCGGTAGCAATGGCGGCGGGTGGTTCGGAGAACCGGTAGCAAAAATCCCTGTGCCCTCCCCTTCATGCCCAGCTGAGCTGCACGATCATCAGAGGCTTTTTTTTTTACTTTTAAAAGCATTTTTTCTACAACCTCTTCCAACAAAAAAATGCTTTTAAAAGCAAAAATTTTAAAAAAAGCCTCTGATGATTGCACGGCTCAGCTGGGATCGTCAGAGGCTTTTCAAAGCATTTTGTTCTGCAACCTCTTGGCCGAAGAGGTGGTAAAAAAAAATGCTTTGAAAAGTCTCTGACGATCCCAGCTGAGTTGCCTGATGGCCGAGGCTTTTCAAAGCATTAGAAAAAATGCTTTGAAAAGTTAAAAAAAAAAAAAGTTGGCCACACCCACCCGGTCACATTACCCACACCCCCACCAAGCCACGCCCACAGAACCGGTAGTAACAAATTTTACATTTCACCCCTGGTTCAAAGGCCTCAATTCTTTGGCGCTCAGCCTTTCTTACGGTCCAACTTTCCCAGCCATACATTGCAAGAGGGAAAACCTTGACTATACGCACTTTTGTTGGCAGGGTGATATCTCTGCTTTTTAATATGCTAGAAAATGGTCGTAAATCACTTTTTTCAGTGCCGTTGTGATTTTGAGTTGTCACGAAACAACAAATGGTTTTAAGTCGATACCTGTATAGTCATTTGTGTCGTTATTCACCTCAGGCCGAAATATGGCTTTATATGATTAGCCTTTTCGAAGTATAGTTTTACCATCGATTGTTGGGGATGTTTGGCACACCTGGATATTTTTTTTAAAAAATTATTTATTTATTTGTCAAGAACGTATTAGGTAATACATATACATATAGGCATGAGTTGAATACATAAAATAGATATAAATAGAGGAAACATTAGGACAGGGACGGTAGGCACGCTGGTGCTCTTATGCACCCCCCTTACAGACCTCTTAGGAATGGGGTGAGGTCAACCGTAGACAGTCTTAGGTTAAAATTTGGGGGCTTTGGGGATGAAACTACAGAGCCAGGTAGTGCATTCCAGGCATTGACTAGGAATATCTCTAGATAGGATATCTAGATAACATAGAATATCTCTAGATAACTGAACTGAGCCTTGGATGGTACAGTGGTCTAAACCACCCTGTTATTAACACCAGCTGCCTGCAATTATTGCAGGTTCGAATCTCACCAAGGCTCAAGGTTGACTCAGCCTTCCATCCTTTCTAAGGTAGGTAAATTGAGGACCCAGTTTGTGGGGGCAATAAGCTGACTTTGTAGAAATATACAAAAGTATGAAGGCTATTGCTTAACGCATTGTAAGCTGCCCTGAGTCTCTGGAGAAGGGCGGCATATAAATCAAATTAAAAAAAAAACAAAAACTGTCATTTCATCTGTAGAGATTCTCAGTCATCCAGGTCATGGTTGTCCCAAAGGTGTTTTTTTAGGAGGCAACTGGACTTTCTTGTTTTTTTTCTTTGAAGACGTTTCGCTTCTCATCCAAGAATTTTCTTCAGCTCTGACAGCATAACGGGCAATGGAAGGATTTCTATTCCTTGCAGACCGCTGGTAACTGTCTGCAAGGAATATAAACACAGATAAACCTCCAAGGGCTTCCATGACCCTCTAAAAGGATGCAGACGACCAGCTGCCTGCAAGGAGTATAAACCCTTCCATTCCCCACTATCCTGCCAGAGTTGAAGATGCTTTTTGGATGAGAAGCGAAACGTCTTCAAAAGAAAAAACAGGTTTGCAATGCTTGTATGTTAACACCTTGGACACCTAGAGAGCACACTGCTCAATATAGAAAAGAAATGTATGGTATAAAACAATAACAAATATTTCAAAAAGAAAGAAAAAAGAAAAAAAACAAGGAAGTCCAGTTGCCTCCTGGAAAACCACTTTTGAGTGAACTGTCCTTCATTTAAATAGCCCACTTTTCTGGTTTTCCAAGAACAATAACCTAACAGCATTACCTGTGTTTACGGAACATGCCAAGATGGAGTGGGTTTCTTTGTACAAACTCATGATTAGGTCCATTTAGCAAACCACGGTTCATTTAGCCCTGGATTAGCATGTTATGCAAGCGTAGCCACAAATTCCCTTAGAGAAAACGCAGGCAACGGTAGTTCAGTGGGAACAATGTCAACCTTGATCTCTGTGAATCCCACCTACTAATCTTATGCTTGGTTGCTTTGCAAAGTCAGGAGGCTCTGCTTTCTGTCTCCGAGCACGTTAGATGTGGAGGCATCTTCTAATATGAGAGCAGGCTTCCAATCTTTGAGGGGTTGTCAGAAAGAAGAGGAGCGGGGGGGAGGGGGTCAACTTATTCTCCAAAGCACCTGAGCGCAAGACAAGAAGTAGCAGATGGAAGCTTAACAAAAAGAAACCCAACCTACAGTTAAAGAGAGATTGGCTGACAGTTGGAACAATTCATCAGTGGAACAACCTGCCTCCAGAAGTTGTGGGTGCTCCATCACAGGAGGTTTTTAAGAAGAGATTGGACAACCATTTCTCCGGAATGGCGTAGAGTCACCTGCTTGAGCAGGGGGGTGGATTAGAAGACCTCCAAGGTCCAGGCGTGGGCTTCAAAAATTTTAGCAAGGGGTTGTCTGCCTGGTTGCTGGGTGGGCGTGGCCATGGTGGGCGTGGCCTAGTTGGCTTCCTGCACCACAGAGGGGAGGGGGGGCGTTTTTGCCCTCCCTGGGCTCCGGAGGCTTATCTTGTGCCTCTGGGAGGGCGAAAACAGCCTCCCCAGGCTCCGGAGGTCCTCTGGAGGCCAGAAACCAGCCCGTTTCCGGCCTTCCCATCTTCTGGTAGGCCCATTTTTCGCCCTCCCCGAGCCTCCGCATGTGCCCTGCACTTGCCTCGCATCCAAAACGGGTCGGGTGGGGACTCCTGGGAGGGGCAGGGAGGGGTGGGTGGGGCAGGGAGGGGTGGGTGGGGCAGGGCCAGCCAGGAATGAGATTTGAAGGTTCTTCAAACTGCACAGAATCTTAGCTAGAGGTTCTCCCGAACCCCTGCGAACCCCCAGCAGCCCACCCCTGCCAAGGTCCCTTCCAACTCTATTATTCTGTAGGGTTACAGTTTTCCCACCAATGATGAATAAGGCTGAAAGATGTGAGCTAACTGTAAAAGGTTAAGGAGTCCCTGCAGATTTTACTCTGCTAGCTGTTACCGACTAGACACAAGGACAGTTTTTCCCCCATGTTATCAATTTGTTAAACAACTGATTCCCACAACATTGTCTATGCCTTGAGATATCAAACCACCTAACAGGGCTGTATTACTTATTCCTCATCTCATCAGTTCCATTACCTATTTCCTTGGATTCATATGATAAGTTGTTGTTGTAGCTCATGGTTTATGTTAGTTGCTTTTATTTAGTATCTTACTGTGATTTAAGTTGATTGATTTAGTATCCTATGACTATCACTGAGTGTTGTATGTATGATTTATGATGTATCTATTTTATAATTATGATGATCACTTCTTGCTTGTATATACAGTGAGAGTTTATGCACTGGAGACAAATTCCTTGTGTGTGTCTAATCACACTTGGCCAATAAAGCTATTCTATTCTATTCTATTCTATTCTATTCTATTCTATTCTATTCT
>WNWU01000035.1:2346666-2369468 GCA_012654045.1 Ptyas mucosa
TCCTTCCTTCCTTCCTTCCTTCCTTCCTTCCTTCCTTCCTTCCTTCCTTCCCAGTGATTAGAATGTAGTATTGCAGGCTAACTCTGCCCACTGCCAACAGTTCGATCCTGATCAGCTCAAGGTTGACTCAGCCTTCAATCCTTCCGTGGTCGGTAAAATGAGGACCCAGATTGTTGGGGGCAATATGCTGACTCTGTAAACTGCTTAGAGAGGGCTACAAAGCACTGTGAAGCGGTATATAAGCCTAAGCACTATTGCTATTGCTATTACAGATAGTCCTCGACTTACAATCATTGGTTCAGTGACTTAGACTTAGAAGAACTTTATTGGCCCTTTGAATGTACACCAATTGGCATACATTAAAATGAAATTTTATTTATTATTTATTTATTAGATTTGTATACCGCCCTACTCCCGAAGGACTGAGGGCGGTGAACAGTTAAACGATAAATACAGAATACTGATTTCATTGATTTCATTCATTCATTCATATTGATTTTATCTATACTGATAAAATTTCATTGCATACAGCGCTCAGAGGGTCACCACCTCCATTATACACCACATAAACAAAGACTAAATAAATAAATAAATAAATAAGTAAGTAAGTAAGTAAGTAAATAAATACAAAATTATGCATATACCCACTTATATTATATGACATGGAGAAACAACATAGTCTAATCTGGATGTATGCATGTACATGGCAAGAAAAATGAAACTTGTGCTTTTACCAGATGGATGGCCTAGGGAACAAAGCTGTTACAGAATCTGGTAGTCCTGCTAGAAATACTTTGAAACCTCCTCCCAGAAGGGAGCTACAGAAACAGACCGTAAAGTGGGTGTATGAGGTCTCTAACAATGCTTTCAAGTCTAAGCACATACTGTTTATAAGCAATATCCTGAATAACAGGAAGCGAGCTTCCTATGATCTTCTCGGCTGTCCTCACCACTCTCTGTAGGGACTTTCTATCTGAGGCACTGCTGCCACCAAACCAAACAGGGATGCAGTTTGTTAAAACACTCTCAGTTGTGCCTCTGTAAAAAGTGGCCAGGACAGGAGGAGAAAGATGTGCTCTCCTCATCCGCCTCAGGAAATGCAGATGCTGGTTTGCATGCTTCACTAAGGATGACATGTGGAGAGACCAGTTCAGATTGTTAGTTATACGCACCTCCAGTTTGAAGATAAAACTGCACTGAAAAAAGTGACTTATGACCATTTTTCACACTTATGACATTGCAGCAGTGCAGTATCCCCATGGTCACGTGATCAAAATTCAGACACTTGGCAACTGACTCGTATTTATGACAGTTGCAGAGTCCCGGATTCATGTGATCAACCATTTGCAACCTTCTGACAAGCAAAGTTATTGGGGAAGCTAGATTCAGTTAACAACCGTGTTACTAACTCAATAACGGCAGTGATTCACTTAACAACTGTGGCAAGAAAGGTCGTAAAATAGGGCAAAACGTACTTAACTGTCTTGTTTAGCAACAGAAATTTAGAGCTCAATTCTGGTTGTAATCTGTAAGGTAGTTAAGCAAAAGTAAATTTTGCAAACAGGTCTGGGAGACCTGGGCCCTTACTGTGATGGTCTCCTTAACTGAATTAACCAGTCTTATGTGAACAATTTTTGTCCATTGTTTACTACACTGATAAGGATCAGATTTGGGGAGAATCACAATATATCTTGAGCAGTTTTCGATTTGCTCTAAAATAAAATCTCCTGTTGAATAAGGATTGATTTTTCAGAATGCGATGGACATATCCATGTAGATTTTTCAACAGTATTTCGGAAAGCTTGCTGTTTTTCGACTTCCCAGTCTGACCCATGGTCCTGAAATTTCCAGATTGCCTCTCATTCATGTACTCATCAAGTCTTAACCTGCTGAGATTTTCAAAAACAATTTACAGAGCCTGCAATATATCAAACCTGGGCACACCACCCACCGTCTTGTGGACATTTTTGTAGCTCACAAATAGGCAACAGAAGTGTGTGTGTGTGTGTGTGTGTGTGTGTGTGTATTTATTTTATTTTCTTTTCGTAGGCCTTTATGTGTATTTCTCTTTAGCCAGGTTCTTCCTACGTAAACCAAGATTTTTATGCACCCTAGTTCAGTGAAATCACAATCCCCTAGTTTCTAGGCTTTTTTCAGGCAGACCAATAAGCACTCTGCTGCCTATTTGGGAGACTAAGGAGATAAGATAGATCTATTTCGGATTTATTAGTTCTCATCAGTTAGCCACACCCTCATCCCATGTATCCTTCCTGTAAAGGTACAGTATTTCTTTTCTTTTCTTTTGTGTTCAGTTGTGTGTGTGTGTGTGTGTGTAACATTACACATACAGGAGTGCCTTTGGTTTTATAAATTAAAAGTAACTTGTAATTTATAAAACCAAAGATACTTTGTGTATGTGTGTAACATTACACACACAGGAGTGCCTTTGGTTTTATAAATTAAAAGTAATTTGTGATTTATAAAACCAAAGATACTTTGTGTGTGTGTGTGTAACATTACACACACAGGAGTGCCTTTGGTTTTATACATTAAAAACAACTTGTAATTTATACAACCAAAGGTTTTGAATATTTGGTGTGCTAAAATCGTACCTGGTCAGAAAATCAGCCCTCATTTAAATCAAATCCTTGTATTTTATCTCTGACATTTTGCAGTATATTCTCACGAACGCTAACTCTGAAGATTGTAATTCAAAATAATGGAGTTTATTGCTAGAGGATTGCAACTTTGGGTACAAATGTTCCTCATTTCTGGTTAAGGCCCATGGGAACATTAGAGAGCAATCTAAATATAAAAAAAGCTGAATCCACAGTCTCTACCTTGTACCACAAATATTTGCAGGTGGATTGTTTTTCCCAGAAAAGGCACTTTCTCCGGCTGTAGATTGTGTTGCTTTGGTGCAGCAAAAATATGTCACATTATACTTCAGATGGTCTCCAATTTTCCATCAGCTGTTTTAGATGTAGACTACAATGGATTATGTCTAGCGACAAGGACATGTGTCCTCGCAACCAAAAATATCCACATCCTTTTCCGCTATAGTTTACAAAGCCCTAATAAATGCAGTGTTTATTTATATTTTGTTTCTATTTAAAGGTCAGTTCTGCTTTTGCTTTCTCTCATAAACAGACTGGAACTAATTAACCAAGTATGAAAAAAACGCCCAGACTAAAACAATGAAAATACAACAATTAAAACAGCAGAATAAATAACAACACATTTAAAATCGGGAGTACCAGGCCTATGTGTGTGAAAAACCTTAAGAGGCAGAAATTGTTACTCCTTTTAAGCTTTAATGTGACAGAATGGAAAATGCTTAAATATATGACTGGAGTAATCCCCTTAACGGCATTTAATGTTAATTAAGTGAAATGAAGTGTAGTGTTGGCTGTTGTCCCATCTTCTCTTTTCTGAGGCAAAGACTTTGACATGTTCTCCATGACCAAGAGAGGATGTTTAGCTTGGGAGAAAAAAAGGCACATCCTTGACCTGAAAGCCAAATGAACAAATATCCATCATCCAAGGAACAGAAACTCAGTTTTAAAAGGATCTAGCATAAATAAGGAATGAAGCCATCAGAGAAGGGGTATATTCTCTCTTAATCCACAGCTTCCTTCATCTCCAACATAAATACAGAATGTTGCTTCATTCAATATTAACTGCGCCATATTTTTCCCCCCCGAAACGCTATCTGTAAATGATGGAGAGTGCGCTTTTAATCAACATTTCATGAAACATGCCATTTTTATTTATGCTTATTTTTTGTGACTTGCAAAACCCAGCAGGGAATGTTGGGGATTTTTTTTTTCTTTTGGATTGAAGACTGAAGATTCTTATTTTTACGGAAACTCTTGTGGGGATCTGGGTCACACAACTCACTAAATGCACCGAAGTTTATTTGACTTTAGAAAGGTTTATGTAATGATCATTTTAAATCAGGCGTATGGTTGTGCCCAGTAGGTTAAAATATGCAGTGTAAATAGCCCTTGACTTGTGACCGGGACCCCATTCAAAGTTATGACAGATCTACTTTGGAGCTACTTATGACCCAGTCCTGAAGTTCCGATGATCGACCCCCACCTCCATGGTCACATGACTAGACTTTGGTTGCTTGGCAACAGTCACATTTACAGCTTTTTGCAGCATCCCATGGTCAGGTGACTGCAATTGGCAACAGATTTGCCCAAAACTGGCACTTATATCCAGTTTTCAGCAAAACCGTGCCATAGCGAACCATTCATTCATTTTACCACCAGAGTTTGCTTTACAACTGCCATAAAACAAGTCATAAAATGGAGTCAGTCATGTGACTGACCCAATTTACAACCATTACGACTTATGACTGTAATAATAACCATGCTCCATTACAGTTGTAAGCTGAGGAGTATCGGTAATACGTCAAGATACAGATTAAAATATGGTACGTTTGCACCCTTAAAGAGGTAGATATTTAAAGCGGTGAAAAAGCAGATACATTTCCCAAATACCAAGATGCAATACTCTGTTTAAAGAAAGTGAATTTACCTTGCTGTAAATGTTATTGTTGCAGGATCAAATTGCATTTTTTTGATTCTTTTATACCGTGCGGCTTTTAGTGTTACAGATAATTATGATAGTATAATAGTCATTACCAGCATCTTTCTTTTCAAAGTTCAAGGTTGATGGAATCAGAGCTGATGGCCGAAACAGAGGCAGAGGGACAGCAAAGGTTTAAATCAATACACTTCACTAGTCTTCATTAATTCTAAAGCCCAGACAATTATACTAATGCAGGCAGTAAGAAAGCAAATTCATCAGTTACTAGGAAGCTTGGCTGATGCCATGCATTAGATATTTAAGGGGGAAGGATGTTTTCTGGTCCTTTACCCTGTTCACTTTGCTTTTTCTGGTCAGCTTTCCCCCCCGAACATGTTGTATTTTTTTAACATAGGATACCTGTGTGTTTACCTATGTACAATTCAGAAAGTTTCTGGCATGTTTTTATTAAATGTCTTTATACACATAGACGGCACTGTTTGCACCACAGAATGAGATCCAGATTGCTCTCAAAGCTGTACGAAGGATTTGAAGGTGGGGTCCTTGGTGCTCTCTGAACTGGGGTGATTTTCTTGCAGATGTTTCATTACCAAACTAGGTAACATCATCAGTCCTAGGACAACTGAGGCAGCACTGGTAATATTACCTAGTTTGTTAATGAAACGTCAGCAAGAAAAGCACCAAGCTCAGAGAGCACCAAGGACCCCACAGTTCAACCCTGAGCTACCGAAGTTGCCTTCTGTTGGTTTTGAAAATGATGAGTGCTTCTGTTGTGGTCCGCCAGCAGCCTCCAGAGCTGGCAGCGGAGTTGAACAGTGAGGAGGCTGGGGAGGACCATGGGCAAGTCCTGGAGGCTGGGGAAGGCTCGGATGAGGGCTGTGGTTGGAGGCAGAGATGGGGCCAGGGCCATCTGGGAGTTATGTGCGGACTCCGGAACCTCCAGAGCCGGACATCAGAGAAGCAAAGGAACAGGGGGAGCGTTTTCCTAGTGCGCGCATGCACAGAGCTGCCAGAAGGCAAGAGCAGTTAAAACAAAAGGGGTGACTTGGGAGTAAGGCTTGGAGATGATTGGCCCCTCCCAAAAGGCTTAAAAGAGGAGCAAAGGCATGTGGGCACTTTGCATGAAAGCAACATCATTAATTCTGTTCCCAGTCAGCATCTCTGTTTGATTCTGGACTCCGTGGGGCTTTGCCATGTAGGTCTTTGGCAGAGCGTCAAGGGAGATAAAGGTTGGTGATTATCCCGAAGGATTTTTTGCAACTAATTGGGACTCAGCTGTGAATGAACGTAATTCACAGGTGTTCCAATAAAAGAGGTTTTTGGGACTACTCCTGTGTTTTAATGACTCAAGGAAGCCTAGCTCACAACAGCTTCACATGTACTAACACCCCTCCTTGAAGTGTGACAGCAGTTATACATCAGCTTTAAAGGTAGCCTTGGTGTTTGCGATGGCCACATCGATTCATCCACTTCTCACCTTCTAAGGATCTTGCCAATTTTCTTCACTCTTCCTTCATATTATGCGTTTTGCAATTCAATTCTCATTTATTTCCCCTTTGTAACCAAATGAACCCACATCATGTTTTTGTTCATTCCACATTCATTCAGCATGCATTCGCTCTTGCATAACACACATATACCTAGTAAGGACTAATTAATTTTTTCTTAGAAATAATAAAGGAAGAACCTCAAAAGGGTCAAATCTGAAAGGTTCACAGGGATTAAAAATGATCGGTATTTATAAGGTTGGTGTTTATTGCTTTAGTTTGCAAAGGAAAATTCAAGAGCAAATCCAAGAAAATAATTAAAATAAATAAATCTCAAGGACAGCAAGATTGATGTCAACTACACAGGGTAAACCAGATAGGAATCACAACCAGGTGAGCTAATTCTACAGTATTGTAAAACAACATCGACAAAATGTAGCAAGCCTGAAAGAACGTAGGACAGGGATCAGCAACCCGCGGCTCTGGAGCCGCATGTGGCTCTTTCATCCCTCTGCTGCAGCTCCTGGTTGCCGCCACAATTTTGAGAAGAGCTTCCAGTTATGGGGAGGAAAAGCCCAGCACACCAGGAAGAGACTCTATGGCAAGGGGTGGGTTTTCTGGTCAGCTCCACAATTGATAGGGCTTTCAGTTAGGACAGGTAGAGGAAAAAAAATGCCTTGCTAGGAGGAGACTCTATGGTCAGGGAAGCAGACTTCTGGTCGGCTCCAGAATTAAACAGGGGGCTTCCGGTTAGGACTTTGTGGCTCTGAGTGTTGCCGACCCCTGACATAAGAGAACAAACCCATCAGGACAAGATTCAAAAGTCTATCTGCATTTAAAAGGTAAAGGTCACTCTTGAAGACAGCAAAATCCACATTTTGGACAGAGAGGACTGCTGGTTTAAAAGAGGGGTCAAAGAGGACATCTATATCAAAATTGAACAGCCCTCTCTCAACAGAGATGGAGGGATACAACATCATCTGTCTCTACTCTACAACACAGTCCTTTCAGCAGTTCCAAGAAGGCTCCACCCCCATTTGCACTACTCAGGGGATACAAACCTCCAAGTGGCCTCAACAACTCTCTAAAATAATGCAAACCACCAGCAGTCTGCAAGGAATATACATCCTTCCATTCCCCACCATCCAGTCAGAGCTGAAGAAGCTTCTTGGATGAGAAGTGAAATGTCTTCAAAGAAAAACAAGACAGTCCAGTTGCCTCTTGAAAAAGCAACTTTAGGACAACTATGATCTGGATGACTGAGAATCTCCATAGATGTCTGAAATAACACTTCTCCATACCCATCTCTTTCACAACCTGAAAAATAGGATCTTTTTTGAGCTTCTCGTCCTACTCATTATCCATCTGATCTCTTATTGACCTTTCCCTTGGCAGAGTCTAGTCTCTCAAGGCCATTCCCACATACCATTAAAGTATGCTACAGATTCTGTCTATGAGGGAGTTACATCTGGCAGGACTCAGGAGGCAGATCTTTTCTGCTGTGGCACGCACCCTATGAAACATCATTTCCCCCAAGATAAGGTTGACCCATCCCTGATATCCTTCCAGAGGCCCCTTAAAATGGGGTTGTATCATCAGGCTTCAAGAAAGTGGTGAATTAATGAGATGGCAGTATTGCCTATAATAATAACTCCCTCTGCTACTCTGTCACTAGTAACTTGTCCTGCCGGTATTGGTGCAGGTTCAGCTTTCTCCTTAGTAGTTATCTTGATTAGGGTATTGTTTTCTGCTTCTTTGTCTGTCTTAATCCTTGCTTATCTGGGTGTTGGTTGCTGGAGAGGATGCATTCTGGTATTTTGGTTTCTTTCTTAGCTTTTTTATTGTCTCTTTTCAAAGGTGTGTAAATACCATTTATATCTATGTGTTTATTGATGGCTGATTTATCCAAAATGCCTTCCTGCTTCCAGGAATTCTCTACTGTTTTTTGCATTTAGCTTGGTCTAGGATTCTCAGTTTCCCAGTTCAAACTATGGTTTATTGGTTTGTTTTGTCAAACATGTACAAGATAGCAGGTATGAACATGGACATGAATGAAGGAAATTAATACAAATAAATGGGGAAAGTAGGACAGGGACGGTCAGCACGCTGGTGCGCTAATGCACGTCCCCTTTACGGACCTCTTAGGAATGGGGTGAGGTCCATGGTAGACAGTTTAAGGTTGAAGCTGTGAGGGTTTGAGGCTGTAATGATGGAGTCGGGTAGAGAATTCAGGCATTGACCACTCTGTTGCTGAAGTTGTATTTTCTGCAATCGAGTTTGGAGCGGTTTACCTTGAGTTTGTATCTATTATTTGCCCGTGTATTGTTGCGGTTGAAGCTGAAGTAGTCATTGACAGGTAACGGACAATTTTGTGTACTACACTTAGGTCAGACGGTAGGCGGCATTGTTCTAGGTTGTCGAAGCCCAAAATTTCGAGCCTGGTGGCATAAGGTATTCTGTTGTGAGTAGAGGAGTGGAGGACTCTTCTCATCTCTGGACTCGTTCAATTGCGTTAATGTCCGATATGCAGTGTGGATTCCAGGCAGACGAGCTGTATTCGAGAATTGGTCTGGCAAAGGTTTTGTATGCCCTAGTTTACAGTACAATGTTACCGGAGAAGAAACTTTTTTTTTTTTGCAAAAAAGAAAATGGTTCAGTCTGTCCATGCAAGATTAAGGAAGTTTTATTGTCTTCTGACTGATAGTTGACATTCACACATATTCACATTCTCTTCTGTTAGGATCAAGAACAACCACTAATCATTTGCAGAAGGAGCAGAAGATTTTGTCCAGTTTAAAAGAAAAAAATCTGATTATCCAAATTTCTGAGGTGGGGAAATCTATCTTAATAATTGCATCCTAATTGGAGATCAAGAAAGGCAATTACAATTGTATCATTTCTGGCATTTTTCAAAATCCTTCCCCTTGCCCCAAGAAGATGTCATCTCATTCTAAGGAAATCCAGAATATACCTAAAGGAAAAGGAGACACTGAACAACGTACTAACTAAAATGTGTGGCTGCACATGGGGCATGAACCTGGAAAAGTGTAGCAAAACAGCTCCTTTACATAAAAAAGATTTTAAAATGTCTTGACGTGAATGGAGTCTGCTGAACAAATTTTAAAAAAAGAAGAAGAGATGACATGGTTATATTACCTGAGGAAAACAATGCGATAACACATTGTCAAAAACTTCTCTTTTATGGCTATTGCAAAGATACTAATGGCACTTCAGAGAACTGACTTTGCGAACACCAATATTGTATTGCAATGAGCTTCTAACAATGGAAAGAGCAGATTCTGATAATGAGCAATCTTCTTCTGGCAAACTCTTTTTCTCTGTTTTATTAAGCAACCCTAAGACTCCTAACAGGGACACAATGGCTCAGTGGTGAAGATGCTGAGCTTGTCAATCGAAAGGTTGGCAGTGCAGCGGTTTGAATCCCTAGTGCCGCGGAACGGGGTGAGTTCCCATTACTTGTCCCAGCTTCTGCCAACCTACCAGTTCAAAAGCATGTAAAAAATGCAAGTATAAAAATAGGGACCACCTTTGGTGGGAAGGTAACAGCGTTCCGTATGCCTTTGGCGTTGAGTCATACCGGCCACATGACCACAGAGATGTCTTCGGACAACGCTGGCTCTTCGGCTTTGAAACAGAGATGAGCACCGGCCCCTAGAGTCGGGAACGACTAGCACATATGTGCAAGGGGAACCTTTATCTTTTAAGACTCCTGGTTTAAAAGATGAGAGTATTTTCCTCTAGCCAAGCAATTATCAATTACCTCCCTAAGTATTCTCAAGAAATCAACCATAGACTGTCTTCACCTAACAATATGTTTAATAAATTTAACATGTGCATTGATGTTTTTTCTTCCTGTTGGCTAGACCTTTCCCAAATACATTTTAATAGAACCGAAAATCATTCACTAAGAGAAACATATTGGAAGACTTGTGATTTCCCCATCTTATCTGTTGAAGTGGAACAAATGGCATTCTCATTACACCTCGTTTCAAATGTCAAATTATTTCCCCTAAAATTGTAACCAAGCTCCTACAGTATCTAAGTAGATTCTCAAGTCATCCAGGTCATGGTTGTCCAAAAGGTGCTTTTTCAAAAGGCAACTGGACTTTGGTTTTTTTTTCCCCTTGAAGACATTTTGCTTCTCATCCAAGTAGCTTCTTCAGTTCTGTTCAGTTCAGAATTCCAGAGCCTCTCTAGGAGCCTGGGAAGGGAGAAAACAGTGTTCCCCACCGCCCTGGAGGCGGGAAACGGCCCGTTTTCCGACTTCCGGTGGGACCGGAAGACCGGTTTTTTGCTCTCCCCAGGCTCCAGAGCCTCTCTAGGAGCCTGGGGAGATCAAAAAATGCCCCCCCCCGGCCCTCCGGAGGCAGGAAACAGCCTGTTCCCCTACTTCCGGTTGGCCCAGAAGGTCTGAAAATCAGCTGGAGCTGAGCTTGCGTGCCCACCAATATGGATCCATGTGCCACCTGTGGCACACATGCCATAGGTTCGCCACCACAGTCCTACAGGAATCTAAAGCTATTTTCTATAGGGAAATGGGTCAGGTATTGGATATATTGGCCTGTAAAGAAATGGATATATTCCCAAAATCTAAACTTCCAATTGAATCAAAACAACACAATCAGAGTAGCAACCATAATGGTCGACATTGAAGGAAATCAATGAATTCTTTATTCCTTCGTGAGGAAGCATTTAGAAATGTTCTCAACATGTTAAATTGTTAAACAAAACAAAACCTTCTCCCTCCCACATTATTTACTGCATAATCTTCATCAAAGGTTCTCTCAGTAATTGGGCTATGCAAAATTGATTTTATATAATAGCAGATTTGCATTTTAAAAAAAAAAGGTTTCGCTGAAAATTTGGTATGTTAAGACATCCACCGAATCAAACAAGATGTATGCAAATATTGAGCTCTGCCTTCCTTCACATCTTTGGAAAAGTAAGCGTTGCCAATTTTAGTAACGAGCAGTATATTTTAGCAAGGGACGTGGTGCTTAGTGGCTAAGATGCTGAGGTTGTCGATCGAAAGGTCGGCAGTTCAGCGGTTCGAATCCCGAGTGCCACGTAACGGGGTGAGCTCCCGTTACTTGTCCCAGTTTCTACCAACCTAGCAGTTCGAAAGCACATAAAAAATGCAAGTATAAAAATAGGGACCACCTTTGGTGGGAAGGTAACAGCTTCTCATGTGCCTTTGGCATTTAGTCATGCTCACGGAGATGTCTTCGGACAATGCTGGCTCTTCAGCTTTGAAATGGAGATGAGCACCGTCCCCTAGAGTCGGGAACGACTAGCACATATGTGCGAGGGGAACCTTTACCTTTAATATATTTTAAAAGTATTTAACACAGAATTTAAAAAAAGAAAGAAAGAAAAGCAAATAGGAACATCAAATGCTACAGCAGGAAAATGAAAGTTATATTGTTTTAAATACTTTAAATAATGCCCGTGTTATTAGTAGATGGCATGCTATTTTATACAGATCTCATTTGTTTCCAGTCGAAAAACTACTTAGGAAATAAGGCCTTCCAAATTATATTGTTGGTGAAGCGTTATACTGTTCAGTTCCTAAAGATATTGTCATTATAGGTTAATAATTTCAAAATAGTGAGCAAACTGATCAACTAACATTCAACAGTGATACAGTTACTCGCAATACTGTAAATAAACAATAACAATACTACACTGAGATGATTGTTCCTAATCACAACGCAAGCACCTTGGCTTCTGGACTCTTTATACCTTAGGAATTCATTACCAACATGTCCCAGTGGTTAAGTATGAATTCTGGGCTATTGACAGCTGCTCAAAAATTATTAAAACAGTAAGATTGTTGTTAACAAAAAATATGCAATTATGTACTTAAAAATAATGATAAGTTTTGACAGTAAAAGCATCAAGTCACTTCCACACACAAACATAAATCCCTAAATATGCTGATTAAAAACTACCCTTTTCAATTACTCTCCAAAGCTGATAATTTACAGGTTTGAGCGATGTGTTATTCAACCTAGTATACTATGTTTAATGGACTCTATCACCATAATCAGTATCTGTTTAAATAATGCCTGTTAACCCTCTGAACTGTGAATGCTCTCTTTTAAAGAGTGGAACATGATGGATTTATGCAATTTGCCGATGTGACTCCATTCATTGTTTTTCAAATTGTTTTCTTGGTCATAAGGAAGCCCTGTCTGACATCTTTTAATAAGAGCTTGGACAGCCATTTGTCTGGAATGTTATGGGGTTTCCTGCTTGAGCAGGGGGTTGGATTAGACCTCCAATGTCCCTTCCAACTCTGTTATTTTGTTATCCTTTACCACTTCTCAAAAGTTTCTGCTTTGGATTCCCTCATCCTGAATTGCCTTCTGGTCTTCAGTTCACTTCTGCCTCCACTTCCATTGTGACATCTTTGTCCTTTCTTTGTTGTTCCCTTATTTCTAAACATTTTCATTCATTGGTAAACTAGCCAGAGTTTCTGGAAGTTGGGTGCCATGTAAAAAAATAAATCTACAGTTATTTTTGGCAACTTGTCCTCTTTTATGTTCTGCAAAACAGTTGAAACGCTCCCATCTCCCACATTTGGAGTTATAATTCCAGGAATGTCAAAAGGCACCAGACTAGGGAAAAACATTCTTGCCATATTACTGGAAGGTTTTCCTAATTTTCAAGCCTCTCCACTGGTTATGTCAGTCCTTTTGAATAAAATATTTCCCATTTCTCAGATATATTTATTATTAATCTCTAGTTAACGTATTTCAAATGGTTATGACGGTTCCATTTTACAGTGGTATAATCTGCAATGCACACATATGGCTATCCATGCAAGCATTCAAAGATAAGCAATTACAACTCAGATTTTAACTATTTTCTTGCTTAAGAAGTTCTCTCTGGATATTACATTTGCATATTATATTCCCAATGAGGGAGTGTGCATAGTTGAATTTTCTTTTGTTTTAGTGAATCCTGAAGAAAGGAACAGCTGCCCTCCTACTTTTGATCTTCCTGGAGAAAGTTGACCCCGTTTCCTAAAGATTGCATCCTTGCACTAGATTATAATTTTAAATGACCTAATTTTGTTAGGCAAAAAACTTGCATGCTTTTAAAGCTATAGAAATTTTTACTGACAAGTCAGAATAATAATAATTAAAACCTTCCTGAATTATCTTAAAATATTACACGTTGCAATACACGTGGTGGGAAAAATGTCATCAGCAATATACAAATCTCACCTTCTTGACGCAACTTCAGATTTGTGAGAATTGGAAATGCATAGAAAATATACTGGGATTTAGCTTCATGCATTGAATGAATTAATTCCTTTTGGTTATGGTGCTGATTACTTTTCACCTTCTCTTAAACCAAGCTATTACACGTTTTAAAATAATTTTTTTTTCCAGATGAACTTGCCTTATGGGTCAGAATTGCGGTAATGACAAACAAAAGGAAATGCTTTCTCAGTTCTGTGCTATTTGTTTTCAAAAAATGGATGCTCTTAAGATTCCTAAGATTTACTTCCGAGTGCACATCCAGGGAGCAATACATCCTGCATTTTCCTTTTTCCCCCTTTGATTTTTGGCCAAATTATTGTTTGCACACTGAATTTCCTGAGCAACTGAGTACATTTTAGATATTACTGCTTTTTAATTTAATTCATTTAGGTATGTTTCATAGTATTTTCAGTCTTTCTTGCATTCTGAGGCCTTTTAAATGCTTTTATGGATAGAAATGGATACTTCAAAAAATAATAATAATAAATAACCGGAAGACCTAGTTATGCTGCAGGCACAATTCCAATTCATTTCACACAAAAATATATGTGCATAAACACAAAACAATTTTCTTAGCAGTAACTAAAATTATATTAAAAAATTGTTCCATCTCAAAACATTTGTAATTACTGTGTAATTTATTGGGGAAAATTCCTCATACATTTCAACAGTATAAGTGATGGGTATCAACATAAATCTGAAGAATATATTAAAAATATTTTAATATGTTGGCCTACTTCACTCCTACCTAATTCCATTACTTAGTTCTATTATTCTGCAGAGCTCCTGAAGGACAAGAAGCAATGGATGGAAGCTATTCAAGGAGTGAAGCAACCTAGAACTAAGGAGAAATTTCCTGACAGTTAGAACAATGAATCAGTGGAACAACTTGCCTCCAGAAGTTGTAAATGCTTCAATACTGGAAGTTTTTAAGAAGAGATTGGACAACCATTTGTCTGAAGTGGTGTAGGGTTTCCTGCCTGAGTACATTAGACTAGATTTCTAAGGACTTTCCAACTGTTATTCTCTTATTTCAGTCCAAGCTCTTTGCTGTATTTTAGATTCATGTAAATATACATGGATTTGATTTCATCTCAAGGCAAGATCCTTTTATAAAAGTTGGGATAAAAGTGCTTAAATACTGTACAATGCTGATTAAGAAAGCAATCACCACTTTTAACACCATCACACAGCTGATATTTATTTGAATGTATTAGTTGACCAATTACAATGGAGCTGATCCTCCAGCTCTTATTGCGAGGACAAATTAAGAGCATCCGAATCATGAGGAAAGCTATGAAATAAAATATGACATATAGCAATAAGCTTGTCCAGACAGTCACTCAGGAACCAAGGTTGACTTGAGGGTCCAAAATTGTTATTCTGATTATTATACCTTTTTCAAGAGGCAACTGAGCTTTCTTTGTTTTTCTTTGAAGACAATTCGCTTCTCCTCCAAGAAACTTCTTCAACTCTGGCTGGATGATGGGTAATGGAAGAATGTCTGCAAGGAGCAGGGATGAAATCCAGCAGGTTCTGGAGAACCGGTAGCTGAAATTTTGAGTAGTTTGGAGAACCAGCAAATAACACCTCTGGCTGGCCCCAGAGTGGGGTGGGAATGGGGATTTTGCAATATCCTTCCCCCAGGAGTGGGGAAGGGATGGGGATTTTGCAGTATCCTTCCCCTGGAGTGGGGAAGGGATGGGGATTTTGCAGTATCCTTCCCCTGCCACGCCCAAGCCAAGCCACGCCCGCAACACCACACCCACCAAGCCACGCCCACAGAACCTGTAGTAAAGAAAAAAACAATTTGAATTTCACCACCGGCAAGAAGGAGTATAAAAAAGCACCTTTGGGAGCCCGGTTTTTCACGCTGCAGCCAATCCACCTCGAATTGCAAAGGAGAAGATGAGACCTGGAGGTCGTTTCGCTCGCAGGTAAACTTGCATAACCAAACTCTCTTATGTCTTCCACCCCCAACCCCCCCCCCCCCACTCCCTTTTAAGTCCTGCAAGAACCCAGCTCCTGCAAATGCAACGGAAAAACGGAGCGGCGGATGCAATTCAGGAGCGCTTATTTTTTTTTCCCCCTAAGGGGGTGGGGGTGGAAGAAAAGGTTTAGCCGGGAAAGCCCGCCCCCCCCCCCAAACAGGCTGATTTTATTAACCCAACGAAGGGGAAACTCCCCCCCACCCCCTCCCCAATTCGTACCCTAACCCAGCTGCCAAGTGGTCGCATGCCAATTTTTGGCTTTTTTTTTTTCTTTGCAAAGAGGGTCCCTCGCGGTCCTTCCAACAGGAACAGGTGGGAAGCTACGACCCCTCCCCTCTTGACGCCCCCTGTGAAGACCCCACCATGCCTGCGGGGAAGCGAAGGGGCGGGATGCAGCACCACTCCCCCCCCCCTTCCTCCTCCTTTGCAAATCCCGGGGGGGTGGGGAGAAAGAGCCTAGCGGACTCGAGCCCCGCGCCGCCGTTCCCGGAACGTGGCGCTCCTCCCTCCCCCCCCTCCCGGCCAGGCTGGCTGTTGCCGGCCAAGCATCTCCCCCCCCTCCGCTGTTCCTTCGAAGCGCGCGCGCTGGATTCCCCCCCCCGCCGGCGCGCGCCACCCTTCCAAGCCGGGGCTGTTCCTCGCAAGAGCCTCTCTCCCCCCCCGAGGCTGAGAGGCGGGGGCAGAGACTGTCCCGGCCGGCGCTGATCTCGAGCGGCGATTGGCCGCTGTCTACGCTGACGTCACGATCATGATGAGAATTAATGATCGGAGGCGCTGATTTCATTGTGTGACGCCGGGACCGACCCAGCCGAAACCGGCTGAATTCGGAGCCCTGGGGCCCCCCGTGGCCGCCCCGCCCGCCCCACAGAGCACGGTGGGTCCGGTAGAAGGGGGGGTTTGGGCTGGCGGGCGGGGAGGGGGGGAGGGGTGGGCGCGCGGCCCCGGAGGGGGGAGGGGCGACGGTGGGGGAGGTGGGGGGGGGCCCGGCCTTCCCGCCAGGCCTTGTCGAGGGTGGGCCTGACAGAACGGCCCTTCCTCGCTTTACGGCTTGGCGGGCGAAGGCGCCGACGGGAGAAAGTGGGGGACAAAAAAAAATAAAATAAAAAGAGAAAAGAATTGACGAGTTTCGTTCGGGGCTTCAGTCCGGAGCTCGCGGAGCAGAACTCGGGACGCGCATGCGTGCTGCTCGCCTCGCTCGATCTGCGGCAAGAGACGCTTGGAGCCGTCGGCTGGAGAGCGCGAGGGGAAGGCTGCGCCTGCGCAGAAGGGCGCCCCGTCGCCGGACTGCCCTCGCTTTACGTACCTTCGTCTTTTTTTTTTTTTTTTTGGTACGTGAAAGTCGATTTGGGCAGGCGGGCGGGGAGGGGGGGAGTTGAGAGGATGAAGGCGGCCGGCGAGGTCCAAAATACCTTTGGTGTCGGTCCCTCGCTTGCTTTTCATGCAGGCAGCCGGTTCTTTTAGTATTTTTTTTTTTTAAAGTGGTTTGCAAACGTATCTTATGGGATCTGTCAAAAGGATGAGTTGGAGTCGGGGAGAAGCATCGAGGTAGCTTTTTGAGTCACCTGCCTGGAGTTTTACCGAAATAGGCTTTTGTCTATTTTAAAAAGTTATTATTTCTGTCTCTGCATCAGTGCTTCTCATGCTATAAAATGCAAGGAAAATATAACAGTTTATTGGCTCAGTGTGTGAACCCAATCAAAAGGTTTTCCATCTACATATCATAGTGTTGTACATAGGAAAGCCAGACAGCTGATTTCATTCAATGAAACATGGTTTGTTAAACCATGGATTAGTGCACTGTTTTTCAACCTTGGAAACCTTGAATTCTGTGGACCTCAACTCCCAAATTCCTCAACCAGCAATTTGACTGGGGGATTCTGGGAGTTGAAATCCACACATCTTAAAGCTTAAGGCTGAGGAATTCTGGGAGACGGGAGTACAGATATCCTAAAGTTGCCAAGGTTGAGAAAGACTAGATTAGAATATTATGCAAGTTAATGTGTGTCATCTAGGCTGCTACGCTAAAGATCTCTCTCTAGGAATCAAGGGATTAAGTAACAGCTCTTGTAGGGACAGTCGTTATTCCATAACTAGTCTTCTGCAACCGTAGTAACCGACCAGTGCTTTGAAAATGGGAGCATTGCAAGGTTCTGTTATTTCAGAAAACAGTTTTGCTTAGTTTAATTTAACTTAAATGTAAAGATGAGTTTGCATTTCCCATTGGGAATGGATGAAATGGGCCCTGTGTATTGTCTGATCTATTTATTTATTTATTTATGATTTCTATTCTATTCTATTCTATTCTATTCTTTTCTATCCTATCCTATCCTATCCTATTTCCTATCCTATCCTATGCTATCGTATCCCACTCCACTCCACTCCACATTTTCTGTTCTATTCTATTCCATTCCATTCCACTGCATTCCACTTTTTCTATTCTATTCTATTCTATTCTATTCTATTCTACTCTACTCTACTCTACTCTACCCTACCCTACCCTACCCTACCCTACCCTACCCTACTCTCTATTCTATTCTATTCTATTCTATTCTGCTTAATTTGACTTTGAAATGAAACCTGTATTCTATTAGTCAGCTCAGCGTGGTAAGAAAATTGTAAGTTTTCCGTTAGTCAACATATTGCGTATGTCCAAAGTCGGACACAGCAGAACAAAGGAAGCTTTAAAAAAAAAAAGCATAGAAGTTGGCAACAGTTATGCAAACAGGTGTCGGTGGGAATAAAATAAAATGGTTTGAATGCCATGCCTCAAATGCAAAAGCATGAATGGCATTGTGAGCTTTGTGGCAAGGTGTTACCTTGTTGCCAGTCTGTGAAAACAGTGCAACACACAATTATGCTTTTGGGGAATGAGCAGGTTCATATGCATATGCACGGGTCTTTTGTGGTTTCGTTCATTTTTTTTAAAAAAAACTGTTTGAATAGTGACCAGAAACGTGCCAAGAGTTCAATGTAAAGTCCTTCAGTTTGGGGAAAGATTATTTTATGATGATGAACTTTCGATTGCCATATTAATGGCCGTCAATTGGATTGGGATGGGTGGCTATAGAAATTGAATGAATGAATAAATGGATGAATAGATAAACAAATAAAGAAATAAATGATTCAGCTGATACTGGTATTCTGTAGACTTGTGCTTTGAATTACAGCGTTGCTTAATAATTTCAGGGAGTGAGATGTGGCTTCAGTGCAGTACCCACCCATGATCTACAATATGGAGGTAATAGGGAGGGGTTGCTTATGTGGTTATATATAAAGTGCTTTGAAGTCATGACACTAAGTTATGTAATTTGTCTAGTCTAATTTTAAGCTGGCGTCAAGCTGAGATTGCTTTGGTCAATCCCAGAGCTGGCAGCTGTAAGGGAGAATACATTCCTGTTGGTTCCAATAAATCTCTCGGCCACATTTTTTTTATTATTATTATTATCAAGCCTTATTACCCTTTCTTGGCCTCCTGACATGGGAGATACCAGTTTGCAGGGCCTCTAATCCATGTTTATAAATTGATATCTGAAGCTGGGGAGGGTTTCTGTGATGGTTAGGTTTCAAATCCATCCCTGTGATATGTTTGCCTGTTTTCTTTTTCATACTGTCCCAACGTTTATTTAAAATACTGAAAGGGATAATTGGGAATTGTACTACCCTGTTTCCCCCCAAATAAGACATCCCCCGATAATAAGCCCAATCGGGCTTTTGAGTATCATTAAGTGACTATCATTAAGTGTTGTACTTTATGATTCTTGATGAATGTATTTTTCTTTTATGTACACTGAGAGAATATTCATCAAAGACAAATTCCTTGTGTGTCCAATCACACTTGGCCAATAAAGAATTCTATTCTATTCTATTCTATTCTATTCTATTCTATTCTATTCTATTCTATTCTACTCTACTCTACTCTACTCTACTCTACTCTACTCTACTCTACTCTATAGCACATGGCAATAAGGCCAAGCGCTTATTTCAGGGTTCAAAAAAATATAAGACAGGATCTTATTTTCGGGGAAACATGGTATTACAATGATTGTTGTAATGGTTTTACAGATGGTTTTACCCCTTCCCTTTTTACATATAATTCAATGTGGTAAAAATACTTGGTTCCCCTGCCATGTCCTCTTTTTCCCACCACAACCCTATGAATTAGGTTGGGCAGAGAGAGATTGGCTTTCAAAGGGAGACCTAGAATTCACCATCTCCTGGTTTATTGACCATCACTACAATCAAACTGGCTCTCGTATTTATTATATTGCAGAATAACAGAGTTTTTTGGGGGGGACTTGTCGGTCTTCTAGTCCAACCCCCTTCTCAAGCAGAAGACCCTCCTAGACCATTCCAGACAAACGGCCGCCCATTCTCTTCTTAAAAGCCTCCAGTGATGGAACACCCCACAACTTTGTTTCACTTTGTTTCTCTACCAAGGTAGTTTTTGTCATTGTTTCGAATCAATATCTGGCACAATAATAGAGTAGATATAAGGTAGTAAACTGAAGCATTCAGTCAAATCAAAGGTCCTTTTCATTAGGAAAAAAAAAAAGGCTGGTTTTCTTTCTCAGCTGGAGTTCGATCCAACCCTGGGGTTTTGCGAGTTGCAACTAATTGCATGTTGGTTGCAAACAATCATTTCTTCTGTTAGCTTTCATATGCCGGACTTACTATGTGGTTGCTCAGTTTGCTATAATGGTTCTTCATTTTTCTGTTCATGCCTCTCTCAAATAAACATGGGCAGTAGATTAATATATTTAAGTAGAAAGCATGGTATGTTGTTGTTGGTTGCGAAGTTGTGTTCGACCCATCGCGACCCCATGGACAACATTTCCCCAGGCCTTCCTGTCCTCTATCATCCCCTGGAGTCCGTTGAATCTCATGCCGACTGCTTCAGTGACTCCATCCAGCCACCTGGTTCTCTGTCGTCCCCTTCTTCTTTTGCCCTCCATTGTTCCCAGCATTAGGCTCTTCTCCAGTGAGTCCTTCCTTCTCATTAAGTGGCCAAAGTATTTGAGTTTCATCTTCAGGATCTGGCCTTCTAAAGAGCAGTCAGGGTTGATCTCCTCTAGGACTGGCCGGTTTGATCACCTTGCAGTCCAAGGGACTCTTCTCCAGCACCATAGTTCAAAAGCCTCATAATATTCTTCATTTTTCTGTTCATGCCGTCCTCAAATAAACATGGACAGTAGATGAATATACTTAAGGAGAAAGCATGGTATAGACAGCACCAATTTCTGTTGAGTTTAGGTGGCAGTCTGATTAAAAGTTAGGTTAATTTCTGGGGAGAAACATACAGAATCACTCATAACTCCAGAAACAGTATCTGTATTTTCTTTGCAACTTGCCAGCAAGGAACAAAATTTGTATTTTATAAAATACAATATGAGTACGAACGGTTCTGATAGGCTGCATTGTATTGATTATATGTGTCTTCATTCATTCATTCATTCATTTCCCACCTTTATTATTTTCACCAATAACTCAAGGCAGTGATCTCATCCAACACATCTTCCTTCCTCCTCGTCTTATTTTCCCCACAACAATCCTGTGAGGTGCGTTGGGTTGAGAGAGACTGACTGGTCTTAGGTCACCCAGCTGACCTAAGGTGGGACTAGAACTCACCGTCTCCTGGTGAGTGGCCCTCAGTGGCTTTGGCACTCAGCTGGCTTTCCTGGCTAAGGCAAGACTTGAACTCACGATCTCTTGCTTTCTAGCCTGGTGCCTTAACCACTAGACCAAACAGGCTCTCTCAATTATGGCAGTGAAGAATAACATCTACTCCACTTTATACCTTATACATCCTGGAGTTTGCTATGTGGTTATAGTAGTAGAAAGCTCTATCTGTTTGTTGTTTTGTGGCGTGAAAATTACAAGGGGCAATACATTTATATGGTTTTTCAATTAAGTCTAAGTTTCTGTTTTAGAGAGGCATTTGTGTTGATGTGCCAATACTTGTGTTTTTAGCATCATAATAAGGGGGGGAATCCTCGGAGTGGTTCTAGCCAATTTACGCATTCTCTGGAAGTGAGCATATGGCTTCCTTGACAATAGAGCTAGAGAAGAACAAATGTGCAATTCAGTTATTTGTAGTACACATAACACACATCTTTTGTCACCTTAAAGATAAAGAAATGTATCATGCCATTATTTTATATGTACCAGAAGCTACTTGTGGAGTGATTAATGAATGGAATGACTTGCCTTCAGAAGTTGTGGGTGCTCCAACACCGGAGATTTTTAAGAAGAGATTGGACAACTATTTATCTGAAATAGTATAGGGATTCCCGCTTCAGCAGAGGGTTGGACTAGAAGACCTCCAAGGTCCCTTCCAATTCTGTTATTCTGAAATAAAGAGATCGGTTGGCCTAGGTATAAATCATTTAGATGATCCTGTCAACTTTACTGAAATAGAAAAGCAAGCAAAACGCTTTAATGATCTATTATGGGCGCATCTGATGTGATCACATTTTTAAAATACAGGTGGTCCTTGACTTACAACCGCAATTGAGTCCATCATTTCTATTGCTAAGTGAGATAAAGTGAATTTTGCCCCATTTTACAACCTTTATTGCCACCGTTGTTAAGTGAATCTCTGCAGTTGTTAAGTTAGTAAAATGGTTGTTAAGTGGATCTGGCTTCCCCATTGACTTTGCTGGTCGAAAGGCGGCAAATGGGGATCATATGAGCCCAGGACACTGCGACCGTCATAAATATGAACCAGTTGGCAATTTTGGTCACATGACCATGGGGATGCTGCAAGGGTTTTAAGTGTGAAAAACAGTAATAAGCCACTTTTTTCAGTGCTGTTGTAACTTCGAACAGTCACTAAACGAACTGTTGTAAATCAAAGACTACCTGTAAGTTAATAACGGTAAGGATGGTTGTTATCGCTCAGCGCAGAACCATTGAGTCTCAGTGTAATCAGTGGATTAATGTTTACTTTCTTAAGAGCCGTGGTGGTGCAGTGGTTAGAATGCAGTACTGCAGGGCTAACTCACTGCTTCACTGCCAGTAGTTTGATCCTGACCAGCTCAAGGTTGACTCAGCCTTCCATCCTTCCAAGGTGGGTAAAATGAGGACCCAGATTGTTGGGGGCAAAATACTGACTCTGTAAACCACTTAGACAGGGCTGCAAAGCACTGTGAAGCAGTATATAGGTCTAAGAGCTATTGCTAATACTATTGTCCCTCCCTCCCTCCCTCCCTTCCCAGTGGTTAGAATGCAGTATTGCAGGATAACTCTGCCCACTGCTAAGAGTTCGATCCTGTCTGGCTCAAGGTTGACTCAGTCTTCCATCCTTCCGAGGTCGGTAAAATGAAGACCCAGATTGTTGGGCCATATGCTGACTCTGTAAACCGCTTAGAGAGGGCTGTAAAGCACTGTGAAGCGGTATATAAGTCTAAGTGCTGTTTTCCTTCCTTCCTTCCTTCCTTCCTTCCTTCCTTCCTTCCTTCCTTCCTTCCTTCCTTCCT
>WNWU01000035.1:2371220-2384264 GCA_012654045.1 Ptyas mucosa
GTGCCTGCAAAAATAAATGAGTAGACCAGTGCCTGCAAAAATAAATGGGTAGACCAGTGCCTGCAAAAATACATGAGTAGACCGGTGCCTGCAAAAATAAATGGGTAGACCAATGCCTGCAAAAATACATGAGTAGACCGGTGCCTGCAAAAAATAAATGGGTAGACCAGTACAGCTCTGCAAGCAGTTAAAAGCCTGGTAGACCAGTACCTCTGCTAAATCCTAAAGAATTGTCACATGACCATCAAGCCACGTCCACAAAATAAGCCATGCCCACAGAACCGGTAGTAAAAGAATTTAGAACCCATCCCTGAACACCTTTGTTAAATGAATCCGGCCTCCCCATTGACTTTGCTTGTTGGAAGGTCACAAAAGGGGATTAGATGACCCCGGCACACTGCAACCGTCATAACTACGAGTCAGTTGCCAAGCGTCTGGATTTTGATCATGTGACCATGGAGGCGCCACGACGGTCGTGAAAAAAGCGGTCACCAGTCGCTTTTTTCAGTGCCGTTGTAACTTCGAACGGTCACTAAGTGGTGCAAGTCAAGATCTACCTGTAAGAGCTTTGAGCTTAGTGATAGAAGACCGCTATACCCGTCCTCTCTGCAACTTTCCAGATATCTTCAGACTACAAATCACATTAGTCTCAGTTTAGCATTCATCAGGGGCAATAAAAGAGATTCAGGTCGGGAAAAACTGAATTAGGTTTCACAATTGTGTCTCTCTGTCTGCAACTTCACCCAGTATCCCTTTTCTTGTTTATTTTGCTTGTTTTCGTTGAGTGTTACAAGCCCATTTTTTTTTCTCTTGTAAACAAACCTTTTAATCATTTTAATAGTATCGGAGTTCTATTGGTGTTGAGCTACACTTAATTCCTGAATGTAAATAGTTACTGCTTCATTTCGTTTTTGAGTTGTTTGTAAACTATATTTAAGAATATTTACAGGGGAACTGGAATAAATTAGACTCAGTCTGCCGTAGTTTTCTATTTCTTTAGATAAACGGGAGCCTTGTACTTTTTCTTTTTTTCTTTTTAAATGCCCTGTAAGTATTAAATTATTCCTCTTTTCAGAGTATCTTCTTTTATTTTTAGATGAATCTGCGTTCTGTATTTACTGCAGAACAACAGAGGATATTGCAGCGTTACTATGAAAATGGAATGACAAATCAGAGTAAAAATTGCTTTCAGCTCATATTACAGTGTGCACAAGAAACTAAGCTGGACTTCAGTGTAGTCAGGGTAAGTACTGAGGTTTCCATGCTCAAATTTACATAACAGTCTTTAACAGACACAGGTGTTTGCTTACCTTATCTACAGGGCATGGAGCTGTGGGGGAAAAAAATCAGTAGCTTTATGCTTCAATAGAATGTGTGTTTAGAAATTTCTGTTGAAAACCTGAGTTCTGCTTTATTTATTAAATTGATATGCCACCCATCTCACTGTTGCAGATTACAAAAGGATAAAAAGGTAAATATATAATACAAAAATGATTAAATTTAAGAAGAGTGCATTTATTTATTGTTTGTTTGTTTGTTTATTGCAGTGGGTATAAACCCAAAGGTGCTTTTTTTCAGGAGGCAACTGGACTTCCTTGTTTTTTTTTCTGTTGAAGACATTTCGCTTCTCATCCAAGAAGCGTCTTCAGCTCTGACAAGATAGTGGGGAATGGAAGGATTATCCTGTCAGAGCTGAAGACGCTTCTTGGATGAGAAGCGAAACGTCTTCAACAGAAAATAGGGCCTGGTGGCGCAGTGGACTAAGTGCTGTTAAAAGTAGCACTTAAGTTGCCAGCTGCCTGCAATTACTGCAAGTTCAAATCTCACCAGGCTCAAGGTTGACTCAGCCTTCCATCCTTTCTAAGGTAGGTAAAATGAGGACCCGGTTTGTGGGGGCAATAAGCTGACTTTGTATAAATATACAAAAGTATGAAGGCTATTGCTTAACGCATTGTAAGCCGCCCTGAGTCTCCGGAGAAGGGCGGCATATAAATCAAATTTTAAAAAAAACCAAAAAAAAAAAAACCCCAAGACAGTCCAGTTGCCTCCTGAAAAAAAGCACTTTTGGGACAACCATGACTTGGATGGCCGAGAATCTCTACAGACTTTCAGTGGGTATAAAACGCACAAGAATCCCTCTGCGTATAATAATTTGGGAAGGAAGGAACACTTAACATTATTGTATGTGTGCAACTGTAAAGTTAAAGCATTCATACAACAAATCGTATTTGTGGAAAAAAAACACTGTATTAGGCAAATCAGGTTGTTATAATTGGCTTCGTAACACCTCTGCTAGTTTCCAGTTAACTGCTTGGTGGAAAAATTTTGTTTGCTTTTGCGAAATGAGTGAGAAGTGCCTCGCTCCTAAATGCGATTGTTGTGCGCACCAAGCCTAGTTAAATGTTAAGATTTAGCTTAGTTCTTAGTTCTTTTTTCTTAAATTCTTAATTCTTTTAACAGTAGGTCAAAACAGAACAGCTCATGTGACACCTCTGCTCCGTAAGCTGTGTTAGCTGCCAGTTTGTATCTGAAGGTAAAGGTTCCCCTCGCACATATGTGCTAGTCATTCCCGGCTCTAGGGGGCGGTGCTCATCTCCTTTCAAAGCTGAAGAGCCAGCGCTGTCCGAAGACGTCTCTGTGGTCATGTGGCTGCCATGACACCAAAGACGCACGGAACGCTGTTCCCTTCCCACCAAAGATGGTCCCTATTTTTTCTACTTGCATTTTTTTACATGCTTTCGAACTGCTAGGTTGGCAGAAGCTGGGACAAGGAACGGGAGCTCACCCCGTTACGTGTCACTAAGGATTCGAACCGCTGAACTGCCGACCTTTCGATCGACAAGCTCAGCGTCTTAGCCACTGAGCCACTGTGTCCCTTAGTTTGTGTCTAGTCCCAATTAAAGATGCTGGTTTTAATCTTTGATGCCCTTCATGGCATGGGACTGGGCTACCTGAGGGACATCCTGTCTTCCCATTCCATTAGATCTGGCAGAAAAGACCTGCTCCAGGTACCATCAGGTAAGAACCTATATTTGGTGGACCTCAGGAGACATGCCTTCTCTGCCTTGGACCCACCTTATGAAGCATGCTTCTCCCCAAAATTAAATTAGCTTCATCCCTCTTGACATCATGGATGTCCCTCAAGACCTGGTTATGTTATTAGGCTTGATGCTCTCCAAGAACCAGATATGGTTCTCTGGCTCCATTGTTGAGGTGGCCATTCTTCTCTCTCTGCCCAGGCAGTGTGTAAGTTTTGTTTTTATTTGTACGTTTAATTTTTTTTTTAAATGTGGATTTGTTTATTTTTACATCTGTTGCTTCTAGAACCATTTACGTTGCTCAATTGTTATACGCCTTCCAGAGTCGCTTTTGGTGAGATAGGCGGCCATACAAATTTGATTAATAAATAAATAAATAAACAAACGTAGATGAAATTGAGTGGCAAGCATTACCCTCTGGGTTATGGCGGTTGTTTTTAGAGAATGTTCTTTGTCACGAAATTCGTCTATTTCTCTTTTTTAAGGTCAGGGTGAAGGACGTAGGGCCATGATGGCAAATCTATGGCATGTGTGGCATGCAGCGCCCTCTCTGTGGGCACGAGAGCCGTCGCCCCAGTTCAGCTCTGTTGTGCATGCGGTGTGCCTACCGCCACCCAGCTGGTCGTTGGGTCTCTGCTGTGCACGCACAGGGGTACATGCAGGGGGACTGTGCATGCTTGTGCAGGGGACGGGATGCATGTGGGAGTATGCATGCATGCGTGGGGCACATGCGCAGGATGCGCATCTGCTTGGGCCAGGGGTGTGGAGGGCGCATGCACGGGGGCAGAACACCTGCGGGGGGCCACTCGCGCATGTGCGGGGATAGTGCGGGGGCGGGGCACATGCGCGGGAGCCATACAAGCATTGCATTTGGGGATTGCACGGTTAACCATCACTGACATAGAGGAACATTTTAGGATTGAGATTTGGATAGGAGTTTGTGGATTGAGATGGCATATTTTTTTTTGTAGGTAGCAACAAGGCTGCCTTGTCTCAGTCTGAAGGGCATCAGATTGATTTTATTTATTTATTTATTTATTTATTTATTTATTTATTTATTTATTAATTATATTTATATACCGCTCTACTCCCGGGGGACTCAGGGCGGTGTACAGACAAATGATAAAATTCATATAATACAAATATTTTAAAGATTGATTAAAATACAATTAAATAATTTGGTCTCGAACCTAAAATTAAAACTCTAAATTTATGAGATTAAGATTTAAGAATTTAAGAGCAGTTTTAGAAGAGGTTAGTCCAGGCCAGCCTGCTGGAATAGAAACGTCTTGAGGGCACGGCGGAAAGCGCGAAGATCCGGGATTGTCCGGATGGAGGGTAGCCTAAATTATGCTCGGTGAAAATACCTAAAAGGCAGAATACAATGATCGTAACGCTTCTGTTTGGCATACTCTGTGAATTGCAGCTTTCGTTTGTTATCACTCACCTGTACAAGAAGGGACCAAATACCTTAAGGAGAATGCTTGTGCGGTAATGAAGTCTCGCCCGAAAATCCATGTTCGAGAAAATTAAAAATATTTCTAGATAGAATTACCTCTGAAGTAATAATAAAAGGAGAATGTGTGATTATCTCACTCCTTCCCTCTCTTTTAAGATGTGGTTTGTTAATAAGAACAGGATATTAAAAACAATGGGGGGGGGGGATTTTTGTACAGTACATCTCCATGAAACTTTACAAGCCAGGCAGGATATGTAATAAGATTGGGTCCTTTTTGGTCATACCTATTTGGCAGAAGAAATTTCTTACAAGTTATTCGACACTCGAGTTCACATATCTTCTCTTATCTGTTCCGTAGCCCGTGAAGAAAAATGATAAATGCTTGATCGTCGGTTGCTTAGACAATGCTATATTATGTATTGTTTTCTTGGTTTGTTTCTTTGGGGGCTTAGGACAAGAACTTCTTTCCTTTAAACGGCAGGTGTGGGCTGCTACAGAAGAGCAGTATTGTTGTGACTCCATTGAACGGCTAGAATTTGTCACTTTTGCGGTGACGCTTTTTGGACCAAACAAAGGCTTAGAAATCAGAATTGATTTCCACTAGAAAATGAACCACGTGACTTCTTGTTGCTCCGAGAAGCAAAAACAAAAGATCTTCCTGCTCTCTTTTCTCTTTCGAATTTTTTTTTTTAACACCGGTCTATGAAGATAATAAAGTTTGATTTGATTTGACTTGGTGGGTTTTCCTCTTGTGCATCCAGAACCCCTCTATATACTTAATAGGACTCTCGATCAATTCTTATTCACAGTCACCAATGTGTTTTCTTTCTGCAGCCTGTATTCAGAATCACACGTAATACGTTAGTTATCCCTTATTAATCATACGTGCACAGTTTGATACGGTACCATAAAGGCTCCTTTCCTGTGTATGCTACCCTGTTTTCCCAAAAATAAGTCATCCCCTGATAATAAGCCCAATTGGGCTTTTGAGTGCATGGCAATAAGGCCAAGCGCTTATTTCAGGGCTCAAAAAAATATAAGACGGTCTTATTTTCAGGGAAATGTGGTATGAAGATACCAATAGGGTTATCATAGATAGATAGATAGATAGATAGATAGATAGATAGATAGATAGATAAGATATGGTGCATTTTGCTTCTGCATTTTAGTGTTTAATTGGATTTAATTGAAGAGTTTATTATTACTACTTCTAATAAAAGAATCCTGTCAGCTAAATGGTCAAAGCTAAATTGATGCCATATAAAGGGCAATGAAATTCACTGGGGAAGGGCTGGACTTAGATCTTTTGTAACAATGCAATGATTCCAAACTGATGACACATTTAACTCTGCCTTCCAGCTCAGTCTCTTCTTCTCCTACATAGACAAGGCTATCCTTATCTCTAAACAATTCCTTACAAATTGTATCTTGTCCTTTTATGTAGCCTGTTTCCCCCAAAATAAGACACCCCCAGATAATAAGCCCAATCGGACTTTTGAGTGCATGGCAATAAGGCCAAGCGCTTATTTCAGGGTTCAAAAAAATAGAAGACAGGGTCTTATTTTTGGGGAAACACTATAGGTGTGGGGAGTGAGGGTCTCATATTTTTCATTATCTAGTTTCGGTTTGAAATTTACATTGTGGCTAAAAATGCTTTTGCATAATGGATCCTCCTTGAAACGTTTGCAGCATTGTAAGATACCATGTTATCATGAACATCCTATGCTATACAAAAGGGTTCTGTAGCCCACTACTAGGTGTGGCCTATGTGAAACTGGGCCGCACGAGTGGATAGTGTGGACAACAAGCAGACCACCACGTGCATACCCACAGACTGACCTGTGCGAGCGGCAAGCCGGCAGACCCTCGCAGGCATGCACGCCAGCCTGCAGCTCTCACAAGTCGAGGCACATGCCGGCCCACCACTCGCAGAAACCAGTTTGCGCCATCCCGCTTCTCGCATGGCCCAGTTCCCTCTCCCTTCCCCCAGCTGGGCCACCAAGCCGCAAAGGTTGAGGACCGTTGGTATACAAAAAAGAAAGTCTTCCTATGAGAACAGAAATGAGGATTTCTGAGGAAAGAGTTAGTGGCACCTTCTCTCTTAAACCAGATGTACAAAATAAACATAATTTTATTCAGTTAATAAATGTCTGGTCCCTTATGGTAGAAGAAATATGAAACTGATATCCAATCATAAACTGACCTATATATATATATATACATACATACACACACTCCTTTATAGTAGTACCCTGTTTCCCCTAAAATAAGACATCCCCTGATAATAAGCCCAATTGGGCTTTTGAGTGCATGCGCTAAAAATAAGCCCTCCCTGAAAATAATTAACCACATGTGCAGCCGATCTCCGCCTTTTCCTCTGGTTAGGGTTAAAGAGACAGAGCTGGAAATCAGGTAAGATGGCAAGAGGAGCCCCATCTTGCTCCATGTGCCCCAAAATAATAAGACCTCCCCGAAAATAAGGCCAAGCGCTTATTTCGGGGTTCAAAATAATATAAGACAGGGTCTTATTTTCAGGGAAATAACGGTATTGAAATAATAAACAGAATTTTCATCAACTATGGTATGTCACACTGATCATTGCCAGCGCTGTTTATACGCTTGTTAGATTTTTAGCGATGACCTGCATTTTAAAAACATATTTTATGGAAAGAAATCATAAAATAGAACTTGAGTGACATTTCTAAACAGTTAATATTCGAGGAATTGAATGGGGCCATTCATGTCTTTGTAAATATTGATTTTTCCCCCCAGTTTCTAAAATAATATCATTACAGCATTTAATATAAAATTAAACATATAAAACAGTCCTGGATATTGTAACTTCTCAGATAGGGAGGTTCCTAGTCACAAAGTTACTGTGCATTGAATCAGTGTTGACTCCTGGTGATTGCCTGGATAAGTCCCTGCAATTTTCTTGGCAAGATTTCAGAAGTGGCTTACCATTGCCCGCTTCCTGGGGTTGAGAGAGACTGGCTTCCCCAAAGTCCCCCATAGTCTTAAGGGAGGATTAGAACTCACAATCTCCCAGTTTCTAGCTGGTTTCTTAACCACTACACTGAACTGTTTTTTACATCCTTAATTACTTAACTGTCTTTCGTTCCCATACATATCAGTCAAGTGTTGAAAATGTTTATTATTTTCTCAGAGCCTTAAACAAAGTTTCAGTTGGCAGACATAAGGGAGTGAAGCTTTTGACATAATGATGGAAAAGCCACCTTGAAGTCTGGCTGAAAATGATAGCTTGAGGCCTGGAAAACCATCTAGCTTAGAATTACAGATGAGGCGTGGAAAGCTATCTCTGAAAACTAGCTGAAAATTATAGTTGAGGCCAGGAAAACTACCTAATTTGAGAATGATAGCTGAGCTGTGAAAGGCCACCTCGAAAGCTAGCTGAGAATTACGAATCCTCTTTGCTTACAAATTCCCTTTTTTGTTTGCAGACGTGGGTGGGGAACAAAAGAAGAAAGATGAGCAGTAAGAACGCCGTGGATTCCGGAGGAAGCCCAACAGCCACGTCCAGCAGCACCTTGACAATGCCTCCAGAAGTGGCCGTTCAAAACGTGGTCAGCATAGCCCGTTCCCAGAGCCAGCAGTCCTCGTGGACGTCCTCCAATAACGACGTGATAGTCACCGGCATCTATAACCCGGCTACTTCCTCTGGCAGGCTGGTTTCCAGTAAACAGACTAACTCCTTGATGAGCGATATGCATAAAAACTCCCTGTCGCGGTCAGCCGGGAAGAGCGATCCCGAATTCCAGCGGCAGCACATCGCGGTGACCCGCCAAGCTCCCCATTGTAAAAACGCTTCGCTTTTCCTGGGCGAGAAAACCATCATCCTCTCCAGGCAAACCAGCGTGCTGAATTCAGGGAATTCTATTTATAACCACACGAAGAAAAGCTACGGCGGCTCGTCGGTTCAGACGGCGGAATTAGTGTTACCTCAAAAGCCCGTCCTGTGCCACCGGCCGTACAAAATGGACCAGGTGGGCTGCCAACGGTTGCAAAAGCCAGAGCACCCCATCCTCGCTTCCTCCGTTCCATCCGGGCAGAGATCGAACATTAGAGATCCTTCCTGCAGCACCCACAATTTGGAAATCCGAGAGGTTTTTTCGTTGGCTGTTACCGATCAGTCCCTGGGAGGAAGCCGAGAGAAGGCCTTGTCGTCTTCCGGAGAAGGCAGTTGCCTGTCTATCGCGATGGAAACTGGGGATGTGGATGACGAATACGCCCGAGAGGAAGAGTTGGCCTCCATGGGTGCCCAGATACAAAACTACTCTCGGTTAAGTGGCACGTCCCTCCGCGTCGAGAATCCGGGATCTGGTTTTTCGGGGTCGGGCAGGAACATGGGTTGCAACTCGCACGTGCTGAACGCGCGGAACTTGCACAACAATATCTTGTATCACAACAGAGACTATCGCTTACCTCCACGGACATCGTTGCACAGCACATCCAGTACACTCTATAGCAGTTCCTACCCATCCAGAAGTAACCTTTCTTCTCATTTTGCAGCATCCAATCAACTAAGGCTATCTCAGAACCAAAATAACTATCAGGTAATTGGGCTTTTCTTCCTAAATTGCGACGCTTAGAACAGGGATGTCAAACTCAAGGCCCGGCAGCTGGTTTCGGCCTGCCGGGTACTTAGATCTGGCCCGTGGGGCCGTCATGGAAACAGCGAAGGACCGGCCTGTGGTGCTTCTGCCAGCAAAAATGGATTCCCGAGCTCCATTTTCAGCTGCCTCCCAAGCTCTGTTTTCATTGGCAGATGGTTGCAGGAGGACGTTGCAGCCGAAAACAGAGCTTGGGAGCCTGTTTTCGCTGGCAGAGTACTTGGGCCACCACAGGCGCCCACCCAACATGAGTGATGTCATGCTGGCCACGCCTATCCCGGCCCCCCGAGGTCAAACACAACCCTGAAGTGGCCCTCAATGAGATCGAGCTTGACACCCTGGCTTAAAAAATGTGCTACTTCCATTTCTTTAAAATTGTAAATCACAAACTCCAGCTCATGAGTGACTGTAAAGGGAATTGCTACTTTTGTTTTGTGCTACCAGGAAATAAGAACAGTTTCCTAATTCCCCCCCCCCCCTTTATTTATTTCATGTATTCATTTCTTTATACATGCCCATTTTTCTCTTACTTCCCTGGCATTTTGATATGCTTTATTCCTGTATTACAATCCTGATGATACCTGAATTTGGAAACGATCGTTCTGAAAACGTCTTCAAAGAACCATATGAAGCCAAGAGTACATCTTGATTCATATTCTGGTTTAGAAAAACGTTTAAATCAATTGAAGAATATTTTTTTAAAAAAAACAAAAACCCTTAACTGAATTTACAAGAATTCAGAACCATTCAATACGTTTGAGATCCAGTAAATGATAATTTATTCCGGTAGTTCTCAACCTGTGGTCCGTGGATCCCGGAGGGGGGGGTGGGTCTGTGATATCGTCACAGGGGATCTATGAAGGCTTGAAGAAATATTATGATTTAAATCTTAAGTCTTGGGGGTCCATGGCCACAGTCTGTGGTCACAAAAGGTATTTAAAAGGGGGGTCCATGGTGAAGAAAAGGTTAAGAACCACTGGTTTATTGTCTCTAAATCAGATTTCTTAGAGAAAAAAGAATGGTTTATGTTCATCTCAGTGGTGGGATCCTACCGGTTTAACAACCGGTTCGGTGATCGCACACTTCGCGCGGGCGCAATTAAATGAAAAATCACCTTCCGCGTTAGTGCTAGGGAATTAAAACAGCTGAGCTGTGGCAATCCGCTCTGCTGCACTAATCAGCTATGAAAATATAGGTGGGTGGGGCCAGCTGATAGTTGGAGCGAACCAGTTCGCTGTCAGCTGATCATCGGAGCTACCGGTTTGCCCGAACCGGTAGAATCCCACCCCTAGCTCATCTCAAAATAATGCATTCCAATACACTCATGGTAACTGTTCTTCAGATGATTGTCTGTCTGTGCAGCATGCAAAATGTACCTTTGTGGTGATTTTTTATTTTCCACAGATTTCAGGAAACCTTACTGTGCCTTGGATTACTGGGTGCTCCAGGAAAAGAGCAGTAAGTACATCTTACTGCTTACAGTGAAACTGCACCAACCTTCAGCTTTAGATTGTTATGTTTATTTATTGCATATATTTATACTGTATACCGCACAGTTCTGAGTTGGTTATAATGAATTTTTGCCAACAACGAGAAGCGTTCGTTATTTTTCCCAAGAAACGTTGCGTGTAATAATTCCGATTTGAGTTGTTTTTATTTTGCAGCCCTGAAAATTTGGGGGGGATTGTTATCAATGCAGGCAGTAGTCAATTAAAGTTATCATGCTCTGTTATTCAAAAATCCTGTTGGTTAACTGTTACGAATTGGTTTAATATTAATTACGGTATATCAATCAACAGTTTTCGTTGTGTTTCAGTGACAGCATCACAATAATAAAGACGGCTGGAAAATAATTGTACCAATGGAGCGGTATTTTTAAAAGCAACTAGGAAACCAAGTGAGGGTTAAAACAAAGTGGCAATCTTCTTGGAAAACAACATAAATCTTTTTAAAGATGAGCCTTGCTGATCCCAAGAGTAATGAAGACAGTTTCAATTGTGGGCTATCAATGTAAAACCTTCATAGTCCCAATTTATAGTCCATTCCAACCAAACATTAGTCTCAACTTAAATTCTGTCTGCTTCCAAACAGTTCTGTCTTTCTTTTCTTTTCTTTTTTTTTTCCTGGTTTAATTTCAAGCAAGTGAAATCAAGGCTGTGGGGCACAAAGGAAAAAGCAAAGTAGAACAGAAAGGCTTTGAATCTTTTAGATCTGCAATAACTCTAAATCCTTAAAAAAAAAAAGTTTTGCGCAGATTCCTCTTTAATGTTGTTGGTTAACTATCTTCTATTAATTTGTGTTGGTGTTAAATAGCCTGAATCTGTGCAATTAAAAATGCTTTCAAGGCCGTTTTAAACCTGTTTGCAGAAGTTGTAGTCTAACAAATGGCAGCAATTTCTAGACTTTTATATAATCTTCATTTGCACAGGGAAATTGTATTCAAATGGGTTTTGCAAATGAAATAAAGTAATTTGTCATTGTCTCCAATTATAGTAGGATAACAAAGTTGGCTTTGTGACCAGAATAATTTTAAGTGCCTTTTTTTTTTTAAACGACACATCCTGAAAACTGATCTGGAGCAAAGTTTCTTAATGTTTTAATCCATGGTCTATAAATGGCTCCTTAATAAATATAGATATCCATTAATAAAGGGGTGAGCTTTTCTCTCACCTAATTTTGTGTATGATTGAGTTCAGTGATGAAACCCAAACCGGTTTGCTACCGGTTCGCTGGCTGCGCATGCGTGCTGCATGCCAAATAGGCACTGCGCCCATGCGCAGTGCACACCAAAAGGAGGCTTGGGAAGGTAAGTGGAACGGCGAAGAGGGGGATAAGCTGTGCCACACAATTTAGCTTTGCTAGAAAGCAGGTTTTCCCAAACCGGAGAGAACTGGTAGCATTTTACCCGATTGAGTTGGATTATGGCACGCTAATCTCTCCACTTCTTATCAATACAATCAAAAATACTAGTGTGAATCAAGCCATTTTTTTAAAAAAAAATTTCATTGTTAGGGGAGAGCATGGGCGAGGATAGCAATCCTGTTTTTAATGTACTAAGAATCCTAGTATAAAGATCAAAAGTTCAAGTAATCTTTGCGTTTTGAACAAAGTTTGGCCGGATCTCCTGGGAAGCTCTTGAGCGAAGTATGAAGCCTTTCCTGTCCTAAGACCTTATATTCTTTTTTTTTTTTCAAATACTGAATTAGTTACGTGGGCATTGACATAATAATTGCCTGAGTCTTTTGATAACCTGTTCAGGTTGTTGGACAACGTGGAATTTATTAGTTGTGAATTGCATATATATGTGTGTGTGTGTGTGTGTTTCTTTTTTGTAGGTTTTATGTGTATTGAGCATAATAACAGAATGGCTGCTGGCTGCTAGAAGAAAAAAAGCCCAGAAACTAGTGAATGTGATTTCACTGAATTAGGGCTGCATAAAATCTTGGCTTACGTAGGTAGAACCTGGCTAAAGAGAAATATATGTATATGTGTATATATCTATATATCTATATAAAATTTATATTTTGCTGATAAAGAAATAAAGGGAGACTAGTATAGATCTGTTTCAAGCTTTTTAGCTCTCATCAGCCAGCCATACCCTTACTTGGATTCGAACTTGGGCTTCCTGCATGTTAGGCAGTTGTATTAACCACTGAGCCACAAATTCTCCTCCCTTCATCAGCTTGAATCTCATTCATAACTTCCGGGCTTTTTACTGCAACTCTGTGTTGGCCTGTGAATGAGATTTCACAGAACCAGGGCTGAGGAACATCTTAGCTTACGTAGGTAGAACCTGGCTAGAAAGAAATTGCATATAAAGCCTACGAAAAAGGAAAAAGATGTATGTATGTATGTATGTATGTATGAATGATTTATTGCCTATGAGGTTCATGGGCTGATCCTGAGGTACAGGTAG
>WNWU01000035.1:2395278-2424438 GCA_012654045.1 Ptyas mucosa
AAAGCATTTTTTACTACCTATTCACCCAAACCGGTAGTTAAAAAATGCTTTTAAAAAGTAAAAAAAAAAAAAGGTTCTGCTGATCGCGTGGCACAGCTGATTATCACAGCTGATCGTCAGAACCTTTTTAAAAACTTTTTAGTTAAAAAATACTTTAAAAAAGTTAAAAAAAATGGCCACACCCACCCAGTCACATGACCCACCACCCCCACCAAGCCACGCCCACAGAACCGGTAGGGAAAACTTTTGAATTTCACCACTGGTCTCCCACTAATGATATACATGTAAATGGTCTGGTCTGGTCTCCCACTAATGATATACATGTAAATATATACACAGTGAGGATGTTGCCTCTGAATATTTCTTTATGATAGAGCTTTTAAAATGTGGATTACAGAGATTGGGATGGATTTATTTTACCTATTAAATATTTATGGCATCCACCTCCCCTACAAAAGATGACTTTACAATTCATAAAAACAAGCCAAAATTGGTTTAAACTATTGAAAGATTAAAATGACAGGCATTAAAATATTATTAAAATGTTAAAACACGATGTGTGAAATAAAATGAATGAAATGAATTTCACTGAATGAAGAACTTCAGAAATGCAACTCTTGACCTAACATTAACAGAATCATCCTATCACATTCATTCACTCCCCATTTTGTCTTCCTGGGCTGAGTCTCTTTCTCTTGGTGTGGGTGGGGACACATTAGACCTAGTTTTTTGCCTAGTTTGGATCTTGGAGCAGTTGGAGACATGAACAGGTAATGCTGAGATTTAAAACAGAACAGAATAACAGAATTGGAAGGAACCTTAGATACTTTCTAGCCCAGCCCTCTGCTCAAGAAGGAGACCCTATACCAGTGATGGCTAACCTTTTTGCTGTCGCGTGCCAAAAGTGGGGGAAGCACGGGGGGATCGTGCGCGTGCGTGCCCACACCCATAATTCAATGCCCACCTGTGCCCCGCCTTTCTGTGCACATGCGTGTGCTCCTCCCGCACTCCCCCCACTTTTGGCACGCGATGGCACAGTGGGCCCATTTTTCACTCACCCCAGGCTCCAGAGGCTTTCTAGGAGCCTGGGGAGGGCAAAAACAACCTTCCCCAACACCCCCAGGAGGCCCTCCAGAGGCCGGAAACAGCCCATTTCTCAACTTCCGGTGGGTCCAGAAGGCCAGAAAATCAGCTGGCCAGCGGGCACATGTGTGCTGGAGCTGAGCTAGGGGAACACTCATGTGCCCTCAGATATGGCTCCGCGTGCCACCTTTGGCACCCGTGCCATAGGTTCGCCATCACAGCCCTATACCATTCCAGACAAGTGACAGTCCAGTCTCTTCTTAAAAGCCTCCAGTGATGGAGCATTCACAAGTTCTGAAGGAAAGCTGTTCCACTGGTTAATTGTTGATATGATAGAACCAGGGGTGGGATTCATCCGGTTTGAACTGGTTCGGGCAAACCGGATGCTTATTTTACTTATGGTTCGCCGAACCGGTAGTTGCAAGGACTGGCTGGCCCCGCCCACCCCTCCCAGGAGTCTCCACGCGGCCCGTTTTGGATGCCTGGTAAGTGCAGGGCCCACGCGGAGGCTCTGGGTGTGTAAAAAACAGGCCTCCCGGAAGTACAGAAGTCTGGAAACAGACTTGTTTCTGGCCTCCAGAGGGCCTCCAGAGCTCAGGGGAGGCCGTTTTTGCTCTCCCGGAAGCTCAAGGAGCTTGGGGAGGGCAAAAACGTCCTCCCCCTTCCGTCCGTGGTGCAGGGGGGCCGAGTAGGCCACGCCCACCATGGCCACGCCCACCCAGCAACCAGGCAGAGAACCGGTTGCTAAAAAATTTTTTGAATCCCACCCCTGGATAGGATCCCGAACTCAGAAGAATAAATAGCAACTTTTCATTGTTTCCATTTTCTTCGTACCGCAGGCACTTCTAGCCGATTTACCTCCAGAATTGGAAGAGATGGATTTCAATCATACATCTCCAGAACCCGACGATACCTCATTCAGCTTGTCATCTTCATCCGAAAAAAATGCCTTGGACAGTTTGTGATCATCTTCTTCTTCTTCTTTTTTTTTTTTTTTTTTGACAAAGGAAAAACCACACAGTATATAGTTTGTCTAACGTGTATGTCTCCGAACCGATTGCGTTGGGTTAACCCATATCCTTAAATATGAAGGAAGACGTAGGGTGGGAAGGCCGGCGAGCCAATTGTATATTGAGGGCATTTTGATAAGTTTCTGCAAATTCAGAGTTTTGTTGTTGACAAATGTGAAAGCTACTTGAAAGCTGCTTCCGGCAGCTCTCTCTTCATGATGGTACCTTCGTTATAACACGAACTTAATAATAAACCGTTGACCTAAGGACGGCACTGAGAATGGAAGAATAGTAGTGAATTCTGTTAATAACTTCCTAATGTTAATCCGTCAGTCCTACAGTGTGATATTTTGCCTTTTCTTGTTCTTTTTCTCCTTCTCAGGTAGATGGACTGATCACTGGAAATTATAGGTTTCAAGAGATGAGTGGGGGATAATTTGGGCCTTCATTCAAAGGATGATCATTCTAACCAGGGATCAAACAAAGAAGCATTGGTCTTTTTACTTTTTTTTCTTTTTTCTGTATATAGCAGCAAATCTCTTCTCTTCATTTTGGGATGATGAAATATCCTGGAATATTTTCATTACTGAAAGAAAGAAAAAAAGCAAATCTATTTATCTTAGCTCTAATAAATTATTTTGTGTATATCAGCAGGTGGAAATTCCAAACAAGCAAGGGAAAGAAACACTTGACCTTTTTAAGTGCACAATTCAGAAAATACAATTTCCAGTTGCACAGCCTTCCCCCTTTAGTACACGGTAGAGATCGGTAGTAGCAATCCCGTCAAGCTGCGAAGATCCACTATATATCCATGTCTGAAGGTCTGGCAGATGTTTGCGGGTTATTTACAAGTGACTGGTCCATGAGCCTCATATAAAAAAAAAGATGAAAATGCGGAAATCGTTACTCGAGAGAAGAAGAAGAAAGCTTCATAAGTGGTGTGAGAAATGTTGATGAGAATTCCCTCGAAGGGGAAATATATTTCTGGACTTTTAATGTGGAGCAGTTACTTAGTCCATATACTTATTAAGATGATTGTTTTTGGGTTGTTTTTTTTTAAACAAACCAGCCAACCAGCTAGCTAGCAAGCAAACACTAATTTATGGATTAGCTCCGTATAGGATTTAGCAAATGTACAACACATTTATGCAGCCAGGCTTAAAAGTTATTTTGATCGATTTTGTTAGGCAATTAGTAGGCCGTGTAGACCTGAATTCAGTGAGAAATATATTGGAGTTCTCCATCTTTGCTGTGTACATCAAAATCCTCAATACAACCTCTTAAAGAGTCCAATGCATAATATGTCCATGGTCCTGTTTTTCAACTACTGCTGGAAAACTTAAGATTAATGTTTTTAATCTTAAAACATTTTTTTTTTTAGAATTTTGATCTAAAGTTATGTATGTTGTGTCTTAAATAGGATAATGAAAATGTTACTTACCAATTTGTATGCTTTGTTCTTTGGGATAGTATTTAACCAATGGATTAGGGTGCTTGTCAAGTCCGCGTTGATTGACTCCTAGCGACCACGTAGGTAGGCCTTCTCCAAGCTGAGATGTCCTGGCCGTGTGGCCTTTGAAGGCCTCTCAGTGCTGCGTTCACAAAAATGTAAGATAAATAAGCGACGCCCCATTGATGCCCCCATAGCACAAACCTGGGAGGCTTTACATTCGGTGGAAAAGTCGGCAAGAAAACTGTGTAAAAAAAATTGTCCTCCCTCTCCTAAAGTCCCCTTGTACGTTATTCTTAAATTCCAGCTCACAGCTTCTTCACCCTAGCTGCCGCCGCCTCCCTGCTCTCTTCCTTCCTTTGCGTTTTATCTCGCTGCTCCCTTTTTAGAGTTGCGCTCTAAGGACGAAAAAGCACAGGAGAAGAACAGGATTGCAACTCCTCTTAGCCCAAGAAGATCTTGCCACAGAGGAAAGGGTTTTTGCAGAGGAGAAATTAAGAGGGGTTTCCCACCCCACCGCTGTTCAGGGGTGGGCTTCAAAAATTTCAGCAAGGGGTTCTCTGCCCGGTTGCTGGGTGGGTGTGGCCTAGCCTGCCTCCTACACCATGGTGGGGGTGGGGGTGCATTTTTGCCCTCCCCGGACTCCGGAGGCTTTCATCGAGCCTCTGCAAGGGCGAAAACGACCTCCCCAGGCTCCAGAGACCCTCTGGAGGCTGGAAACAGGCCTGTTTCCAGCATTTCCGAACTTTCAATAGGCCTGTTTTTCGCCCTCCTCGAGCCTCCAAATGCGCCCTGCACTTAACCTGCATCCAAAATGGGCCATGTGGGGACACCTGGGAGGGGCAGGGTGGGCGAGGACAACTAGGAGTGGGATGTTTCTCCAAACTGTACAGAATCTTAGCTAGAGGTTCTCCAGAACCCCTGCGAACGCCTAGCAGCCCACCCCGGTCCCTGTTTAGTCGCACCTCTGGGTGAAAGCGAATGTACTCGACTATGAGCAATGATGTGTTTCCCTCTCAAGTAAAGGTAAAAAGGACGGTGGGATTGGGGACCGTTCCGCATCAAAATCCAAATGCCAAAGAAGGCTGTATTTCTTTTGGCCCACATAAATTATGCAAACTGATTTGACACGGGATAATTACGGCTTCTTGGGTTTTTCCTTCATGCTACTCTCGTTTGAAAGGGACACGGTGGCTCAGTGGCTAGGACGCTGATCTTGTCGATCGAAAGTTCAGCAGTTCGAATCCCTAGCGCCGCGTAACGGGGTGAGCTCCCGTTACTTGTCCCAGCTTCTGCCAACCTAGCAGTTCGAAAGCACGTAAAAAATGCAAGTAGAAAAATAGGGACCACCTTTGGTGGGAAGGGAACAGCGTTCCGTGCGCCTTTGGCGTTGAGTCATGCCGGCCTCATGACCACAGAGGCGTCTTCGGACAGCGCTGGCTCTTGGGCTTTGAAACGGAGATGAGCACCGCCCTCTAGAGTCGGGAACGACTAACACATATGTGCAAGGGGGAACCTTTACCTTTACTCTCGTCTGCTTTCCGGAAAGGGGTCAGGCGGTCTCTGTTGTTCCCCTACCTCCGAACACTGGGAAGCTCCCGAAGCCACGCCTCTCTCGCTGCTGAGTTTTCAGCAAACGTTCCTTTAAAAAAAAAAAGTTTGTATAGCACAATTAGCAGCAATAAAACGAACTAGACGAGATTCTCAATAAGCTGTTCTCGCTGCCACGTTGATCGTCACGTCTATGCGACGTGGCCTTTGTGACTTGTTTTCTGGAGTCATAAAATGCAGCTTGACGTGCTTGTCATCCATATGAACAGTCAGCACTACATGCATTTTTTTTTAAAAAAAAATGAATGTAAAAAGTAGGAAGCATAAGATAAGGCAATGCATGATAAGGCCAGCCTAATAGAGAAGGAAGGTCGCGATGGAGAGCCCGAAAAGACTACAGGGAAAGATCTGCAGATCTGAACTGCATGTTGTTTTTTTAGGGCCAGCTGCCTGTTGTTTCAAATGCCATTTCTGTTTGCATTTGCTTAGCCAAACGCACTGCAACGGATAATCATTGGGTGGAGAGAGGATGTCCCAGTGATGAAATCCAAATTTTTACTACTGGTTCGGTGAGCATGGCAGGGGAAGGATACTGCAAAATCCCCATTCCCTCCCCACTCCAGGGGAAGGATATTGCAAAATCTCCATTCCCACCCCACTCTGGGGCCAGCCAGAGGTGGTATTTACCGGTTCTCCAAACTACTCAAAATTTCCGCTACCGGTTCTCCAGAACCTGTCAGAACCTGCTGGATTTCACCCCTGCGATGTCCTAAAAACCTCCATGATTACCTCGGGCAGTGTTTCTCAAGATGTGTGGATTGCTGTGCTGGCTGGGGAATTCTGGGTGTTCATTTCGCAGTTACCCAGGTTGAGAAACATTGATCGAAGCCGGGTGTGTCCAACCTATGGTTCAAGGGCCACATGCTGCACAGGACAGCTAGTTACGAGGCTCCATAAGACTGCAAACTTTAACATCATTGTAAACTAGGTAACATCATCATCAGCACTGATGATTAGATTAGATTAACAGAGTTGGAAGGGACCTTGTAGGTCATCTAGTCCAACCCACACCCACCCTGTCCAAGCAGGAGACCCTACACCATTTCTGACAGATGTTACAGATGTTACCTAGTTTGGGTAAAGAAACATCTGCAATTAAACAGTCAAGCTCAGAGAGCACCACTTGGTCAACTTTAAACATTATTGTGCGATTTATATACATTAACTATATTCTATTATTTTACTTGTGACCCAAGCAAATCCTCTTCACTCAATGCAGCTCAGGTTGGACACCCGTGACTTTGGCACTTCTCGTGTTGCTTAGTCAAAGAGCAGCAATCCAGACATCATAAAAGTTGGGTTTTAGCGGAAATGCAAGCTGAACGGAGTTTTGAAAGAACTGAAAAGCTATTTCATACAAAAGGGTTGGGATTTTTTTTAAAACTTTTTTTTTTTTTTTTTTTGGTATTTTGTATTTAGCTACCTCGGATGTAGATGCCCGTATTCCTAAGCTATAAAGATGCCTCTCAGCTTTGCAACCATTCCAGAAGTTCGAATGGAAGGCTTATACGCTGTTTAGGCAAAAACATTTTGTGAACTGGAAAACGTTATTTTTACCAGTAATTTGTGTAGCACTTTGGTTTGCGTACGCCTGGTTCTAACTTCAAGACACTTACTTTGATTTTTTTAAAGGCATGACTCTGGCTAGTAAATCCCTAGGCCTCCAGTGTGATCTAAATACAAGTCTGCAAATGATACACTTCTTTTTTTTTTTTTTTAAATGGCTTGCAGTTCCTTCATGCTTGCGCGTCCTTTGAGGCTGAATGTATGATCTGAGTCTACGGTGAAAATTCTTGTCTTTTTAAAACGGATTTGTTGGAGAATGCGGCGCGTCTTGTCGCGCTGAGACGTCTCACTGATGCGAGACTTTATTTGATGTTATGGCTCATCCAATGATGAGAAGATGCGTTTTATTTATTGTCTGTATTAAAATAATCCTTTCCAGACCTCACAACAGTTTATAATAAAATGGCTGAACATGTGTTTGAACCAGCTACCCCGTATCCACTGGGGTTGTAGCCTTTACAGGTTGTCCTCGACTTACAGCCGTTTCGTTTAGTGACCGCTCAAAGTTAACAACGGCACTGAAACAAGTGACTTATGACTGCTTTTTTCACATTATGGACATTGCAGCAATCCCTCAAGGTCATGTGATCAAAATTCGGACGCTTGGCCACTGGTTCCTATTGATGATGGTTGCAGTTTGGGCTCAATTGTGGCTGTAAGTCAAGGACTGCCTGCATTATTTTCAAATCCAAAATGGGTCCTTAAGAGAAAGGTATGGTTAAAAAACGGTTGTTTTAACCAGAAATTGTAAGGACCCATTTTTTAACGTCACAATCTTGTTTCTCTCCCTCTCTGAAGCCTTGAGACTTTATGGAGATGAGGCTTATGTATCTTTTAACAATTGCACTGAACGGAGATACCTTCAATAGAATCAGATTCTTCAGGGGCAGGGGTCAGCAACCATAAACACTCAAAAGAGCCACTTGGACCCGTTTCCCACAGAAAAGAAAAAAACGGGAGCCACAAAACCCTTCCTGTGCTGACTATTTCTTGAGCGGCCGCAAAACTAGCATATATAATTGAATTAAACGTTCCGTTTTCTTCTGAAACTTTTCTTTTCTTGGATTTATCCATGGTTGGCCAAAAAGCTCAATAAATCGCATGCCGGCGGGTGTCGCATATTGGCGGTTGTGGTGCGTATTTTGAGCGACAGGGAGCCACAGCAGAGGGATGAAAGAGCCACATAAGGCTCCAGAGCCACAGGTTGCTGACTCCTGTTCTTGGGTAACGCAAGAGGTCTGCTTAATTTTCCTCTGGTCACTCACTCATTGTTCTCCTTTTATTTTATTTTATTTTTAAAAAAGACAAAAGCAACAAAAGATGACCGATGATACCTCTGCTTGGACCATGAGGTTTAAAACATTAAAGTGTATTGTACTTCGCAATGTCCATCTTGTATGTGTGTGAACACTCCATTGTTTGAGGTAATTTAACACTTATTTTCAGGGAAAGGATGTCGATGGAGAATCTCCGTCAGCCAGGTCATGGCTGTCCCAAAGGTGCTTTTTTCCAAAACGACAACTGGATTTTCTTGGGTTTTGAAAACGTTTTACTTCTCATCCAAGAAACTTCTTCAGTTCTTCAAATTCAGTTCAATTCAAGGAGAGAAGCAGCCTAGAACTAAGGAGAAATTTCCTAACAGTGAAAACAATTAACCAGTGGAACAGCTTGCCTGCAAAAGTTATGGGTGATCCATCACTGGAGGCTTTTTAAGAAGAGACTGGACAGCCGCTTCTCTGGAATGGTATAGGGTCTCTTGCTTGAGCAGGGGGTTGGACTAGAAGACCTCCAAGGTCCCTTCCAACTCTGTTATTCTGTTATCTCCCTTTTGGAAAAAGCACCGTTGGGACAGATTGAAACGTGTGAACATTAAAATGGGTAAATAATAGATTCCATTACTTATCCTTCTTTTAAAGCATGAATTCTGGTGTTCTTTTTTCATAGGAAGATCTTTATCTTAGTTGCCAGGGGACATCAAACCTGAACCTTAAATACGTTTAAGTGTCATTTTGTTTGGGGAAAAAAAATGTGGGATGTTATAGACAAAAGAGCAAATTCAGCAAATTCATATCTGGTATGTGAAATATTTTTACTGAATTATTTAATTTACATAATGCTTAAGACACACATCTATACATACATTTTACAGGCTACCTCTGCAAAATGATGCAACCTTGGATGTGCACTAGATCAGGAAGCTCCCACTTGGCAATTTTAAGACTTGTAGACTTCAACTCCCAGAATTCCCCAGGCAGCTGACTGGGGTATCCTGGGAGTTGAAGTCCATAAGTCTTAAAAGTGCCCAAATTTGGAGACCCCTGCACTAGACTACAATGTGACTTCTTGGTACATTTGAAATGATCAAATAATTTCCAACTACTTGATAATTTCAGGTTTGGGAAAAAGGGAACGGGTCATTTTTCTCCCAAATATTGTCGTCTTTTGCTTAGGTGGCTCTTTTATCTAATCTAACGTTAGCCATATGAAAGTAATTGATGGTTCTATGAATGGGGAATTGGAAAGAAACTTAGGAGCACTTTACATGCGTTGCCAAGTAAACATGGCAACATGTCATGGAGCTCCCAGCTCAGTTCAGAAGAAAGTTGGTGTGTCCATTTGATGGGCAAACTGTGTTTGCATATCCATGTAAAAGACTCTATGAAAGGGAAATATATTCTACAATAAAGGTGCAGCTGACTGGGGGAAGTTCCTTCAAGAGATCCATTGAGATGAATGGGTATTGTTGAGTTTCTCCACAGGAATGTGCCTTGGATATTAATTACTAGTTAGTTTCAGAATTGCCCCTCTCTTTAAACTGCTCAGTTATAGCCTTACAATAGGCAACTTTCTACTGCAGATGCAAGCTGCTTAGGCAAATAAGTTTAAAATTGATCCCTTTTAGACATCTTCTAAACATCATCTAGAAGTGATGATCATCATCTTCTTTTGCCACTTCTATTTCTAGCTTTTAAAGTTAGCTTTACTTTCTTTTGGGTTCTGACATTCCCAATACTAGCTGTCTTGTTACCAACACCCATATATATATATTAAAAAAAAACATTTTTAAACTAATGGACATAAGGCAACTGAAACATTCAATGTGGTTTTACAGAAATTCACATTAGATGTTCTTTGGGAACAGAAACCTTTCCCCCTTGTTAGAGACGTCAAACTTAATATTATAATAATCAATCCAAACAATTAAAAGTGTGTGTTATTTATAATGTTTCCATGTTCTGATGATCCTTTTAATTTCCCAATATTTTATCAGGAAAAAAAATCTTCAGGTGTTGAACAGTCTCCAGAAACCGAATTAAATCTCCTTACCTATTTAAAACACAACAGGTCTCAGAATAGATCATCCAAAAGGCACTTAGAAGGTGAACACGGTACAATTTCCTGGAAAGAAACAGGAAAACAACGTAGTTTCCCACTGAAAAAGCATATGGCTTGGTCCTTTTGCTGCCTGAAATCATGCTAAGCCTACATTATGTTAACCCATCCACCATGATTTACAAGTCGTGGTTTATTGGGTGAACCCATCACCCATCTTGTCTTCAATGAAGAGACTAAACAAGCTATGGCTTAGAATGACAGAGTACCTCAAATTTGGAAATCAACAATTCAGTTAGAAAAGAAGGCAGTTCAGCTCTTCTTTGACATGGCTGATCTAGCAACACAGTCCCTACCTAAATCATGCCGATTTAAGTGGTTATTGCAAGCGTGGCTAAGGTTGTATCAGATATCATTGCACAGAATGGGGGGCGGGGTTTCTTCATATATGCAAGCACTCCATTTAAGGCAAGTGTTTCTCAACTTTGAAAACTTTAAGATGAACGGACTTCAACTTCCAGAATTCTGGGAGTTGAAATCCACCCATCTTAAAGTTGCCATGGTTGAGAAACACTGATTTAAGACGTTTCCCTGCCCAGTACATCCAACTCCTTATTCTTCTACTGTAGCTCATGGTAGCATCATAAAACTGGCATTTTGAGTTTTTAAAAAGAACGTCTGCTCAAAAATCTTTGGGCAGTTGGAGGAGGGGCAATTTACTGCATTTTCCAGCTGTTAAATCCACTTTTGGTTACAATAAAACAGAGATAATGATGTTTGTCCTCTTCTGCTTTTTTGTTGCAATGCTGTTTTGTCAAAGGATACAGAATTCACCTGTTTCTGGTCAACGCATGGAAAGAGTGAAGCATATAATGTTTTTTTAAAACCCATATATATTTTAATGCTTTTTTGAGTGCGCCTTCCAGCAGGGGTATGGGTTCTAAGTTTCATCATTTCAAAGCAAGATGAATGCAAAATAAATAAAAGTTGAGTACGAATACGCTGTAAAAGTTCATTTGAATTGTAAGCTGGCAGCTTCATAAAATGCTCCTAACATTTGTTCATCCGACCTCGTCTGAAACCTCTCTTTAGAAATTTCTCTGCTTTAGGGGATGGTAACACTTGATTTAAAATTTTGTTGATGCTTTGGAAAATTTTGAGTATCTTTGTCTTTTTTTGTTTTGTTTTGTTAATGTAAGCTGGTTTATTAAAATGTGCCACTGAAATTGAAGGAATGAAGAGAATGTCCATTTGGCTAACTTGGGTGAATTTTGTAAATTTAGGGTGATTTAAAGCTGAATTTCTCTATGAAACTCAGTGTTTATACTGCAGATTTACAGTGTGTAAAATGATTATGTCTAGCAAGAAATCTATGACAGATTCTTATCTTGAGTACCTCCATTGTAACCCAGGATATGTGATCTTGGTTTATTGCTAAAAGGGATTCCACCCAATTGTACTGATCTTGTTCCTCTGTCTGTCAGTATGTGTCTGTGTGTACTGTACACACTCACATATACGCCTACATAGACAGATAACATATTTATAATCTTGTATTATCAAAATCCAGAACACACAGAAAAAAGTTTTATTCACAAGAAACCGATTCAGCTATTTTTATATGAACTGTTGGTCTCTGCCTTAACTTTTTTTGTGAAAATTTTGTGCCATAGGATTTTTAACTTATCAACAGATAGCTTGAGAAGTTTGGTTTGAAAAAATAAAATAAAAATAAAAATGTGAATATTGGATTTGGGCTAATGGATACTTTCAAAGTTTCCTGTCTTCATTAAGGGTTCTGAAAATACACACCCTGTATAATTGTATTAATTTTCTTACGTTGTTTGTTCCTCCTCCCCATTTTAAGGGGTGGAAAGGGCTGGGGGGGAGAGATTGCATTCACACTAAAATCCATACTTTTAATAATTTCAGGAACTGTCAGTTTGTTTTCTGACTGTGTCAGTTATAGTTTGACAGACCCTTAATAAACCGGGTTGTTTTAATACAACACTGTAAACTGTTAGGTAACCTGGTTAGAGTGAAGGTTTACCTGCCTTCGCTTATCTTTATTTACTCCATTCAAGGATATTTTTCTACATCTACCAGATTTAAAATACTGGAGAAATTCAATAAGGGATAAGTACTGTATTTTTTGGAGTATAAGACGCTCCGGACTATAAGACGCACCTACCTTTTTTGGGGAGGAAAACAAGAAACAAAAAAATCTGCCTCTGCCTCCCAGCAATTTTCCTCTTTGCAGCAAACAGCCTGCTTTAGTTTCATTTTCGTTTTCAGCACAGCCTGATTAGCACAAAAATAATAATAATCTGCTTGCAGCAAACAGTGGAGGCCAAAAATGGGGCGTGTGGCAGCGGCAATGGCAATCCCGGCAGCCTGAAATAGGTGAGGGTCAGGAGGCCGATCCAACCAACAATTTTTTTTTTTAATTTGATTTATATGCCGCCCTTCTCCGGAGACTCAGGGCGGCTTACAATGTGTTAAGCAATAGCCTTCATACTTTTGTATATTTATACAAAGTCAGCTTATTGCCCCCACAAACTGGGTCCTCAATTTACCTACCTTAGAAAGGATGGAAGGCTGAGTCAACCTTGAGCCTTGGTGAGATTCGAACCTGCAATAATTGCAGGCAGCTGATGTTAATAACAGGGCTTTAGACCACTGTACTATCCAAGGCTCTATACATACATTTTAACTGCTTGTGCTAATCAGGCTGTGCTGAAGCTGAAATGGGCTGTTTGCGGTTTGCTGCAAGGAGGTAAATTGCTGGGAGGCAGAGTCAGGGGTGAAATCCAGCAGGTTCTGGAGAACCGGTAGCAAAAATTTTGAGTAGTTTGGAGAACCAGGAAATATCACCTCTGGCTGACTCCAGAGTGGGATGGGAATGGAGATTTTGCAATATCCTTCTCCCAGGAGTGGGGAGGGAATGGAGATTTTGCAGTATCCTTCCTCTGCCACGCCCACCAAGCCACGCTCACAGAACCGGTAGTAAAAAAATTTGGATTTCACCACTGGGCAGAGGCCAAAGTTTGGGGGCCAGTGGTAGGGCTACATTTGGTGTATAAGACACACCCAAATTTTCACCCTTTTTTGGGAGGGGGCCCGAAATGTGTCTTATACTCCGAAAAATACGGTAAGTTGATTTCCTACATTAAGTTTCTGTTTTCATAACTAATGATTTAGAAAGATTTACTCTTGTTACTCAAGCTTGAGTTCACGTTCTTGAAGTCAACTCCAAGGATAGTAACATATGCTCTCTTATTTTGCATTCAAACCCTACCATATTTGGCTCTCTGCTTACCTGTTCTATAAATTAACTCAAATGTTGCCACATATTCTGTTCATATATTGCACTGGGACAATTTTCTTTTGGGGTGAAAGACAGACAGAAACTTTATAGTGATCATCGATCAGTAAAAATACCTTCAATAAAATGAAGCAAAGGTAAGTTCTAACATCAAAGACTGTAGGCAGCCTTTCGTAGGTGAGGCTTACAACATAATGTAGCAGAACTTTGGTATTTTTAGACAAAATAGATTTATTCCGGTTGTTTTGGGGTGTGAGATGCATCCTCCAAGCAATGTGATTTTAACAGCTTATTGTAATGTACAAACTTTGGCATCGCAGCTCAAACATGCAAAGAATTAAAATAGAACATGGATTAATATGAATTTCCATTCTATTAATTATAATGATGTTTGTTTGGTTTTGTTTTTTTTTTTTAAAAAGAAGTGATTGCAGTATTCATCACAGAAAGTGAATTTGTCATTTTTATACAAACACTTGCCTCGTCAACAGATACAGTAGATAATTAGGTGACTTGTCTGGCTGTTTGCTGAGAAGAATGTGTGAACCAAGCAATTATGCTTTAAGCATTTCTGTGCAAGCTGTAGGCTGCTGTTTTCCCTTTTAACTAAAGCGTAAGCAAAAATAACAGCGCCCAAACCTAGCTTAAAATCTTGTTTTGAGTTCAGCCATCTTCCTCTACAAGAATATATTAGCAACTTTGTTTAATGGTTTGTTGTTGGGTATCAAATCTGTGGCACAACAGCCTGTAAAAAATGAACTTTGATGGTTGGAGAACAGCACAAGTTGACTTAAATAAAGATTGCTAATAGCTTTTTTCTCTCGATGACTTCTAGAACGGTTGTTAGGTAGGCAGCAAAGAATTAGTTCTGTGGCTGAAGAAGGGTTATTGATCACTCACTTCCAGACCATGGGTGTCTTATCCTGATTCAATTACTCAAATACCTTGCCAATTAATGATGTTGCAAAATGCAGCTATCCTGTGATGAGAGCGAATCGGGCATTAGGCTGTAACAAAACTGTAAAAACGAAATGACAACTCTTATTCAGTCATCCTGATTCAGTCCTTTTAGAGTTGATTGTTATAAAAGGAATTTATTCAGCCCTTCATTCCTCTGTTAAAAAAATTTTATTCAGTCATCTTTATTCACACCCACAAACGCACACAAATTGAAGAGTGAGAACGGATCAGCAGGAAGCCAAAACCATCCTAATTTTGCCACCTTATGTGTAGGATTCAATATTTAAGATTGAGTTGATTTTGAGAATATTATGTGCGTGTTGAGAGCTATTAACAGTCCTCTGGTGAGGTGAACTGAGCTGATAATAGTAGTTCACCTAGAAAAGTGTCTTTAGATTCCGGTGTTTTAGTCCTGAGCTGAATGATTTTATGAGGACCCAGAATTTGAGTGCTGAACTTTGCAGATCTGAGAAGCTGTCCAAATAATGTGCGAACCCTAACGAGAGAGCGGCTATGTTTAATAAACCCTGTTAATGCTCTGAATGGAAGCTGAGTTTGGCTTCTTGATGGTGCTCACTTACTTTGGACAATAAGGTAAAGGAGTCCCTGCAGATTTTACTCCGCTAGTCGTTGCTGACTATAGGGAGCGAGTGGGGCTCATCTCTGTTTCAGGACCATGGAGCCAGCGCTATCTGAAGACATTTTCACTGTCACGTAGCCAGCATGACATCACAGAGCGCTGTTATCTTCCCACCGAAGTGGTACCTATTTATCTACTCGCATTTGCATGCTTTCAAACTACTAGGTTGGCAGGAGCTGGGGCGAGGACGGGAGCTCACCCCATCATGTAGCACTTGGGTCTCGAACCTGGGCGGTCAGCTTTCCAGCTGGAAGCCCAGCATCTTAACTGTTGAGTCACCACGCCGTCCGTCCTTTGGACAGTGCTGAGAAGAACATACTACAACCTCAGCAATTGTCTGTGAATTGAAGTCCAGCCAACCCTAAAGTTGGCAAAGTTGAAAAACCCTGCTTCCATCCTCAAAAGAGAGTGCAAAAGGACTTTTTTCAAAGGATGTTTTGTTTCAGATGAAAGGAAGTCCATCTTTCTTATCTCTCACCTCTTGAAGTTCTACTGTATTCTCCTTTGCCTCCTGGAAGCAAACCATTCATGCCAGCATGGAAAAGGGAACGTGCTATGTGTCGTGGTCTGCCGGCGGCCTGAGGAGCTGACAGCAGAGTTGGACAGTGAGGAGGTTGGGGAGGAACATGGGCCAGTCCTGGAGTCTGAGGAAGGCTCGGATGAGAGCTCTGCGTTGAAGGCAGAGAGGGGGCCAGGGCCATCTGGGAGTTATGTGCTGCCTCCGGAGCCTCCAGAGTCAGACATCAGTGAGGCAGAGGAACGGGGCGCCTGTTCCCAGTGCGTGCATGCAGAGAACTGCCAGAAGGCAAGAACAGTTAAGACTAAAGGGACGACTCAGAAGTAGGTCTTGGAGATGATTGGCCCCTCCCATAAGACATAAAGGAGGAGCGAAGGGGCGTGAGCCTTTGCAGGAAGCAACTTGGTTCATTCTGGTCGGTTTAAATTCTGAAGCTCTGTTTTGACTCTGTGTTCCATGTGGCCTTGCAAAGCTAATTGCCATTTACTGTATTTTGCAGAGTATAAGATGCATTCCCCCCCCCCCAAAAAAAGAGGGTGAATATCTGGGTGCATCTTATAATCCGAATGTAGCCCTGCCCAGCTTCTCAAATGGAGGTTTCAGAGGCTGAAAAAAGCATCAGAAATGAAGCTTCAGAAAAGAAGCCCCCGAACAGAGCTTCAGAGACTTTTTTTCTGAAGCTCTTGTTTCGGAGGCTTTCAGAGGCAGGACAAAAAGCCAAAAAAAAAAGCAAGGCACAGAGCTCACAACCAAGGTACCTGTTGCTAAAATTCACCCCTGGGAACAGCTGATTGGGGGTATTCAGGGAGGCTGATCAATCCGCCAATCAGCTTTTTTCTTATTTTCCTCCCCCAAAACTAAGGTGCGTCTTATACGCCAGTGCATCTTATACTCCGAAAAATACGGTAGGTCTTTGGCAGTGTGTCAAGGGAGATAAAGGTGGGTATTTATCAGCCTTATCCTGAAGGACTGTGGCAGACTTCTGTCGGACTCTTTATAAACTATTACGTGCTGTGAATGAACAGAATTCACAGCCGTTGAAATAAAAAGAGGATTTTTGGGACTAATCGTGTGCGTTTTACTGTCTCAGGAAGCCTAGGTCAGAACACTATGACTGTCTTGATGCATCATATCTAAGGCAGGTTTGATCTAAGCTACTTTCACATGAGCAGACAGGAACAAGATATAACCCCTGCCTGTTTCAATAAGGTTAATAAAATCCACGCAAAAGAAGCCCTTGGCATCATTTGGAAAATCACTTTTCTCATCCTCTCTCTGCTTGGTTTCCCGCTTGCTGATCAACACAACCAGAAGGATCCTCTTAGCCTCACTGGATCTTTGCCGATTGTCGTTGGCTTGTGTTGGGGCAGAGTTGAACATCTTACACGGAGTTATAGTGCTGCAGTTGCAATTGCTGGCACCCTCCAACTCTAGAAACTTAATTAGCAAGATCGACACCAGGGTGAATCAGGAAAGCTAGCTCAGAGTCGTGCTTGCTACGTGAGATTTGCAATATCGATGGAGCTATTCGCAGTCTGCTAAAGGTGCATGAAAAACTCCAAAGCACTTGAGGGCAGGACAAGAAGCAATGGGTGGAAGCTTGTTAAAAAAGACGTCCAGCCTGGAATAAGGAAAAAATTCCCTGACAGTGAGAATGATTAATCAATGGAACAGCTTGCCTTCCAGAAAGGTGGATGGTACATCATTGGAGGTTTTCAAGGAAAAAAATTGGACAATTATTTGTCTGGATGGTATTTATTTATTTATTAATTATATTTCTATACCGCCTTTCTCCCGTAGGACTCAAGGCGGTGTACAACCAAGAAGAATATAGACATACAAGCATCATAAAATTGCTAATTAAAATTATTACTTAGTTTGGTCAATTAAATAAAACCCAGAGTTAGATAACATTTTAAAAGATCGTTCACATGTTCATATGTTTAGCCCCGCCTGTTGGAACATCAAGGTCTTGAGGGCACGGCGGAAAGCACGGAGATCAGGGATATTCCTTATCTCCGGGGGCAGTTCATTCCAAAGGGTTGGAGCCCTCACAGAGAAGGCCCTCCCCCTGGGAGTCGCCAGTCAGCATGATTTGACTGATGGTACCCTGAGTAGTCCCTCCCTGTGAGAACGAACTGGTCGGTGGGAGGCTATTGGTGGCAAAAGACAGCCTCGTAGGTACCCAGGTCCTAAGCCATGGAGCTCTTTAAAGGTGATGACTAACACCTTGAATCGCGCCCGGAAGACCACCGGGAGCCAGTGCAGCTTGCGCAGGAGAGGTGTTACATGGGTGTAATGAGTTGCGCCCATAATCACCCGGTACAATGCATGAGTCCTCAAACTATGGCCCGTGGGCCACATGCGGCCCATCGAAGCCATTAATCCAGCCCGCACAGGACCGCGAGGCTGCCCCACCCACATCGCCCCGCCCACCTTTCGGCCAAACACAGGACTTACGTTCGCTAGCCCCGTGGGCTGGAACTGTAAGGTAACACCAACAATTTTGGCCTGCAGAGACATTCTGGAGGTGGGGGAGGTGAAAAATGGGGCACACAGATGCCCCAGAAGGCCAAAAATGGGCAAAAACAGCCTGTTTTTCACCTCCCCACCTCCAGAAAATAGAGAGAGGCAGAGAGGCAGAGACAGAAAGAGAGAAGAGAGACAGATTTCTCAAGCTCCTTGGGACTGAGAAAAGTTGCTGCAAAACTGAGTTTTCTGAAGTGGACCACTAGACTCCTAAACAACTGAAAAAATGATCTAGTAAAAAGAAAAAGTCAACCGAAAGAACAACGTGCAAACAAAAGCAAAACGCCCCAAGGAACAAAACAAATTAAAGTTTAATTTGTGTGCATTGTTTAATGGACTGTTAAATTGGCCACGTCTGCCTAGTCACATGACCTAGCCATGCCCACCCAGGCTGTCTGGCCCCTCAACAGTCCGAGGGACCATGAATTGACCCCCTGTTTAAAAAGTTTGAGGACCCCTGGTATAATGTCTCTTGCCTTGGGCGGTGGGATTGTATTAGAAAATCTCTGAGATCTCTTCCAGCCGTATGTTCTAATACTGAGCTGAGAGAGAGTAAACCAGGTGGTATCTACAAGGCCAAGCCATATATGAGCCACGGAGGCGCAGTGGTTAGAGTGCAGTACTGCAGGCTACTTCTGCTGACTGCCGGCTGCCTGCAACTTGGCAGTTCGAATCTCACCAGGCTCAAGGTTGACTCAGCCTTCCATCCTTCCGAGGTGGGTAAAATGAGGACCCGGATTGCCTCTGCCAATCAGGCAAGTCAGCTGGGATCGTCAGAGGCTATAAAAGCATTTTTTTTTTACCTCTTCAGCTGAAGAGGTTGTAGAAAAAACGGTTGTAAAAGTTAAAAAAAAAAAGTTGGCCACGCCCATTCAGTCATTACTCCCCTCCACCAAGCCACGCCCACAGAACCGCTAGTAACAAATTTTACATTTCACCACTGCTTCCAACTCTGGTGTTCTGTATTCTGTGAATTTGTGGAGTATTGCTGTTAACGCCCTCACAGAGAAGTGTGCTGCAAAAAGGATCCCGCTGTCAATCTTAGAAGATTTATCAGATTTCATAGACATTCACATCTTTGATCGACTTTGCTCTCAAGCAAGCATCTTCAACTTTGGAAGCCCAGGAGCTAGCTAGGAGCGTGAAGTTTAACGAAATAAAATGGGTTCTTATGAATTAATGCTTTTAGAAATAGAGAATGTGTGAAAAGCCCGGAAAGGGCATTTCTCGTAGAAAAAATATATATGTAGAAATGGCAGCATGACCCGTCCTTTTAAAAGATGGAGATTTTTTTTCATTGGAAGGAAAGGTAAGGTGTAAACCCATTCTCTGCGTAATACATGCTATTGTAGTGACATCTGGTGGCAAAAAAAGAACTAAGATGCGGAAAAATGAAAATAGCTGGTTGAAAGGCAGCATCCCCATGTTTTTCACTTTCCTGGTTTATGGATTCAGCCATGCTCAGAACATGGCTTCACACATCACCTCAATCCACAAGGAAACAAATCGCCATGGGATTTGGTCTTCCCATCTATTGAATAGACTTCCTCAACTCCAAAATATCAAGATGATTGTCCCAAAGGTGCTTTTTGAAAAGGCAACTCAACTTTCTTTATTTTGCCTTGAAGATGTTTCACTTCTCATCCAAGAAGCAAGGAAAAAAACAGAGTCCAGTTTTAAAAAAGCACCTTTGGGACAACCATGATCTGGATGACTGAGAGTCTCCATAGACGTATGAAGATGGTCATTGCCTGTACAAAACCACACTGAGTGTACCTTGAACTCGTATCTCTCTCTCTGTTGTGGTCCGCCAGCAGCCTGAGGAGCTGGCAGCAGAGTCAGACAGTGAGGAGGCGGAGGAAGAACACGGGCCAGTCCTGGAATCTGGGGAAGGCCCGGATTAGGGGTCTGTGTCGGAGGAAGAGATGGGGCCAGAGGCATCTGGGAGTGGAATCTGGGGGAGGAGTAGCACTAGGTTTAAAACGGGAAGGGAAAGCACAATAAGGTGAGAGCTGACAATATTTCACTGTAATTGCACTGGGTGATTGTCAGAGCGTGCCACATTTAGGAAGATAAAACTTTAGAACAACATCCACCCTGTTGTCTGCGATTTAGTTTCTTATCCTGATTCGGAACCTGACAAATGTTGGTGTTGATGTCGGGCAAAAGTGGCTTTCTAATGAACCACCTTTGGGGAGAAGCATTTGCCTGTTGTGGCCCGCCGGTGGCCAGAGGATCTGGCAACAGAGTCGGACAGTGAGGAGGTTAGAAAGGAACATGGGCCAGTCCTGGGGGTTGGGGAAAGCTCGGACGAGAGCTCTGCGTCGGAGGCAGAGAGGGAGATAGACAGCAATGAGGCAGAGGAACAGCTGGAGCCTGTTCCCAGTGTGCGCATGCGCAGAGCTGCCAGAAGACAAGAACAACTAAGAAAGTCACCTTGGAGGTGATTGGCCCCTCCCATAGGAAACAAAAGAGGAGCGAATGGGGAGTGGGCTTTTGCAGGAAACAATTCATTTGTTTCAAGAGTGGAAAGATCTGTCGGTGACTCCCAGAGACTCTGTGTCAAGTTTTGCCTTGCCCTGCATTTGGAAACTATTGACATGGCAGCTTTCCAAGCGAGATAAGGTCTGTGTTGATTAATATTCCTCTGAAAAACTGTTTGGACAGACCTTGCTGACTGTGAATGAAAGGAATTCACCGTTGTGTAAATAAAAGGGGTTCTGCTGGGACTAAGACACTGCTTCGTGCTTTTTAGGGAAGCCTAGGTCAGAACAGTGTCCTTGCGTAGAAGGAAGAAATCTGAGCGTAGATAATTTGTGTGAGAGTGTGCTGGCATTGTCCAATGTGGGTGGCCCTGCTCAGTGCTGGCACACAACTCAACGAAAGCCTGCCTAGACCAAATGTGACACTCGTACTACAAACGCTTGCATTGTTTAAGTTGTAGGCAGAGTAAAAATGATATTTGTAATGTGGGGATACTAAATAAACCATTATACTTTCTATCATTAACCATTTGGAGTGCCTTCATCAAGAGACGTGCACAGAAATGCTTTCAAAAGCGTAAAATAGGCAAGTGCCACATTCTCAGTGTCTAATTTTAAGCCTATTCCAATCCATAATATTGACTCCTCCTCCTCCTCCTCCTCCTCCTCCTCCTCCCCCCCCCCCCCTCCTCCTCCTCCTCCTCCTCCTCCTGTTCTAAAAAGGAGCAAGTGCTGTTTGCAGAGCATGAATCATTCACACATTCCCATCTGTACTATAAACATGTTGGAATAATTCTGCCAAATATTTCTTGTTGAATTTAGGCTGCTTTCCTGTGCACAAATCCCTCTGCTTGTTCCAATTCTGCCAACTGTTTCATTCAGCTAGTCCGCTCTTTCTTTCTTTTTTTTCCTACAAACCTACAGCTAAAATAACTTACTTACCTTTTGTTTCCATAGCGGATTTCATCTTGTAATAAACCTTTGCTTCTGAAGATCTGAAAGATAATCGTCTGGTGGGTTATCCAATTTTCCCTTCACAATCCTCCTCTACAATAAACCTATCCACCCATGTATATGACATTGTGGAACTAAGCAACCTTTATATTGGAAGGTGTGCAGAGACGATTAAAGTCAGATGGATAGTCCATCATCTCCCAGAACTGTAAACCCACCAGAGACCACTGTCCTATGGTTGCCTCATGAGGAGTAGCTGTCTAGAGCAGGGGTGTTAAACTCAAGGCCTGGGGTCCGGATCTGGCCCACGGGATGCTTAGATCTGGCTCACGGGGCTGCCCTGGAAACAGCGAAGGATCTGCCTGCAGTGCCTCTGCCAGTGAAAATGGAGCTCGTGAGGTCCGAGTGTGGCTCTCCCAAGCTCCGTTTTCACTGGCAGAGGGTTGCAGGAGGCTGTCCCAGCCGAAAACGGAGCTCGGGAACCCGTTTTCACTGGCAGAGCACTCGGGGCATTACAGGTGCCCCCCCCGACATGAGTGATGTCATGCTGGCCACACCCACCCTGGTCACACACACCCCTCCCTTCTGAGGTCAGATACAACCCTGATGAGGCCCTCAATGAAATTGAGTTTGACACCTCTGATCTAGAGCATCTGACTAGGCACCTGACTAGGTGGCTCAGTGGATAAGACACTGAGCTTGTCGATCAGAAAAGTTGGCAGTTCGAACCCCTAGTACAGGTCTCCTGCGTGAGCAAGGGGGTTGGACTAGATGACCTCCAAGGTCCCTCCCAACTCTGTTACTGTGCACAATCTCAAATCCTGTCCTTATCTGAAAAGGAGCTATGAAGAACTGGTCTACTTACTGTCTCTACATTCTGCTGTACTATCTTCGGTTTGCTATTTCTTCCTTAGAAGGCCCTAAAAGAAAAAAACAAGAAAGTCCAGTTGCCTCCAAAAACAAGCACCTTTGGGACAACCATGACCCGGATGACGGGAAATCTCTACAGACTTTTAGCTACGCAATTTGGGATGTGTTGTGACCCAGGCCCAAGTAGATCTTATGAGACGCAATCAGTTTGAAACAAGCAGACTTTATTAGAACAGCTGAGAATTAACTCATTCTCAGCGTAGTCCAAACTAATTCAAAACAAATTCTTCATAACGCAATTCTTCAGCCTTATCACCAACCTTGGTCTACTTTGGCAACCTGCCAACGGCTTTTCTTGGCAAAAGTTCAGAAGACACCGACAAGAAATAAATGCAGCAAGACAAGAAACAAATCTATCAACGTTGTTTTCCGACAAAGAACCCAAGAGCTGTTGCTGGTCTTTTAAGCCTTATGGGAGGGGCCAATCATCTCTTGGCCTTACTCCTGAGTTGTCCCTTTTGCTTTAGCTGCTCTTGCCTTCTGGCAGCTCTTCTCATGCGTGCACTAGGAACAGGCTCCTCCTATTTCTCTGCCTCTCTGCTGTCAGCCTCTGGAGGCTCTGGAGTCAGCACATCACTCCCAGATGGCCCTGGCCCCATCTCTGCCTCCAACACAGAGCCCTCATCCCGGCCTTTCCCAGCCTCCAGGACGGGCCCATGTTCTTCCTCAGCCTCCTCACTGTCCGACTCCACTGCCAACTCCACAGGCTGCTGGCGGAGCACAACAGGATGAATACCCTTTGAATGGTGTGGGAGTAGGAATGGATTTCCAGAGGGGGAAAAAAATTGCAAACTACGGGAACCAGGAGCACTACTCGGGTAACCCCGAGGACACATATAAACCTCTAAGTGCTTCAACAACCCTCTAAAAGGATGCAAATGACCATCTGTCTGCAAGGAATATAAATCCTTTCATTCCCCACCATCCAGTCAGAGCTGAAGAGGCTTCTTGGATAAGCCAAATGTCTTGAAGGAAAAAAGAAAATCCAGTTGCCTCCTGATAAAGCACCTTTGGGACAACCATGACCTGGATGACTGAGAATCTCTACAGACTTTTCAAAGACCCTACTTTCTGCTTAAGTGCTAGATACTAATAGTTTTCTCATCATCACCGCTTGTCCAGACCATGGTTTTCCTATCAATGCTCTTATGTACCTGAAAAACTGCAGCTTCATCTTTAGGCTTTGAAACTCCCCAATGCTATTTTTCTGACCGTGACTTGAAATTGATCATCAATCTGAAGAGTACACTGTGCTCTGTCTTGTCACAAAAGCACACAACGAATCCCAGAGAATGAAAGGTCAATAATTTCATTTATTTTGGGGGTTGTTCCAAAGCTTAAGGTTTGGGGAGCATACTGTGAGACGATTAACTTTTTGTTTCCCAGCCAAGATGTACAATGCAAACCGAGACTAGGAACTCAGTCAACTATGAAACAGGAACATCACCCACTCAATGTTTAATAATCACAATGTGTCACAAACCAGAAAAATAAAGGCACTGCGAGAAGGAGATCCATAGAGCAAATGCAAAATAGTAGGTGACTCAGACAATCAAATCTGCTCACATGCCTTATCGAACCTGCTGAGTTACTGAAACAATGAGATTCATAGAAAATCATCTTCTTGACCTCAAAGCTGTTAAATGTTGTCAGTTCTTAGACCCAAAGAACAGTGAGTCTTGGGCTCAGTGGTCTGATCATTATTTAGAACAAAGCAGCCATTTCAGGGGCCCCCTCTGGGGCAGGAACATCGGAAGGGCAGAAGACAGGGTTGTACTGTATGTCCTTCCCTTCACTGAAGCAAGTTTATTGTAATCAGAGGCACGATCTTGTTGTCAGGTTTTAAGAAAAGAGTCAACAGCCATGGTAGGAGAGGGAGATAGAGAAGGTGGCATCTTCTATTCATGTCAAGTTCAGCTTTGCTCTCTTGTTGCAGGTACCACCATCATTTGGGTAGATGGCGGCACAGAGCCCAATCTTTTAAACCAGGGGTGTCAAATTCGAGGCCCCCGAGTCACATCTGGCCCCTGGGGTGCTTAGATCTGCCCCGTGAGGCCACCCTGGAAACAGTAAAGGACTGACCTGTGGTGCCTCTGCCAGCAAAAACGGAGCCTGGGGGGATGGGCACAGCCTCCCCGGGATCTGTTTTCAGCCATGACGGCCTCCTGCAGCCCTCTGCCAGTGAAAACCGAGCTTCAGGGGACTCTGTTTTCACTGGCAGAGGGCTGCAGGAGGCCATTGCGGCCACAAACGGGGCCCAGGGGGTGCCCCCAAGCTCCATTTTCTTTGGCAGAAGGTTGCAGGAGGCCGCCACGGCTGAAAATGGAGCCTCGATGAGTGATGTCGAGCTGGCCACGCCCACCCTGGCCATGCCCTGGCCTCCAAGGTCAAACACAACCCTGATGCGGCCCTCAATGAAATGGAGTTTGATACCCCTGTTCTAAACCGCCAATGCGCATGGAACTTTCCGGAAGCTTTTGAACTCTAGTGTTGATGAACCACAGTTAGCAAAGCCAATGATGAGATGTAATATGAATCGCAAACCGGGAATATCACTCCAAACTTTAATAACAGAATAACGGAGTTGGAAGGGACCTTGGAGGTCTTCTGGCCCAATCCCATTGAAGGACACCTAAATCTACGGTACATTTTTAAAAAAATGCAGTAAAGCATTTTTTAGTACATAGTAAAAGTGTAATCTAACTTAAATCTTCTAACCTTTTAGCATCTTGCTTGGTCTCTATCTACCCTGGTGTCCATTTTGGCATCAGACAAGGAGCAATCTTCCCCCTTGTGTTTAGGCCAAAAGATTTGATTTTGTTTATCGGTTCTTGGGGACAAGTGGCTTGAGGGTTGTGTATTTTGTAGTGCTTCATTGTGGTTTTTTTTTTCCCTTTTCATTTAGATTGTGAATATTTTATGTCAGACAGCAGAGGGCAGCATCTAGCTGACAAGAAAGAAAGAGAGAGAGAGAAAGAAAGAAAGAAAGAAAGAGAAGAGAAAGGAGGGCGAGAGAGAGAAGAAGGAAGGAAGAAAGGAGGGAGAGAAAAAGAAGGAAGGGGGGAAGGAGAGAGAGAAGGGAGGGAGCGAGAGAGAGAAAGAAAGAAGAGAAAGGAGGGCAAGAGAGAGAAGAAGGAAGGAAGGAGAGAGAGAAAGAAGGGAGGGAGGGAGAGAGAGAAAGAAAGAAGAGAAAGGAGGGTGAGAGAGAAGAAGGAAGGAAGGAGAGAGAGAAGGGAGGGAGAGAAAGAAAGAAAAAAGAGAAAGGAAGGTGAGAGAGAGAAGAAGGAAGAGAGAGAAAGAAGGGAGAGAGGGAGGGAGAGAGAGAGAAAGAAGAGAAAAGAGGGTGAGAGAGAAGAAGGAAGGAGAGAGAGAAGGAAGGGAGGGAGAGAAAGAAAGAAAGAAGAGAAAGGAGGGCAAGAGAGAAGGAAGGAAGGAGAGAAATAAGGGAGGGAGGGAGGGAGGGAGAGAGAAAGAAAAAAGAAAGAAGGGTGAGAGAGAAGAAGGAAGGAAGGAGAGAGAGAAATAAGGGAGGGAGGCCGAGAGAGAAAGAAAAAAGAAAGGAGGGCAAGAGAGAGAAGAAGGAAGGAAGGAGAGAGAGAAAGAAGAGAAAGGAGGGTGAGAGAGAGAAGGAAAGAAGGAAGGAGAGAGAGAAGGGAGGGAGAGAGAGAAAGAAAGAAAGAAGAGAGAGAAGGGCAAGAGAGAGAAGAAGGAAGAAAGGAGAGAGAGAAAGAAGGGAGGGAGAGAGAAAGAAAGAAGAGAAAGGAGGGCGAGAGAGAAAAAGGAAGGAAGGAGAGAGAAAGAAGGGAGGGAGGGAGGGAGAGAGAGAGAAAGAAAGAAAGAAAGAAAGAAAGAAAGAAAGAAAGAAAGAAAGAAAGAAAGAAAGAAAGAAAGAAAGAAACACTCCTAGATAGGAATAAGTCTGATTGGTACTTTGATGGGAAACCACCCTAAAACCCCATGATGGTAGACTGGCTGAAGAAGCCAAAAACATTCTGTTCTATTGCCAAGAAAGCTTCATAGATGCATTTATCTAATTCCTAGAAGCTGACGAAAGAGAATTTTCACCTGGATTTTTTTTTTTTTTACTTATGGAAGGAAGCCCAAGCACCTGGGCGTACACAGGGTGTACAGCAGAGGAAGATATCTATGAAACATTCTTATTTATTTATTTATTTATTTATTTATTTATTTATTTATTTATTTATTATTAAAAAGCCATGCCTCCCATCTTCCTTATAAGGTGACTCTGAACGAAGTAGTCTGTTTGTTACTACAGATCAACCAACCAGCCTCGACCGCAAACCTTGTGGTTTGTTAAAATGACTACCCTATACTACATGCTTTCTGTTTCCAAATGGGTTTTTGCCATTTGTTTGTGTTTGTGCATGTAGGCATGTGTAGTCTAAAAAGATATTGAGGCCCTAGAACTGTAATGGCAAACCCATGGCACGCGTGGGACCGGAAGTTGGCAAACGGGCCATTTTCGGCCTCTGGAGGACTTCCGGGGGGGCTGGGAAAGGCCGTTTTCACCCTCCCCAGACTCCCAGAAAGGCCATCTTCTTTAAATATTTTATGATCGATGAACATCTGTACACGTCACAATTTGATTATCCCCCCCCCCCCTTCAAGTTAAAGGCATCTGTTTTCTAATCCTTTCTTTGTTAAGCCCTGGATTGTTATGAGTGTCCTATACGGAGCAAGAACAAATAATGTAAAACGGCACACGGAGGACAGAAGAACAGGCTGTTCTACCGTGCCATCATGTGCCAGGAGCGGGGGGAGCTGGGAGGGGGTCGTGCATGTATACGCGGGGGCAGAGCACATAGAATTATGGGTGTGGGACCCCCCCCCTGCTTCTGGCACGCGATGGCAAAAAGGTTACCCTAAAAAGAGAACAGTAAAGAGCAACAAAGATGGTAAGAGGCCCAGAGGCTAAACCATATGATGAATGGTTAGAATAGAATAGAATAGAATAGAATAGAATAGAATAGAATAGAATAGAATAGAATAGAATAGAATAGAATAGAATAGAATAGAATAGAATTCTTTTTATTGGCCAAGGGTGATTGGGCACACAAGGAATTTGACTTTGGTGGGTATGCTCTCAGTGTACATGAAGAAAAAATAAAATATATTGTTGTGGCTCCGACCCACGAGCCCATCGTATCAGAGGAAGAAGGCTCCGAACATGAAGGAGAGGAGCCGGCCAGGCCTCCCTCTCCCGGCCCCTCCTCTCTGGCAATTCCTCAGGTGTCGGCCGAAGGAGAGGAGATTGGCCAGGAGCCAGGTGTCTCCGATCTGTCGGAGAGTGATGAGGGAGACAAGTTGTGGCTGGATCCACACCAGCGTCGGTGTGCTAAACGGTCACAGCAGATGAGGAGGCGTGCCAGAGATTGAGCTGAGTCACTGGACCACACCCCACAGGCTATATAAGGGAGGGTGATGGCCATTCCAGCTCTGTGACGGACAAAGCAAAAACTCTGACGAGTCACTTGCACTTTTGGACGAACAAAGCCTCATCTGTTGTGAATTTCTGTTACTGGACTACTTCAAACTGTATTTTTGTGTTATCTGGTGGAGGAACAACCCCTCCTTCTTGGAGTAAAAGCTGTTGGCAGGCAGCTGCTGCGTTGCTGCCAAGTTTTGATAACGAACCTTTGACTGTTTTGGAACAATTATTTAACCCTTTGGGGTGGGTGTTTGTGCGTGTGGGAGACGAGGACAGAACATATATTCATCAAGAATCATAATATACAGCACTTAGTGATAGTCATAAGATACTAATAAACAATCAAATCATACTAGGAAACAAATAAAAAAATATAAGTTGTAAAGATACAAGCAACATGGATATAGCCATAAGTGGGAGGAGCTAGGTACTAGTAAGGATGAGAGAAGGTAACTAGGTAAGTCAAGTCCAGAGTTCAGCAACCTGCGGCTCTGGAGTCGCATGTGGCTTTTTCACCCCTCTGCTGCGGCTCCCTGTCACTCAAATTATGCATCACAACTGCCAATGTGCAACACCTGCTGGTACATGATTTATTGAGCTTTTCAACCCCCCGTAGGCCAACCATGGATAAATCCAAGAAAAGAAAAGTTTCAGAAGAAAACAGAACGTTTAATTCAACTACATATGCTAGTTTTGTGGCCACTTGGATCTGTTTTCCACAGAAAAGAAAACACCGGGAGCCACAAAACCCTTCCCATGCCTGACTATTTCTTTTGTCAGGCACAGGAAGGGTTTTGTGACTCCCGGTGTTTTCTTTTCTGTGGAAAACAGGTCCAAATGGCTTTTTGAGTGTTTAAGGTTGCAGACGCCTTGTCTAGTCTAACAAAGAGGAGGACTAGGGGTGCTATGATGGCTCTCTTCCAGCATTTGAGGGGCTGTCACAGAGAAAAGGGAGCTGACTTAGTTTCCAAAGCATCTGGCTGCAACTCTTCCTCCAGAATCTCAAGGATATTTCCACAGGCCGCTATACCATGGTAGATCATATATTTATTGCTCGTGTCATCGTTGTTGGTATCCGGCATCACATAATATAATGAAAAAGAACATCTCTTTTAAGTTGAACTCAACTTCAAGGACATCACGAAAAGGTTTTGTTGTTTTGATTTGATTTTGCAGCTGTACAAAAGTTCTTGGTCTTTGCTTTCTCTCAAGTGCTTTGATTGTCTTTCCAATCTGGCTTTCACTCTTGCGATTTCTTAGAAAACAAGTGGAGTGGAATGGAATGGAATGGAATGGAATGGAATGGAATGGAATGGAATG
>WNWU01000035.1:2463780-2493441 GCA_012654045.1 Ptyas mucosa
TATATATATATATATATATATATATATATATATATATATGCAAAAAATTAAAATCTCGGGTGTTTTCCTGCGTCATAATAAATAAGTTAGTTAAAAATGTTTTAAAATTCTGGTTAAAATCCTAGCTTAAAACCAGAATTTTAAAACATGTTTAACTAACTTATTTACTATGACGCGGGAAAACACCTGAGATTTTAATTTTTTGCATATACACACCCGCGAAAAACTTGAGAACACACACACACACACACACACACACACACACACACACACATAAATTTATATTTACTGACAAAGAAATAAAGGGAGACTAGTATAGATCTATTTCAAGCTATTTAGCTCTCATCAGCTAGCCATACCCTTACTCGGATTCGAACCTGAGCTTGCTTGCATAGGCATATGTATTAACCTCTAAGCCACAGGTTCTCCTTGCATTGTCTGCTTGTATGTGTGTGTGTGTATATGTATGTATGTGTGTGTGTATGTGTGTGTGTGTGTGTGTGTGTATAATATATATATATATATATGTATGTATGTATGTATGTATGTATATATATATGCAGTTCTTAAGGCTTTTTTGTACGAACTCTTGGTTCAGGGGGAAGCCTAACACCTCTGCAGGGATTAGAGAAGAACTGACAGAGCTCCAAATCAAAAGGAATGGGGAAAATTACAACTAGTCCTCAACTTACAACAGGTCATTTAGTGACCGTTAAATTGACAACATCGCTGGGGGGGGAGGAAAAAGTGACTTTATGGCCATTGTTCACACTTTGTAGCATCCCCACGGGTCACATGATCAAAATTCAATTTAGTTAACAACTGACTCGCATTTATGACGATTGCAATGTCCCGGGCTCATGACATCATCCCCTTTGGTGATTTTCCGACAGTGAGTAAACTAGATTCACTTAACAACTTAAATAACGGCAATGATTCGCTTAACAACTGTGCCAAGGAAGATCGTAAAACGGGCCACAAAGCTCACTTAACAAATGTCTCGCTTAGCAACATAAACCTTGGGCCCAGTTGTGGTCGTAGGTTCGAGGACTACCTGTGCTGGAGTGGCAATCTTCTACCTGTCTTTTTTTCCTGCTTTGTAACCCTGAGAGGTTATAGTTCAAAGAGGGGACATGAATTCCTCACCCACCCTATACAGGGCCTCTCCTGTCAGTGTTTCCTACCCCTTATTCTAACTTCAGTTTCCTGCCTGCTCATGCATTGGCTAATCAAAAGATACTAACTGCTTACTGGGGAGAGAAACTCTTACTATTCGTTCATTTGATCCTGAAGTCAAACGTGTCTGGCTGCTGAGCAGGAATTTCTAACCCTTACATTAAATGATCAGTGTTTGATCCAAGGTCTGGGGTTGATGCTTTGTAGTTTAGCCTGAAACGGAAACAACTGTTAAAAAAAAACAACTTTGCTAACTTATATAATAACACTGTGAAATTGGCACCGTCCTCCTGTTTTCTGCAGTTATTCCGAGGCCCTTATACTACTAGTAGTATCTTTGATGCATAACGGCGGATCCAGAAACAGCTTCTCTGGAAATAATCTGGATGTATGAACTAGGGGACTGGAGACTAAAACATAGGAAGAACGGTTGCTGGAATTGGGCATGTCTAGTTTGATGAAAAAAAGGGGCGCGGCAGCTCAGTGGCTAAGACGCTGAGCGTGTCAATCGAAAGGTCGGCAGTTCAGCGGTTTGAATCCCTAGTGCGGCGTAACGGGGTGAGCTCCCATTACTTGTCCCAGCTTCTGCCAACCTAGCAGTTCGAAAGCACATCAAAAATGCAAGTAGAAAAATAGGGACCACCTTTGGTGAGAAGGTAACAGCGTTCCGTGCGCCTTTGGCGTTGAGTCATGCTGGCCGCATGACCACGGAGACGTCTTTGGACAGCGCTGGCTCTTCGGCTTTGAAATGGAGACGAGCACCACCCCCTAGAGTCAGGAATGACCAGCACATATGATGTGCAAAGGGAACCTTTACCTTTATGAACTAACATATTATTATTTATATTATATTATATAAATAATATATATTATTTTCACATTGTATATTATATTATTATTCACATTGTCTTGTATGAACTGCACTAGCAGAAGCTAAACCAATTTCGTTGTATGCATGATGTAAACTTTTTGACTTTTGACTTTAACATCTTTGAAATGTAGAACTGCTAGTATAAGCCATCTGTGTCTTTTGTTCTTAGTTTGCAAGCTTCTGGCTTTCTACATGACAACTTTTAGCTACAGTACTTGTCATATTAGTGTAGGTAGTTCTTGACTTATAACTCTACATTTACTGACCGTTCGAAGTTACAACGGCACTGAAAAAAGTGACTTGTGACCATTTTTCACACTTATGATGTTTTTTCACACTTATGACCGTTTTTCACACTTACGACTATTGCAGCATCCCCATGGGTCACATGATCAACATTCAGACACTTGGCCAATGACTCATATTAATGACGGTTGCTGTGTCCTGGAGGTCATCTGATCCCTTTCTGGCAAGCCAAGTCAATGGGGGAAGCCGGATTCATTTAACAGCCTCGTTACTAACTTAACAACTGCAGTGATTCACTTAACAACTGGAAAGAAAGGTCGTAAAATGGGGCAAAACCCATTCAACTCTCTCACTTAACAGCAGAAATTTTGGACTCAGTTATGGTCATAAGGCAAGGACTACCTGCATTTAGGCAAATTGTGTGTGCACCCAAGAAGCCTCTTCACTACTAATAGATTCATGAGAAAAATCAGATGCCAGAATAACATAACTGCCTAAAATGAAATTATTCAGCCTTATCAAAAGGGATGTTTGTTTTAGGATGATGCTGTTTGATTTGGAGAAAGCAAATATCGTCACGAATCTGAATTGAACTTTCAATAGCTTCTTTTGTGCATGTGCTCGTTGCAGACTTGGTACGAGAAGAAAGCATCTCTAGATTATCAACTTGGTACCCCGATTTATTTTAGGATTGAAATCAATACTTGGTGTAGATATTTTCTTGTGAAGCCTCGATTCTAGATTTGGTAGGTCACTGGATATTCGGATGTAGTTTTAGGGAATATTCTCATCTTTGAAAGTGAATAGGAATTCAAACTTCTTAAAATCGTAGCTGGTACTAAACGCAGATCCACAAAAAATAGCAGCTACAAGTTTGGGGAGTTTTGCTGATATGATGTAAAGTTCACCTGGCTTGTTGGCTGTTACAGTTGGAGATTAATTAAAATATATTCCCTCATATAACTTATAGTTAAATGGTGATCAGGTGTGGTGATGTCCGTCAGTTTAAATAGTTTTAAAAAGAGCCGTATGCAGGGGGAATTATATTACGAACAGCTTCTAATCATCTCTTCTTCTTTCCTTTTTAATTCTTACCATCCTGAGAATTTCTAGATTTGATCACTGAATCACAGGCAGCAGACTTTGGAGATCAGCACTCTTCCTTCCCCCTCGCCCCCCCCCAAGCCTTACTAAATTTCAGAAAAATGTGAAAGACAAAAGAGCAAAGCAAAAAGAATTAAAAAGAAAGAGGGAAGGATGGAGAAGAAGAAAAATTGGGAGAGTGCGAACAAAAAGGGGAAAAAGCTGTAAAAAAAAAAAGTAACTTCCAGCTGTCTTCTATATAGGTTAAAAACCTTAAAAAGATGGTCTTTGAACTAGAAGAAATTATATCAAACAGTGTCCAAGAATGGTATCCAAATAGGCAAAAATATAGATGTTGCATGCCAAAATAACTAGACACAAAGACAGCTATTCCCCGTGCCATCACTCTGCTAAACACATATTTCCCACAGCACTTATGCCTAATAACATCTAACCATGAAGTAGGACTGTATTACTAATTACCCTTCTCACCTTTCCTATTAATAGTCCAGGGGTCAGCAACCTGCGGCTCTGGTGCCTCAGGTGGCTCTTTCACCCCTCGGCTGCAGCTCCCTGTCACTCAAAATACGTGTCACAACCGCCAATGTGTGACACCCGCCCGGCACGTGATTTATTGAGCTTTTTTGACCCATCTTTTTTTTTTCGGAGTTCAAAATGTTTTTTTTTTGCTTGCAGAAGTAAAAAATTGTTTACTCTGTAGCAGTTCATTGATTTCATAAATGCAACACATTATAGGTTTTTTTTTAAGTCATAAAGGTAAAAAACGATATATGCAGTGTTATCTTCATTTTAGATGTTAAAAGGGTTTTCTTTTCTGTGGGAAACGGGTCCAAATGGCTCTTTGAGTGTTTAAGGTTGCCGACCCCTGAACTAGTCTATTGATATCTTATGACTATCACTTTGTTGGTTGTATCTTATGATTTATGATTGTATCTTATGTGTTATGGTTTATCACTTTGTTGCTTGTATGTATAGTGATGGCTTATGAACTGGAGACAAATTCCTTGTGTGTCCAATCACACTTGGCCAATAAAAAATATTCTATTCTACATTCTGTTCGAAAAGCTAGACAAAGTCTTATCTTTAATCAAAGCAGTCAATTCCTCCATCTCTGCCAACTCTGCTGACGTTACCATCCGTTCTTTCGTTGTGATGACATGAGAGCTCTTTCATCTCAGAGCGTAAGAGAAAAGTCTTGCTGCTGTTGTCATATAAAAACAAAGTTCCATGTTTTTCTCCTCAAACAAAGCTGTTTGTCCAACAAACCTAAAAGGAAAGCCTCTGGTTTCAGTTGTAAGTTCAGTGGAAGAAGATCAGCTCTTGAGGTTCAATGGTGAAGAACGCCTGTGTCAGCCCTGGAAGCCATCTTTTTCTTTGGAGCTTCAGGATTGCCACATTCAGTGCCTGGGAAAACAGGAGGGGTTGGTGGAGATATATAGCCGTAACAACATTCTTTTCTCTGGGCGTCAAGGACGTTCAGCCTGCACTTGGATGGGAGTGTTTGGGGATTGTCTCCAGTTGGGACGATGCGTTGATTGGACCATGTGATGGACTTGTGGGTGCAGGAGATGGATCTTTGACTTCCTTTTGGGTGGGCAAAACCTGGAACTCTCAGATTCGGGTTTTCCCAGATGTGCCAATATGACATTGCTAATAAAATGGAACTTCGAGGAATTGCTAGCCTCGGGGTCTTCTTTTATTGGGGGTGTTACTTGGAACCCTGACAGCCTGTTGACTTTAGTGACCATGATCTAGACAACAGATTTTCTGAAGTTACACCAGCAACTGTGGATGGCGTCTTCAGAGGCATGCTGGTTTGTTTGTTTATTTATAAATGGAGTCTCATAAGCAACATTTGACATGTGGAAGACCTGAGTTTCTTTTTGAGTAACCATAGATGAAATATGGACAGGTACTCATTCATTCATTCATTCATTCATTCATTCATTCATTCAGTTGATTTATATGCCGCCCTTCTCCGGAGACTCAGGGCGGCTTACAATGCGTTAAGCAATAGCCTTCATACTTTTGTATATTTATACAAAGTCAGCTTATTGCCCCCACAAACTGGGTCCTCATTTCACCTACCTTAGAAAGGATGGAAGGCTGAGTCAACCTTGAGCCTGGTGAGATTCGAACTTACAGTAATTGCAGACAGCTGGTGTTGATCACTATGCTTTTAGTCTGCTGAGCTAAACCAGGCTCCTATTTATTGGTTCAATTTATATGCCGCCCTTCTCTGGAGACTCAGGGTGGCTTACAATGTGTTAAGCAATAGCCTTCATACTTTTGTTTATACCTGCTTAGTAGGACTTTCGCCCCCCACCCCCAAGCGGTGTTCTTTTTTATACAAAGTCAGCTTATTGCCCCCACAATTCAGATCCTCATTTTACCTACCTCGAAAGGATGGAAGGCTGAGTCAACCTTGAGCCTGGTGAGATTCGAACTTGCAGTAACTGCAGGCAATTACAATTACATTTTGCCTTGCTGATGATTTATTTTCTCTTTCCAAAGTCAGAGGATTGAAACTAATGTTGTAGGGTATAACAACAGATTTTGGAATGCCTGCTAGAGTTTCTGTCTTTATATCAAAAGAGAATCAAGATTGGGTTATCTTGAGTTTCTTTCTCACCTCTCTTCATTGCCAGGTCTAAGTTGATGTTTACATAGCAATTTGTGCATTTCTTCTTCTATCTCTTCTCCATATTCTCCTACCCCAACATATATAAATGAAATGCCTTAAGTCCTGAGTTTTTCTTGACTGGAAGGAAACGAGAAATGATGATTGCCATCTTTGCAGTAAGCTGAGATAGAAAACTATGATTTGAAGGCAGCTTTGGATCCATATTTCTTTATACGAAAATGAATACTATATTCATTTTCTCAGAACTGATAAATAGTGAAGAATTGCAAGGTATGCATATCTTTGAGCAGCACTGCAAAAGGGAGTAAGTGATTATGTTTGGAATCAAAAGGAAGTACAGAATGGATCTTTATTTGATAAGAAGGATGATCATCAGGCAATCTCCTGATGCTTCAACTACTAGTTCAAAGTACAGTACTTGCTGTTAATAATATTCTATAATTCACATAAGTGTGTGTGTGTGTGTATACTGAAATCCACTCGCACCATAATCACAAAATCTCCAGAACTGTAAAGCCTACAAACTTGAAATTTGACACGTATGTTCCTCTTGGCCTCTAGGTGCTCGCTAAGAAAGCATTTTTCGAAATGACCATTAGATCATTAGTATTTCATATATACAGTATTATAGTCACATGCTCTGATGCTAAGGAGCTAGAAATTCTATTCCCCCTCCCCACCTGAAAAGAACTCTGTTCCAACTGCCAGTTGCCTTATATTAACATGCTTTGATGCTACCTCTTCGCTAAACCGGGTGTGGGTGTGGCCAGCGTGTGACTCAGTGGCCTATGGACTGGAACATTCTCCTCCTCCTCCCCCTCCTCCTCTGTTCCAAGTGCCAGTTGCCTTATATTAATTAATACGCTGATGCTATGGAGTTACACATTCTACATTAAGTTTCAGGCTTTAAGTGTTAATTTATCAAGCTCGAGCACATAGTTTCGTAGTGAAGCATAGGAGGAGTGACTGGGAGGGGAGGGCCAGCCAGTGGTGGGATCACCTGACAGGGAGCCACAGCAGATAGTCCAAAGAGCCACATGCGGCTCCGGAACCGCAGGTTGCTGACCCCTGGTCCAGACAAATGACGTATCTCCAAATCTATGTTAATCCTTCTGGAATATTGCAGATAAACAGGCAGCTGTATTATTATTCCTTATAAACGCAAATACAATTTCTTGCACTCTAGAAATGGCTTGTTCCCAAATAAGTGAGGCTCATTCATCCAGTTGCAGGGAGAAAAAAATAATAATAAATTTGGCAGTTTATTAAGACGCTCTTGAGAATTAATGTATACTTTTAGCCTATCATTAAATCTAGCGTAGTTGTAGGAATGAATGTTAAACTAAACATTTTGCTTTAAAAAGAAAGACTGAAACATTGATGCCATGGATGTTTACCAGAGGTGGATTTCAGTAGGTTCTGACCAGTTCTAGAGAACCGGTAGCGGAAATTTTGAGTAGTTCGGAGAACCGGTAGTAAAAATTCTGACTGGCCTCGCCCCCATCTATTCTCTGCCTCCCAAGTTCCAGATCGGGAGGAAATGGGGATTTTGCAGTAACTTTCCCCTGGAGTTGGGAGGGAATGGAGATTTTACATTATCCTTCCCCTGCCATGCCCACCAAGCCACGCCCACCAAGCCACACCCACAGAACCGGTAGTAAAATTTTTTGAAACCCACCACTGATGTTTACAGTTGTCCATACCAAATGCAGTTTGAAAGTATTTGGCTAGGGATAATTTTTTTTTTTTTACATTTTATATAATTTCTGGGTGTCCAAAAAGCAGATGTTTGCATCTGTACATAAATTTAGAGTGATGATATTACAGAGGAATATGTTCTTAATTAATGTTGCAAAACTCTTTTTTTTTTTTCCATGTTACTGTTGGTCTGGTCTCTCGTTCGTTTTATGCTGACAAGAATTTAGCTCGAGTTTGTTTTATCTTGCTGCAATTGTGTTTTTGGCACTGTTTGATAATGTCACAGTTAATAACTGGGGATGATTTGTCATGGCAGGAAAAGAATTCCTTGTTATACTAGAACGGCTCATTTAAAAAAAAAAAAGAAACAGTCATGGAACATAAGACTTTGGTTAAATTGCTACTGTTTGCAAGGCCGAGTTGAGTTAAAGCAGGAGAAAAGGATTTACTTTTGGTGAACGGTAATTTGCCGTAGTAGAAGGAGGAGGCATTTTGGATCCATGACTGTATTCCAGAACCAATTTCATTTGTTCTTTCGTAATTGAACAGTGTTCAGAAATCAAGGTTTTGTTGAAAAGAACAATCACATGATGGACTTTGTTTACATGCACTGTTTAAAAAAAAAACACCTCATTTTTTTAAAACACTGAAAGCGTTGCAGAGCCAACCGATGTTACCTTTAAAGTGCTCCATGGCTTAGGGCCGGGGTACCTGCGAGACCGCCTTCTGCCGCCAATAGCCTCCCACCGGCCGGTTCGCTCTCACAGAGAGGGCCTCCTCAGGGTGCCGTCGGCCAGACAATGCCGGCTGGTGACCCCCAGGGGGAGAGCCTTCTCTGTGGCCGCGCCTGCCCTCTGGAACCACCTACCCCCTGAGATATGCATGATATCAGACCTCCGGACTTTTCGGCGGGCCCTGAAAACGCACTTATTCCATCTAGCTGGGCTAGCTTGATCCCACCCTCTCAGTTTTAATTGAATTCGGTTTTAATTGGGTTGTTTTAAATTGTTGGGCCGAAATTGTTTAATGTCTTTTAAATTGTTTTTAAATTTTATATGTTTTGTTTTACCTCGGCTGTGCACCTCCCTGAGTCCCGCAGGAGAAGGGCGGTATAAAAATTAAATGAATTAAAAAAAATGTACTTTACTAGTTTATTTTAAAGATTTACAAGGCTGCCCAATTCTACAATGACTCTAGATCAGGGATGTCAGACTCAAGGCTTGCAGGCTGGATCCGTTCCACGGGGTGCTTAGATGTCGCCCGCTGGGCTGCCCTGGAAACAGCGAAGGACTGGCCCGCGGTGCCTCTGCCAGCGAAAATGGAGCTTGGGAGGGCCGCTCCGTTTTCTTTGGCAGAGCGCTCAGGCCACCACAGGCACCCCCGACACGAGTGACGTCGAGCTGGCCATGCCCACCAGACCCCCCCGAGGTCAAACACAATCCTGATGCGGCCCTCCATTAAATTGAGTTTTACATCCCTGTTCTAGATCAGGGGTCACCAACCTTTCGGACCTCAGGGACCACTACATTCATAAATTTAAATCCCGCGGACCACTAATATGTTCTGCTTAATGACTGGCTGGGTGGGTGGGCGTGTCTAGGTGGTCATGTGACTGTGTGGGTGTGACTAACTCGATGTCACTCACATCGAGGGGCGCCTTGCCAGCCTCTACTCACCCCTCTTCTCCCAGCCACTCCTTGCCTCCCCGCCTGGGCTCCTTAGGGCACCAATAGAAAGCAGTCCGGCTCTTCGCCACCAGTGGCACTTCCCTCCAGCCTTTGCCCAAAGCCCTGCACCAGGAGGCCAAAGCAGACCCCAAGTCAGAATTTCTGCCCCCCTCCTACTCTCACAAAAAGACCCCGAAGGGGGAGACTCTCTGCAGCAACACAAACGTTCATTGCACGTATCTGTCCCAGGAGCTGTACCCCTGATTTAGTGCAATATAAAAAATGCAAATAATTTTTCTGTTTTCTGTTTGTTTCCACCAAAATTTTCTCGTGGACCACCAGTGGTCCATGGCCCACCAGTTGTTGACCGCTGCTCTAGATGGTGTACTGTGAAAACAAACATACCACACAGCTAAACACTTAGATGTGAAAAGAGAAGCAGCGATTAAAGACAATCAGATATACAGGACCCATCATTCACTCTCACCTAAGGCTTTAAGAAACGGCCATTTTTTTCTCTCAAGCTCTTTTGAACGTAGCCAGGGTGGAGGCCAAACCTATCTTAGGAGGTTAGGCTGATCTATGTTGATCTTAATAAAAATTTGATCAACTGATATCTCAGGAGGAATATTCTGGTGTTCCACAGGTGATACACTGTTGTGGCCCGTCATCAGCCTGTGCAGATTGTAGCTGATTCTGACAATGAGGAGGCTGGTGTGGTGCTGCGCCAGCAGCCTGTGCAGCTAGCACTCGAGTCAGACAGTGAGGAGGCTGGAGAAGATGTGGTGCCAGAGGCGGGGATTCAGCCAGGGCTTTCAGAACCTCCAGAAGTTCCCTTAAGTGAAGAGGATGAAGAGGAGGAGCCTCTTCTCAATGCATGGGCGTGCAGAGCTGCCAAAAGGCAGGAGTGGCTCCTCAGGAGGAGGTCTCCTTGAGAGTAAGGCTTGGGGCTAATTGGCCACTTCCTTAGCCTATTTAAGAAGGAACACCGCTTGCAACAAGCTGTAGAGAACAACTTTAGTTCACTCTCCTTCGTGTCTGGATTCTCTGCAAAATTGTTTCTGGGCTTTCTGCCAACTCTAGTAAGACTGTGATTACCTTATCTTAGAATTCTGGTAAGCTGTTAAGACAGTTTATTAACAGCCTTTGGTTGATAAAGACTAAGTTATTTGAGTAAAAAAGCTTTGTATAGAGTTTGTGTGTGCTGCGTTCTTTGGGGTCCGTAGCTGGGGCAGAACATACACTAGGTCTGTCTAATGATATTGCTTAATGGATGGGACCTTAATGGATGGGACTACCAACATCATACAGAACAGGTAGGAGCCGCAGAACACAGAAGGACTCTGTGCCAAGAAGGACTTTATAACCAGGATCTTGACTGAGCCTGGAAGCCAATCAAAAGCCAGAGCATCTCATAGAGCGAAGATGTTGTGTGGGATTGATGAGACATGTCTATGGAGATTCTCAGTCCTCCGGGTCATGGTTGTCCCAACGGTGCTTTTTCAAAAGGCAACTGGACTTTCTTGGTTTTTGCTTCAAGACGTTTCGCTTCCCATCCAAGAATCTTCTTCAGATCTCTTCATGTTCTCTTCATCCAAGAAGTTTCTTCAGTTCTCTTCATGAACTGAAAAAACTTCTAGGATGAGAAGTGAAATGTCTGCAAGTGAAAACAAAGGAAGTTTTGAAAAAAAAACACCTTTGGGGCTTGATGAGATACACCAAAGTGGGCTGGCTGGGGAATTCTGGGAGTTGAAGTCCACAAGTCTTAAAGTCGCCAAGTTTGGGGACCTCTGCTCTAAAGGGTTCTGAATGTACAGAAGCTCTGTCAATATTCATTCAATTCAAGGCCCTTATTATGCTAAAAGTATCTGGTCCATCATGGCACACGATACCTAAGAAGTAGCTGAATATCAGATTAGAGGCTGGAAGAGAAGCACAATATCTTGGGTGGTATTCTTTGGAATACCGAAGCTGAGTAACGCGTGCGTAGAATGCATGAAACAGTCCTCTCATCCATTGGCCCCATCCTCCTTGGTAAGTCCACGCCATCCTTGCCTTTTCACTTACCCCCCAACGAGGCTGGGATACATGTGCTTACCACATTTGAATCTTGGCCATTGTTTCAGCAGATGTAAGGAGCAATGCATCATGGCAGAGTTGTGGTGAAGGGAGCAAAGTTCTCACTTAGTAGAAGGGATTTTGTTGCCATGCTTAACAAACCACGCTGTGCTGTGCCTATTTATTTCTGATCAGAATTCAGGTGCTGGGTTCTTAGTGGATTGAGAGAAGAATATTCTACATATTCCTTTCTTGCACACCTGCTCATTTTTTAGGATCTGCTTCAGAGATCCTTTTTTGTCTAAGAAACAACATTTTGGCAACCACCTACATTGTGTTTCCTAAAAAAGAGAACGGTGGCCTCTTTTCTTAAAAAAAAAAAAAAAATTCAAGAGAGCCACAAAATCTTCGGCTGGGCTTTGGGTTCTCCTGTTTTCTCTCTTGTGCACTTCCTCTTGCACTTTGCAACATTTGAAAAGCTCGCAAACGGCCCCTTTGTCCCCAAACTTGCCTTGCTGAGTGTCAGAAAAATGGAGCTAGAATAATTTCACAACCAAATAAAATGAAGTGACGAAGAGCCGGATGGACCCAGAGAAACTAAAATAACATTTAAGGTCTAACATTTTGGGGGGAGAGAAGGCAGCAAACATCCAGAAGCTCTTGGGTTTGTGATGCCACCATCTCCGCACCATCTACCAGAGGGTTATTTAAAGCTTATCAAATCATCTGCCAATGATTTCCACCCACTGGTACCCAAATGAATGTACCTAAAACAACTGATGGCTTATTTTAACTTTGCATCTCTTATTAGTAAGGGTGAGCATCGCAGGCAAAGGAAAGTACCAAACAGTTCAAACAACCAGTTCCCAGAACAGAACAGAATAATAAGAGTTGGAAGGAATCTTGTAGGTCTTCTAGTCCAACCCACTTTTCAGGCAGGAAGCCCTATACCATTTCAGACAAATGGTTGTGCAGTCTCTTCTTAAAAATGCCCAGTGTTGGAACATTCACAATTTCTGGAGGCAAGTCGTTCCACTGATTAATTGTTCTAAGTGTCAGGACATTTCCCCTTAGTTCTAAGTTGCTTTTCTCCTTGATTAGTTTCCATCCATTGTTCCTTATCTTGCCTTCAGGTACTTTGTGGAATACCTTGACTCCCTCTTCTTTGTAGCAGTCCCTGAAATATTGGAACACTGCTATCAGGTCACCCGTAGTCCCTCTCTTCACCAAACTGGAAGATTGCGAGTTCTTCTTTTTCTTATTGTTAGTTGCAAAGTCATATCCGACCCATTGCGACCCCATGGACAACGTTCCTCCAGGCCTTCCTGTCCTCTACCATCCTCTGGAGTCCATTTAATCTCACGCCGACTGCTTCAGTGAGCCCACCCAGCCACCTCGTTCTCTGTCGTCCCCTTCTTCTTTTGCCCTCAATTGTTCCCAGCATTAGGCTCTTCTCCAGTGAGTCCTTCCTTCTCATTAAGTGGCCAAAGTATTTGAGTTTCATCTTCAGGATCTGGCCTCCTAAAGAGCAGTCAGGGTTGATCTCCTCTAGGACTGACCGGTTGATCGTCTTGCAGTCCAAGGGACTTGCAGGAGTCTTCTCCAGCACCAGAGTTCAAAGCCTCAATTCTTTGGTGCGCAGCCTTTCTTATGGTCCAACTTTCACAACCATACATTGCAACTGGGGAAACCATCGCCTTGACTATAGTCCTATAGTATATATATATAGACTATAGTTCTATGTGAGTTCTAATAATGCTTGAACCATGAAAGTTGTCTTTGGTGACTCCTGAATCATCAGCAGACAGTGAGTTTAGCAATGCTTTAGCAATGAAAGCCAGCTGGGTGATTTTGGCTCAGCCACAAGGTGACAGTGAGTTCTAATCCCATTTTAGCCACAACAGCCAGTTGGGTCAGTCTCTCTCTCTCTCCCTCCCTCTCTCAGCCCAATTCCCTTCGCAGAATTGTCATTATGGAGAAAATAGAAGGAAGAATGTATGTAGGATTTGTTCTCTGCCTTGAGTTATTTGTAAAAATAATAAAGGCAGGACATGTTCGGTTTCATTTTGTGGACTACATGAAGAAGTTTGTGGTAGATAGCTGATGACTCCTGTTGCTTTAACAATCCAGAAAGATATTTGCTAGCATGTGGTAATGGGTGTGTGCAGATATGTGCACATGTTATAGGATGGGAGGTAGATGAACATGAGTTGTTGCTGAATTATATGATAATTCGTCTCTTTAAATGAATAATTATCCTCAGGTTCTTTATCGGGTTTTTCCAGTTTTTAATGAACATAGTCGACATGTTAGGACGAGAACGTATCGTCGTTTCTAAAGTGCAACTTTGAACAAATTTAGCAACTTCATAGTAAGGGAAAAAAAGACCAAAAAAGATTATTTAACTTGGTGTGACTTTTCATAAAATGGGGCCAATTATTTAAAATTAGGTTGCGAAGGAAATCTCATGAGCCATCTGTCTGAATTGTAGCAGCTGATGCACTTGACTTTTTAAAAAGAATTTGAGTAAAATTCTCGCCTAATTAGCCTCCATACACTTTGACCCACTAGATTAATTTGGCATTTCCACTTTTACTTCATCCTCCTGGCTCAAAACAGTAACTGTGCGAGGCACCTTGGAGTCTTAGTGGATGATCATTTGAATATGAGCCAGCAGTGTTCAACCTCCACCAAAAAAGCTAATGCAGTCCTGGGTTGTATAAACAGAGGCATAGAACAAAGATCACATGAAGTTCTGCCCCAGCTACGGATCCCAAAGAATACGGCACAGACAAAGTTTGTACAAAATTTAATTTACTAAAATAACTCAGTCTTTTTCAAAACAAAGGCTGTTAATAAACCTTCTTAACAGCCTACAAGAAACCAAAGATAAAGTAATCACAATCTTACTAAGGTTGGCAGAAAGCCCAGAAGCAATTTGCAGAGAATCCAGATGCGAAGTAGAGTGAACTAAAGTTGTTCCCTACAAATTGCTTCAGTCGGTGTTCCTCCTTAAATAAGCTAAGTGAGTGGCCAATTAGCCACAAGCCTTACTCTCGAGGAGAGCTCCTCCTGAGGAACCACTCCTGTCTTTTGGACACTCTGCGCGCCCGTGCATCGAGAAGAGGCTCCTCCTCTTCATCGTCTTCACTTAAAGGAGCTTCTGGAGGTTCTGAAGGCCCTGGCTGAATCCCCGACTCTGGCACCACATCTTCTCCAGCCTCCTCATTGTCTGACTTGAGTGCCAGCTGCACAGGCTGCTGGCGCAGCACCACACCAGCCTCCTTGCTGTCAGAGTCAGTTACAATCCGCACAGGCCGCTGACGGGCCACAACAGAAGTACTAGTACTGCTTTACAAAACCCTAGTAAGACCACACGTGGAAAACTGCAACCAATTTTGGTCACCATACTATAAAAAAGATGCTGAGATTTTGGAAAAAGTTCAGAGAAGAGCAACTAAGAGGATCAAAGGCCTGGAGACCAAAACATGAAGAATGGTTGCAGGAGTTGGGTTTGGCTAGACTAAAGAATAGAAAAATTAGAGATGACATGATAGCAGTATTCCATTACTTGAGGGGCTACCACAAAGAAGAGGGGTTCAAATTATTTTCCAAAGCAAATGCCACCAGCTACCGGGCTCATATTACCACATGTGGACATACCCTGAAGCAAAGAACTATTGGAATAAAATTAAGTTATGGTTGGAGGAAATGACACAACAACGTATTGATTTAAAACCAGAGCTATTCCTATTGGGTATCTTACCAGAGAAAATTAGTAAAGACAATATATATTTGATTATACATATAATAACAGCGGCAAGGATTGTTTATGTACAAAATTGGAAAGCAGAGAATATACCATCGGAGGGAGAAGTAATTAAAAAATTTTTAGATTGTGCAGAAATGAACAGATTAACTATGATGATAAAAGAAAGAGAAAATTCAGAATATTTTAAGATATGGAATCAATTTTACTATTGGTTAGAAAAGAGATATAAATAAGCTTTAAAAGAGATTGGGAAAAAAATGTTGTAACTAGAACATTATATTAGTGGAAAATTTGTGTAACGAATTTGATAAACAAGAGAAGAGAAAAGAAGTTTTTGGAGATAACACCGAAATGTCACATGGAAAAAATGAATAATGTATTAAATGTTTGTTTGTCTAAAAAAATAAAAAAAAGTTTTACCAAAAAAAAATAAATAAATTCTCCAAAGACACCAGAGAGCAGGATAAGAAACAATGGTTGGAAACCAATCAAGGAGAGAAGCAACCTGGAATTAAGGAGAAACTTCCTAACAGTGAGGACAATTAACCAGTGGAACAGCTGGCCTCCAGAAATCGTGGGTGCTCCATCACTGGAGGTGTTTAAGAAGAGACTAGACAGTCACTTGTCTGAAATGGTATAGGTCAGTGTTGGTGAACCTTTTTGGCATTGAGTGCCGAAACAGGAGCCTGCACGCTCTTCTGGGTTCCAGAAGACCAGCCGGCCAGCTGATCTTCATGTGCATGGGAATGCTGGCGCCATCGCTGACTATTGGGGCTGAGATCCTGGCCCCCTCAGAGAGGGCTCGCAACTTGGGTGTTCTCCTGGATGCACGGCTGTCTTTGGAAGATCACATGATGGCCGTGGCCAGAGGAGCTTTCTATCGGGTTCGCCTGATGCATCAGTTGCGTCCCTTTCTGGACCGGGATGCCCTGTGCACGGTCACTCATGCCCTCGTCACGTCTCGTCTGGACTACTGCAACGCTCTCTACATGGGGCTCCCTTGAAGAGCACTCGGAGGCTCCAGCTGGTCCAGAATGCGGCTGCGCGGGTGGTTATGGGTGCGACTCGGCGCACCCACATAACACTCCTCCTGCGCGAGCTGCACTGGCTCCTGTTGGTCTTCTGGATGCGATTCAAGGTGTTGGTCACCACCTTTAAAGCGCTCCATGGCTTAGGACCGGGGTACATACGAGACCGCCTTCTGCCATCAACAACTTCCCACCGACCAATACGCTCCCACAAAGAGGGGCTCCTAAGGGTGCCGTTGGCCAAACAATGCCGACTGACGACACCCAGGGGGAGAGCCTTCTCTGTGGGGGCACCAGCCCTTTGGAATAAGCTGCCCCTAGAGCTTTGTCTTAGCCCCGACCTGCATACTTTTTGCCGCGCCCTTAAGACCCTTCTGTTTCAGCAAGCCGGACTGGCCTAATATGAATTTTAAATGGGCGTATGTGTGTTTTAATTTGAGGGCCAAATTTTATATATTTGATTTTAATTGGTTTTAAATTTTATAAATTTATGTGTTTTAATATGGCTGTACACCACCCTGAGTCCCTTGGGAGAAGGGCGGTATAGAAATCGAATAAACTTGAAACCGGAAGAGCAGCCACCTGGTGCGCATGCGCGTTATGGGAAGATGATCTTCCGGTCCAGTTGGTGTTCGCACGTGCATGCGCACCAGAAACTAAAAGACCAGATGCCTGGTGCGTATACGCAAACTGGAAGAGCAACTGCCCAGCATGCGCATGTGCACCGGGAGGCTGCTCTTCCATTTTCCAGGGCTCCTGCACGCATGAAGACCAGCTGGCTGGCGCGCAGTAACCCGGAAGAGCAACAGCAGTGGTGGGTTGCTCCCGGTTCTGCCCGGTTCGGGTGAGCCAGTAGTGGTGATCATGTGACGTCAACGAACTGGTTCTCTATGACTGTGAGCTTGGCCCTTCTGTCCACCCCTGCGTTATGCCTACCTTTATTTGTCATTTTTTAGCCCAGCTGATAGGCGCGGCAGAATGGATTGCCGTACCTCAGCTGGGCAGAAATCTAATGCGTTTGCGTGGAACGCAAGTTCAGCGCGCGTGCGCACGATGCGAGCATGCACTTGGCGACCGTACGCAAAGCATGTGTTTGAAGAGAACCAGTGGTAACACCAGTTGGAACCCACCACTGAGCAACAGGCGATGGCTTGCATGCCCGGAGAGATGGGTCTGCGTGCCACTTCCAGCACATGTGCCATAGGTTCGCCATCACTAGTATAGGTCCTCCTGCTTGAGCAGGGGGCTGGACTAGAAGACCTCCAAGGTCCCTTCCAGCTCCTTCATTCTAAACATTTTCTTTTGAGTACTCAAATACAATCCAAAGGATGGTTTCATTTTGAAAAGCGGGATATTGGCTAACAATCATTTCAAACCTCTCAACGGCTTTACGGTATTTTCTGAAAGAGCACCAAATCCAGTGAGTGCTGATACAAATAAAAACACGTTTTTCTGTCTTCAGTGTAGAACCTTTAGATTATCACAAAACACTATCAAAGTTTTCTGGTTATTCTCCTCGTAGAACAGAAGTTTGGGAAGCGATGGTTTCTACTTCTGTTCCTTTATAAACATCTGAGGACGTTAAGCATAAATATTCCTTGTGTATTTTGAAAGCATGTACTGCTTACATTAATACATCTGCTCTCTGGCCTATTGTTATATTCTGTTGCTATGATCTTACGGTCTTTAGCAAGTGGATTGGAGAGCATGTTCCATTGAAAAGTGCAGTTGCATTTAATGTTACTTCCTGAAAAAAGAAAAAAAGGAGGAAGATGCAACCCTGTAGACCAGGGGTGTCAAACTCAAGGCTCATGAGCCGGATCTGGTCCACAGGGTGCTTAGATGTGGCCTGTGGGCCCATCCTGGAACCATCAAAGGACCAGCCTGCTGTGCCTCTGCCAGTGAAAATCGAGCTCGGGCGGGCCTCCTGGGCTCCATTTTCAGCCACGACGGCTCCCTGCAGCCCTCTGCCAGTGACAATGTGGCTCAGGAGGACCACACACGGCCCTCCTGGCCTCCGTTTTTACTGGCAGAGGGCTGCAGGAGGCCGTCGCAGTGGAAAACGGAGCCTCAATGAGTAACAGTGAACTGGCCATACCTCCTGGCCACTGCTCCTCCCGGTCCCCTGAGGTCAAACACAACCCTGAGGCAGCCCTCAATAAAATCGAGTTTGACATCCCTGCTGTAGACTGAAAGGTAGCTGCTATTCGCAATGATTTTTCCCCCTCAAAATATTACCTGGGGAAAGATTGTCAGAACTCTTTCCATTTTGCGGTCCGTTGTGCTTCTCCCAATCTTTGAGTCTGGTGAGCGAATGTGAGATAGCGTTAAAATCTTCATCTCATTACAAAAATTGATGGAATTAGAAGAGATGGGCCAAACTGACCGCGTTGATCAAAGTAAAAAAGTATTTTTGTTTCTCCTTGGAAACCACTTCTGGACTTTATGCTTGAGGTGGGGAAAAAAATGAAACTTTGATTTTGGCCTTTACCGATTAGATAGATTTGTTGTTATAGAAATGGCTAGTTTATATTATTATGTAAAAGTAGAAAGTTGAGCTTTGATATCACTGTTTTATTTTTCTTTCTTTTCCCCTTCTTTTCCCTTACACGTCTCCCATTCCCTTTCCTCCCCTATTTTTCTTACTACAGTGTTTCCCCGAAAATAAGACCCTATCTTATATATTTTTTGAACCTCGAAATAAGCGCTTGGCCTTATTTTCGGGGAGGTCTTATTATTTTGGGGCGCGTGGAGCAAGATGCAGCTCCTCTTGTTGTCTTTTCTGATTTCTAGCTCTGCATTTAAATATTTTCAGGGAGGGCTTATTTTCAGGGGGAGGCTTATTTCAGCGCATGCATTCAAAAGGAGCCTCAGGAGCCTGAGTGGCGTAGCAGGCTAATGCCTCCTACAAAGGCAGCATTTAACATCCAGCTGTCTGCAATTACTGTAAGTTCAAATCTCACCAGGCTCAAGGTTGACTCAGCCTTCCATCCTTTCTAAGGTAGGTTAAATGAGGACCCAGTTTGTGGGGGCAATAAGCTGACTTTGTATAAATATACAAAAGTATGAAGGCTATTGCTTAACGCATTGTAAGCCGCCCTGAGTCTCCGGAGAAGGGCAGCATATAAATCAAATTTAAAAAAAAAAGTCTGATTGGGCTTATTATCAGGGGATGTCTTATTTTTGGGGAAACAGGGTATTTATTTTTGTATTTTATATTATAAACTAATAAAACTGAGAAATTGTAAAATCTTCATCTTACTAAGATAATCGGGCAGATAAAGAGCCCCGTGGGAGTTGGGCAGCATAGAAATGCAAGTAAGTAAGTAAGTAAGTAAGTAAGTAAGTAAGTACGTACGTACGTACGTATGTACATAAATAAATAAATAAATAAATAAATAAATAAATAAATAAATAAATAAATAAATAAATGTCCATCCCCGCTTGATAAAATTGTAGCGGAGAGCGTGTGATGTCACAAAATACACATTTCTCTAACAAGAAAGACCCAAATAAGGCCAAAGTTAAAACCAAACTAAAATACGGCTAGGGTAGATTGTTGACCAGTTCTTCACTTACTGCCACAAGATACAGGTAATCCTTGACTTACAACCGTAATTGAGCCTGGAATTGTTGTTGTAAGTAATGGTGTGTGTAAAGTGGCCCAACCCGTGACAGTGACTGATTTTACAAACTTGTTTGCAGTGGTCGTTACACAACTGTGGCACTTGTTAAGCAAACATGACAGTCATTAAAGAAGTCCATTTTCTCCAATGGGTGTTTTTTGTCAGAAATGGAAGAAAATAAGCAAAGCAAAAACCATTAAAAATTGAAGTCACATGACTGCAGGATGCTACAAACAGCCATACATGTGTGCAATCACACGTCTGCGGTGTCTGTGTGTCTGTGTGTGTGGCCGTCAGAACTTCAAAAGAGGTCATAAGCAGCTCTGGGGAAGTCCGTTGTAACTTTGCATGGTTACTAAGCAAGGGCTACCTTTAATAGTGCTTACACTTATATACCACTTCATAGTGCTTTACAGTCCTCTCTCTAAGGGGTTTAGCAAGTCAGCATATTGCCCCCCAACAATCTGGGTCCTCATTTTACCGACCTCAGAAGGATGGAAGGCTGAGTCAACCTTGAGCTAGTCAAGGTTGAACTGATGGCAGTGAGCAGAATTAGCCCGCAATACTGCAGTCTAAACCACTGGCAAGAAAGGGAAGGGAAAGGAAGGGAAAGGAGGGAGGGTGGGAAGGAGGAAGGAAGGAAGGAAGGAAGGAAGGAAGGAAGGAAGGAAGGAAGGAAAGTAGATATAGCATTTACACTTATATACCACTTCATAGTGCTTTACAGTCCTCTCTAAGGGGTTTACAGCAGTGGTGGGTTTTAAATTTTTTTACCGTTGGAATGGCTTGGTGGGCGTGACAGGGGAAGGATACTGTCAAATCTCCATTCCCACCCCATTCCAGGGGAAGGATACTGTGAAATCTCCATTCCCTCCTCAATCCAGGGGAAGATTACTACAGAATCCCCATTTCCTCCCGATCAGCTGGGACTCGGGAGACAGAGAATAGATGGGCGGGGCCAGTCAGAATTTTTACTACCAGTTCTCTGAACTACTTAAAATTTCCGCTACCGGTTCTCCAGAACTGGTCAGAACCTGCTGGTTTACCGAGTCACCATATTGCCCTCCAACAATCTGGCTCCTCATTTTACCGACCTCGGAAGGAGGGAAGGCTGAGCCAACTTTGAGCCAGTCAAGATCGAACTGCTGGCAGTCAGCAGAATTAGCCTGCGATGCTGCATTCTCACCACTGGGCCATCACGGCTCTTCTCCCTCTTGTACCACACCTGTAACAACTTCCCAGCGTACTGGATAATTTATTTTGGATTAGCTAAGGTTTGTCCCTAAAACAAACTCCCATTTTTGGGTGTTGTGCAAGAGACTTCTCAATTTCTTTTTGATGACACTGTGAACGAAAAAAAGAAACGTGATTGCTAATGCCTTTGAACTCATGATGACTTTTTTATTTTACAGCTGAATGGCATCAAAATGGTGGATGAACCTATGGAGGAAGGAGAACCATATTCCTGTAACGTAAGTTGGGATATTCCTCATGATGGGAATTGAAATAATTTTATATTATCTAGGGAACCTGTTGGGTGTAGTCATCAAGGCATTAGATTAAAAACCAGCAGACTGTGAGTTCTAATCTTCTGGCTGATCTTGGGCCAGTCATGTTTCTTCAGCCTGAGGAAAGAAGCAATGGTAAACCACTTCTGGAAAAAACTTGCCAAGAAAACTGCAGGCAGTCTATAAGAATTGGACAAGATTGAATGCAAGAAAACAAAATTATACGGTACCGGTAGAGACGAACGAAATTTTCCTTGCTGTTTCATCAGGGAAAATGTCTTTTTGGGCCACGCTGATGGAAAGTACATACAAAATTATTTGGTTTGCCTAGCTGTGCTTTTAAAATAATTACATATTTTCAAGATGCAAGTCTGCATTTTTCAAAATAAAAAAATCTAATTCTATAAGAATCACATCCGGAGCTCCTGCTTGCTTGAAGCAGGAAAAAGGTGGTACCTACCACGTTGCCCCTAAAATAAGATCCCGTCTTATATTTTTTTGAACCCCGATATAAGTGGTTGGCCTTATTTTCAGGGAGGTCTTATTATTTTGGGGCGCATGGAGCAAGATGGGGCTCCTCTTGCCATCTTACCTGATTTCCAGCTCTGCATTTAAATATTTTCGGGGGGAGGCTTATTTTAGTGCATGCACTCAAAAGCCTGATTGGGCTTATTATCAGGGGATGTCTTTTTTTAAAAAAAATTTTTTTTAAAACAAACTTTATTAAATTATCAAACAATTATAAAAACAATTAAAACCATAATAAAATATTCATATACATAGATCATATTTTATATTTGACGTTTCATTTCTATTCTTTTATATCAGGGGATGTCTTATTTTCGGTGAAACAGGGTAACAGAATTTAGTCTGAACATGCACCTGGATTTTTTATTTTTCAAATCTCAAGGTTTTTGATTCGAAGGGGTAAAGATGCCCTTCGGTCAAACTTCATTCTTTGTGGTCCATCCATGCAATTTTCTTGACATTCCCAAGAGAAGCGGTTTGCCATTGCCTTTTCCCGAGATTCTTTTTTTTTTATTTTTTCTATTTTCCAGTCCAGCCGGTTCCCTTGGAATTCCCATCTAATTCTCACAAAATCAAATACTTGATGGCTTCTTAATTTATGATATCGCTTATGGCTAGCTGCGTGCTGCCATCTACTGAATCCAGCGGTGGAAAACAACATTTGAAAACGAAGTTTGCAAAAGTGATCTTGTTTGCAGAAATATTTCTCCTTTCGGGCTTGCAGAAAGCTGTGGGGGGAGGAATTGCGTCTGATACCTTATCAGCTTATTCGCCATGCTTACTTCCAATTGCACATAGTGTTCTAAGAAATCCACGTGATGACTGGTGGCAGATATAGTTGAGAAAAATAAAATAGTTCTCGGCTCAGAGAATTGAAACCCATTACAACAGAAGGAAGTGTTCTCTAATGTATCAAATTCCTTGTCAGAAACACCGAATTGTGTTTTGGTCAGTTGTTGGTGTTTTAATTCCATAGTTGTTATTTAACATGATGTTGCGTGCTCTGATTTTATTTTCTCTCAGGGATAACAGATTCATTCTCTTCCAACAGCTTGTATTTTTGCTTGCAAACTTAACTAGGAAATTTATTTTACTGGTTCAATTTATATGCCGCCCTTCTCTGGAGACTCAGGGCGGCTTACAATGGGTTAAGCAATAGCCTTCATACTTTTGTATATACCTGCTTTGTAGGGCTTTCGGGCCCCCCTAAGCGGTGTTCTTTTTTATACAAAGTTAGCTTATTGCCCCCACAATCCCGGTCCTCATTTTACCTACCTCAGAAGGAGGGAAGGCTGAGTCAACCTTGAGCCTGGTGAGATTTGAACTTGCAGTAATTGCAGGCAGCTGATGTTACTTAACAGTGCTTTAGTCTGCTGCGCCACCAAGGCTCTTATGAGCTCCTATGAAATGAGCTCCTCAAAACTATTTTGACAATGAAATGCTAATTCAGGTTGACAATTGCTCTATTTTATATTTCCCTGCTGGTAGTAAAAGGTACAGAGGTGATTCCATGCATGCGTGCAAACACACATACCAGAGGTAGCTTTCAGCAGGTTCTGACCAGTTCTGGAGAACTGGTAGCGGAAATTTTGAGTAGTTTGGGGAAACGGTAGTAAAAATTCTGACGGGCCCCACCCCCATCTATTCTCTGCCTCCCGCGTCCCAGCTAATCGGGAGGAAATGGGGATTTTGCAGTAACCTTCCCCTGGAGTGGAGTGGGAATGAAGATTTTACAGTATCCTTCCCCTGCCATGCCCACCAAGCCATGCCACGCCCACCAAGCCACACCCACAGAACCGGTAGTAAAAAAAATTGAAACCCACCACTGACATATACACACCAGGGGTGGGCTCTACTTAACTTTACTACTAGTTCGCAATGGGATCGTGTGCACACCCTTGCTTCGCTCACACGTGCGCCTTGCTTCTGCGCATACGCAGATCACTGATGACATCCGGAGCAGTGGGCGGGGCCTCCCGCCGGTTTTACTACCGGTTCTTGCGAATTGGTCCGAACCAGGGGCAACCCACTAATGATACACACACATTACACACACTCACGAAACATATATTTGTTTTAAAAGCTGGGGAAAAAAGAGAAAAGAATTCAAAAGAGATGTGGAAATTCTCCACGGATTCTATTGCTTATCCTGGAAGAAACTCTCCCACTCATTCCCAACAAATTACATTGTCCGTAACATGAGAACTCCCATCCTAACCATATATTAGTAGGTCTCATCAGTAAATGCGTTGGCTGTTAATTAAAGAGAAGCCAAGGAACTTCTATTTGTTTTATATTTTGTGTTATTCCAGAAATCACTATACATAGTAATGCTTCCCCGTAAATTAGAACTGGTAAGACGCTTAATCTAGGGGATAGATAACATTTTTCTTATTAGACAAGATTCTTTTTTAAATATTAGCAGCACAAGGCCTGGGAACTGGAAAATATAATATCTTTGTCTGGGCTGCATAAACAGAGGGATAGAATCAAGATCACGTGAAGTGTTAATACCACTTTATAAGGCCTTGGTAAAGCCACACTTGGAATATTGCACAATGTAAAAAAGATGTTGAGATTCTAGAAAGAGTGCAGAGAAGCGCAACAAAGATGATGAGGGGACTGGAGGCTAAAACATATGAAGAACGGTTGCAGGAACTGGGTATGTCTAGTTTGATGAAAAGAAGGACTAGGGAAGACATGATAGCAGTCTTCCAATATCTCAGGGGCTGCCACAAAGATGAGGGAGTCAAGGTATTCTCCAAAGCACCTGAGGGTAGAACAAGAAGCAATTTGTGGAAACTAATCAAGGAGAGAAGCAACTTAGAATTAAGGAGAAATTCCCTGACAGTTAGAACAATTAATAAGTGGAACAACTTGCCTGCAGAAGTTGCCTGTTGAACGCTCCGACACTGGAAATTTTTAAGAAGATGTTGGATAACCATTTGTCTGAAGTGGTGTAGGGTTTCCTGCTTGGGCAGAAGGTTGCACTAGAAGACCTCCAAGGTCCCTTCCAATTCTGTTAATCCATTCTATTTGTCACGCGGTAATATGTATTTCAAGTTATGATGGTTCATTTCCTACAAATTAAAGAATGTGTTGTATACTGGTTGGTAAGGTTCTAGTTGGTTTTGGGAATATTAATGTTGGAATGACAGCTGCAATGATCAATAGTCAATATTAAGACTAGATTTAGATAAAGCTGATGCTTACTATGTAATATTTATAATATTAATTAACACTTCCTGCTAATTAGTGACGTTCACTGGTTTGAATGAAATCAGATAAATTTTCTGGAGATAGTATCCTAACTTTAAAATACACTTTGCTGGTATTATAACATTATTGTAATGCTGTGTTAATAATGCAGTAGCTTAATAGAATATAATAAGATTTACTGCATTATTGAAACTGTTGGGATTTATAAAAATAAAAACAAAAATCTTGGGATTTTAATTAACAGCAATACAATATTACATAGATTCATGCCATTACATATTTCTCCTCAATTATAGTGGACAGAAATGGTACTGTACATCACTGCTTAAGTCCAGTCACAGTAATAGGTATGGAGCAGAAGAACATAGAATGATACTAGTTCTTCAACCTAGAACTGAAAACGAAAACTTTTCTTCTGACTTGTTTGCTTTTTTTTTTTTTTAATAATTCTGCGAATTTGTTTCTATCTTTTAAATAGAATTGAGGAAGAAGGAAGTAAATAAATATTGTAAAATCCAGTTGATTACTTAAGTTGGATCTTGGCAACGTTGGTGAATCGCTGAAACGTCTCATCTATGCTACAGATGTTCTAGATTTTAACATCTAAATAGAACAGAACAGAACAGAACAGAACAGAACAGAACAGAACAGAACAGAACAGAACAGAATAGAATAGAATTCTTTATTGGCCAAGTGTGAGTGAACACACAAAGAATTGGTGCATATAACATCTAATTAAAGCACTCTTGTGGATAAGCTAAACGAATTCAGGTATTAGGGGATCAAATGAATAGGTTGAAGATAGGTCCCACAGAAAGGAAGAGAAGGGCACACAGGTTGACATCATCTAGCATAGCAACAATTTTCATACTTGCATACGATATTAGTCCATCAGTGTTTGACGCCAGCATAATGTGCATGTTGACATTTTTCACTGTTTTTGTGAACAGCTTACATGTTCACTTCCTTCTTGTTTTCTGCAGTCCAATCTCCTAACTACGAGACTGGACTATGGAAACAAGATGTCAGCTTTGGAAGCCATATTAACCTCGGAAGTTTCCACGCTGCCACCTTCTTGAGCTTGGGAAAGTAGGAGGGGGGATATGGTAGAGGCAATTTTTGTTAGACATAATAGCATTCTTCTTTTCAGTCAAGGTCATGGTACTCCTGCATCTGGAAGAGGAGTGGTTGCAGTGGTAGATCAAGTTGGGACGGATGGTGATTGGGCCATTTGATGGACTGATGGATGCAGGAGCTGGATTTGGGGTTTTGATTTATTGAGGGAAAGCCTGGAACTCTCAGATTCAGGTTTTCCCAGATGTGCCAGTATAAGGTAAAGGTAAAGGTTCCCCTCAGACATACGTGCTAGTCGTTCCCGACTCTAGGGGGCGATGCTCATCTCTGTTTCAAAGCTGAAGAGCCAGCGCTGTCCAAAGACGTCACCATGGTCATGTGGCCGGCATGACTCAATGCCAAAGGCACACGGAAAACTGTTACCTTCCCACCAAAGGGGGTCCCTATTTTTCTACTTGCATTTTTTACGTGCTTTCGAACTGCTAGGTTGGCAGAAGCTGGGACAAGTAACCGGACCTCATCCCGTTATGCGGCACTAGGGATTCGAACCACTGAACTGCCAACTTTTCAATTGACAAAATCAGTGTCTTAGCCACTGAGCCACCACGTCCCGGTATACCTATTCCAATAAATGAAGATTTTTGAGATGAAGCTTGTCTCGGGAGTTTTTTTTTTAAAAAAATTGATTTATATGCCGCCCTTCTCTGGAGACTCAGGGCGGCTTACAATGCGCTAAGCAATAGCCTTCATACTTTTGTATATTTATACAAAGTCAGCTTATTGCCCCCACAAACTGGGTCCTCAATTTACCTACCTTAGAAAGGATGGAAGGCTGAGTCAACCTTGAGCCTTGGTGAGATTCGAACCTGCAATAATTGCAGGCAGCTGATGTTAATAACAGGGCGTTAGACCACTGTACTATCCAAGGCTTTTAATTGGAGTTGGGTTGTTCTGGGCTGACACAAGAAAGTGAAAAATGTAAGTTTTTTGGGAAGATGTTAGGCCAGAACTAACGAAGCTGGAAGCTAATGGAGCATTATGCAGTTGTACAACACATGTTTCCTTTCCCCTGTCCTGTTGCGTGTGTAGCTGCTGCCCACACTTAACAGCTGTTGAATTTCCAAATTCTCTTCAAAACCCTTTTTTTTTTCTCTCTCTCTCTCTATTATGTGGCTACCGCTCAGTATTTAGAATTCACTGGAAGTACTGTAACATTTCAGATCCTTCAGTTGTGTGAGGTCTACGATGACTCAGCCGGCAAATGTTCCGATTATGGTAATAAGCGAGTATAACATCATTTCCACTGACAGTGGCATTCAAAAGTGTTGTTTTCTTAAGTTCTTATTTAATTACTATTGTGTCAGTTTCCACAGAAACCCTGTTCTACTGTCAAACCCGGGTTACTCCAGATCACTTTTAAACACAGAAACAGATGAACTGTTAAGATCAGTTCATGTAAATGGTATTTTTTTTTTCTGAACAAAAAACAGTGAAAAGCATCATCGTTAAATATTGGATATTGACACTTCCACTTGGACTGATGGATACCGTTTCTTTTTCCTTTGTCACTCGGCAACATGTTTTCTACCTTTAAACTGCTTTTTTTCTGGAAATTTTTAGGGTACCCAAAGCTAGTGCTAAGATGGTTTCCCGTATCTTACACTTGAACAAAATATTGCAGTGTTACAATATCCGAGGGGCTGCCACAAAGAAGAAGGAGTCAAGCTATTCTCCAAAGCACCTGAATGCAGGACAAGAAGCAATGGATGGAAACTAATCAAAGAAAGAAGCAACTTAGAACTAAGGAGAAGTTTCCTGACACTGAGAACAATTCATCAGTGGAACAACTTGCCTCCAGAAGTTGTGAATGCTCCAACACTGGAGGGTTTTAAGAAAAGATTGGACAACCATTTGTCTGAAATGGTGTAGGGTTTCCTGCTTAAGCAGAGAGATGGACCTCCAAGGTCCCTTCCAACTCTGTTATTCTCTAAAAGAATAAAAGCCACTGACGTAAATGATTAAAGTGATGGAAAAGACCGGCAAAGAAATGTTGGGCTCAATGTTCTTTTTCAGGGAAGTTTTGAGTAAAGATGGGAGAGGATCGGAAGTTCTAGATGACATTTCTTTTGAAAGGTCATTATTAATCATACAATTGTATTTATCAGAGAACACAGAGTAAGTCAAAATAGGATGAATTATTCCTTGGTAAAGTAATATTGGATTGTACCCTGCCTTTCCCCCCTTGTAATATGTTATTTTTGGATTTATGAAACAATCAAGAAAATTTAAAGCGTCTCAGCCTTATAAACTGAAATAAATATTTATACTTTTAAATCTTGAAAGGTAAAGGTAAGGAAAATTCTGCAGGTGTATCCAAAAGTCTATAAAACAGTGAGTCTCTTCTCAGTGCCTTTTCACCGGATTCTACAATGATAGAGTTACTTTAATGTATAAATAGCCAAGTCTTTAAAAATAACAAAAGCTTTACTATACATTTTCTCAGATTGTAAACTATAGTTCTGGTCTTCTGCTCCAAATATTTATATTGAGTAGCCTGTTCAAAGGTGGTAAGCCATCTTTGCCTCTTCGTTCCTTACAAATCATAAAATATAAACAATATCCTTTACAACTATGGATAATCTGCTAGAAAAACCTTCTAGGTAAACAAGCAGGGTGCAGATACCTTAACTAAAGTAGCACTCATTCTTAGCAGCTTTTCTTTCTTTCTTTCTTTCTTTCTTTCTTTCTTTCTTTCTTTCTTTCAATAGGATGAAGGAAGTGTCAAAGAGATTCCTATTACCCACCATGTGAAAGAAGGATGTGAAAAAGCAGATCCGGCACAATTTGAATTGCTTAAAGTCCTTGGTCAAGGATCATTTGGAAAGGTAACAATGAAAATAATTCATGTTTCTTTTAAATGTTGCATTGGATGTCCCATAGAGCCCCTGATTTTATTCCTCTACTACCCTGTTTCCCCCATAATAAGACATCCCCTGATAATAAGCCCAATCGGGCTTTTGAGCGCATGGCAATAAGGCCAAGCACTTATTTCAGGGTTCAAAAAAAATATAAGACAGGGTCTTATTTTTGGGGAAACACAATAGACAGACAGACAGACAGATAGATGACAGATGATGGATGGATGGATGGATGGATGGATGGATAGAGTAGATAGATAGATAGATAGATAGATAGATAGATAGAGTAGATGATACCCTGTTTACCCCAAAATAAGACATCCCCTGATAATAAGCCCAATCGGGCTTTTGAGCGCATGGCAATAAGGCCAAGCGCTTATTTCAGAGTTCAAAAAAAATATAAGACAGGGTCTTATTTTCGGGGAAACACGATAGACAGACAGACGGATGGATGGATGGATGGATGGATAGATAGAGTAGATAGATAGATAGATAGATAGATAGATAGATAGATAGATAGATAG
>WNWU01000035.1:2497629-2518448 GCA_012654045.1 Ptyas mucosa
GAAGGAAGGAAGGAAGGAAGGAAGGAAGGAAGGAAGGAAGGAAGGAAGGAAGGTTATACTGAGAGGGAGGGAGGGTCTGAGGGAAATCTTGCCTTAGCACTTGACCACCACAAGTGCCCCCAACAAAAGTGATGTCGAGCTGGCCACACCCCCCCCCCCGGGTCAAACACTTGCGCAGAAACATCGCGTGCGTGCATGCTCATCTGAGCCGCGCTCCGGAAAATCCAAAAATCCGGGTTCTAGCACACATGTGTGCCCGATGATCAGCTGGCCGGCACGCATGTGCAGGTGAGTTATCAGCACTGCCACATGGGCAAAGGACAGGTGATCGTCGCGTGCGCATGCGCACCAGAAACCCGGAAGACAAACAGGCAAGGCCGCGTGTGCTGGGCAACATGGCTTTGCATGCTACTTTGGGCACACGTGCCATAGGTTCAGCATCACGGGTCTTGGCCATCTAACCTTTGAAGTGCAGCATTGTATATATTTTTTAAAAAAATCAGATAGCAAACCAGTATATCCCTCAGCTTACAGCCGGTCACGATGTGGTTGACAGTTTGACGTGGGAGCCCATACGTCACCCATATACTATGCCCCATTTACACAGAGAGTTCTGGCAGACACTGGGTGATGAGCAACTCCCATTCAGAATTGCCCATTGCTGACCCGGTAACTCAAAGTTTGGCACTTTTTGAGTGGGGTCATTATGTCTTCCTACGTCTGGATGTTCAATGACCATTTGGCTTTCCGTTGGGAATCAATGTTAAAAGTTGTTGAACTGTTGTGAAAGTGCCAGTGGGGACTTCCTGGATTTGAGTCTTCCGTCTGATAATCTGGTGGATTTCAAAAACATAACCTTCTATACTGTACTACTATCCTATACTATCACCTCTTACAATACTAGACAACACAGTGTCAGCATTAGAGTCCTTCAGGTTTTTAGGTTCTATCATATCTCAAGACTTAAAATGGACACCTAACATCCAAAAAGATAATCAAAAAAGCTCAACAAAGAATGTTCTTTCTGCGCCAACTCAGAAAACTCAAACTGCCCAAGGAGCTGCTGATAACAGTTCTACAGAGGAATTATTGAGTCTGTCATCTGCACCTCTATAGCTGTCTGGTTTGGTTCTGCAACCCATCAAGACAGACACAGACTTCAGAGGATAATTAGAACTGCAGAAAAAACAATGGCTACCAACCTGCCTTCCACTGAGGACCTGTATACTGCATGAGTCAAAAAGAGGGCTGTGAAAATATTTACAGACCCCTCGCATCCTGGACATAAACTCCTTCAACTCCTACCCTCAAAACGACGCTATAGAGCACTGCACATCAGAACAACTAGACACAAGAACAGTTTTTTCCCGAATGCTATCACTCTGCTTAACAACTAATTCCCACAACACTGTCAAATAATTTACTAAGTCTGTATTACTATTATTCTTCTCTTCCCTACTAGTATCTATCTCTTGCCACTTATTACTATAACCATATGCTTGTATCTTTCAATTTATATTGTTTTTATTTGTTTCCTAGTACGATTTGATAGCTTACTAGTAACCTTGACTATCGCTAAGTGTTGTATCTTTTTATTCTTGATGAATGTATTTTATTCTCTTTATGTACCCTGAGAGCATATACACCTAAGACAAATTACTTCTATGTCCAGTCACACTTGGCCAATAAAGAATTATATTCTATTCTATTCTATAAATGAAGAAGGTCACAAAAAATGCTGCCTCCCAGCAAAATGCTATTAAATACTAATACAAGCATTTCAAGTTTTACCTAAATATGTGGATATCAGTTTAGTATTTTGGCCAAATGTTTATAGAATCCCTCTTGATTAATTCCTCTCGCCTTGAGTAGTTAAAAGTTTAGAGCCCTCGAAAGTCTCGTGTGATTAGGGTATATTATTTAAGTGTTTTGTCTATGCTGCCTATCTGTTGTTCCACAAAACTGATTCATATTTTATGGCTGCTCTTTTCAGCCTTCCAGACTGAAGGAAAGCTATATTTAATATTGGATTTTCTCAGGGGAGGAGACGTGTTCACAAGATTATCCAAAGAGGTATGTATTTATGGACCTTTTAAAACATAGTGTGAAGTGGTAGCCTTATAGTAAGTTTTTATCTTTGCCTCTTCTTCCAAGAGCTCCGTTTTTTCTTTTTTATATTTTCAATATCTATGTGAGAGGGACATTATGCTCAGAGGAGATGACTAACTCAAATCCACTTATTCTATATCAAATCTGGGGTGGGGTTTTTTTGGCCTAAATCTGGCGCTCTGTCACTTATTCAGCGGTAAAGAAACTGGATCAACTTACCGTTAATATCTCTTAACCTAATCTCCCTCCAAAATTGTGAGGACAAATTACGATCATGAAGTTAAGAGGGTGGTATGCTGTTTTTGGCTTTTCAGGAGAAAAGGCAGGATGGAATAAATAGTTGCCTCCTACACTGTTATGACTACCTAAAAATCATCTTACTCTCTGCTCTTAGAAATGTTGTGGGGTTTTTTCCCTCACTCAGAGGAAAGGTTTTTGTGTAAAAACACAACGAGGTCAAATATATTAATGAGTAAAGCATTTCTCGCCATGTAAGGAAGTAGGTCCCCCCCCCCACCCCCAACCAGGACCTAGAAATGTCTTAGAAGGGATGCTAAAAGAAGAGATGCTTCAAAGCACATTGGAGTGCAAAACCCATATCACCTAGCTGCTTTAATGAGTCACAAACGAGTGTTGGACTCAATTTTTGAGGTGTTCCAACCATGTTCAAATAGAATAACAGAGTTGGAAGGGACATTGGAGGTCTTCTAGTCCAACCCCCTGCTCAGGCAGGAAACCCTACACCACTTCAGACAAATGGTTATCCAATCTTTTCTTTAAAACTTCCAGTGTTGGAGCACTCACAACTTCTGGAGGCAAGTTGTTCCACTGGTTAATTGTTCTAACTGTCAGGAAGTTTCTCCTTAGTTCTAAGTTGCTTGTCTCCTTGATAGGTTTCCACCCATTGCTTCTTGTCCTGCCCTTAGGGGCTCTGGAGAATAGCGTGACTCCCTCTTCTTTGTGGCAGCCCCTGATAATTGCAGAGTTTTGTCTTTTAATGGTTAGCTGACCTCTCACTTTTATTTTCTATGATCTTGGAGATCTTTTCATCATATGGAATTATTTGAGATACTTAAATAATCTTATTCATTTGGATCTTTTTTTTTTTCTTCATGCAGAGGAATTAGGTATTTTGCTGGACCCATGTCCTTCCAGAGGTCAACCATTCATTTGTCATTCATGAGCTGCATCAAAAGGCATGCTCTGAATATTTATTCTTGGAGACCTAATAGAATCCATGTCCGTGGAGATTCTCAGTCATCCAGGTCATGGTTGTCCCAAAGGTGCTTTTTCAAAAGGCAACTGGAATTTATTTTTTCCTTTTGCTTTCCTTTGTCTTCAAGGAAAAAATGAAAGTTCAGTTGCCTTTTCAAAAAAAGCACCTTTGGGGATAATAGGATCAATATTTGTCCTTTTCAAAGTTGCATATGTACAGTTCCATCTTGTGGGTCATCCAAGATCACAGACAACATGCAGTACGGACTAATACATTTGCATCGCAGATCTTTAAACTTTGTAGCAGAGGTGGGTTTCAGCAGGTTCTGACCAGTTCTGGAGAACCAATAGCGGAAAATCTGAGTAGTTCGGAGAACCGGTAGTAAAAATTCTGACTGGCCCCGCCCCCATCTGTTCTCTGCCTCCCAAGTCCCAGCTGATCGGGAGGAAATGGGGAGTTTGCAGTAACCTTCCCCTGGAGTGGGGAGGGAATGGAGATTTTACAGTATCCTTCCCTCGCCACGCCCACCAAACCAAGCCAGGCCCACCAAACCAAGCCACGCCCACCAAACCAAGCCATGCCCACCAAGCCACACCCACAGAACCGGTAGTAAAAAAATTTGAAACCCATCACTGCTTTGTAGGATTTGCTAACATCTTTGATGTACAGAAATTTAACCAGACCGGAATGTAAATCTATATAGTTCTTATTAGGTTATGTTTACAGAGGAAGATGTGAAATTCTACCTCGCAGAACTGGCCCTAGCTTTGGATCACCTGCACAGCTTGGGAATTGTATACAGGGACTTGAAGCCAGAAAAGTAAAGTAAAATGTATTTTATCCACTATTATGGTACTCTTATTTAAACCCTTCTTTTTATTTGCCATAAAATAAATGTGGAATCACTGCTATACAGGTAGTCCTTGGCTTACGACTACAAATTAGCCCAAAAATCTTTGTGGTTAAGTGTGACATGTGTTAAGTGAATTTTGCCCCATTTTTACGACCTTTCTGTTGTTAAGTGAATCACTGCAGTTGTTAAATTAGCAATACCGTTGTTAAGTGAATCTGGCTTCCCCATTGACTTTGCTTGTCAAAAAGTTGCAAAAAGTGATCATGTGACTCTGGGACACTGCAACCGTCATAAATGCGAGTCAGTTGCCAATTGTCTGAATTTTGATCAAACCACCATGGGGATGTCCCCCCGATGGTTATAAGTGGGAAAAACAACCCTAAATCACTTTTTTTTAGTCCTGTTGTAACTTGGGACAGTTACTAAACGAACTGTTGTAAGTCAAAGACTACCTCTACTCTTTTTTTTTTTTACACAATATGTTTTCAGAAAATTCTTAATTAATTAAATGTAAATACTATAGCATTTTAATTTGTCTTATTAAAATATTCCCGTTATGTGCATTGGTGAATGTGAATTTTAATTTTCAGCATTTTGCTTGATGAAGCAGGACATATCAAGTTGACAGGTAGGTAAAACTTATTAGTATAGCTTTCTTTTTTAAAAAAAAAATTGCATAAATAGCATCAGCTGATTAAAACAGGAGGTATTTTTCACTGGATCAAGTTGTTGCTAGATAGATTCATCCGTCATGTCTTCCTGTATCCCTTCAAATTATTGTTCAACTTTTTGTTGAACAAATGCTACATGCCTAAAAGGATCGGTAAAAGTCATTTAACTCAGCCTTTCGGCCGAGACCAAGTGTGCAGTTGTACAGGTGTGTATGTTGTACTTTCAGAGACAGTCATGTTTTTTTTTTAATTTGATTTATATGCCGCCCTTCTCCAGAGACTCAGGGCGGCTTACAATGCGCTAAGCAATAGCCTTCATACTTTTGTATATTTATACAAAGTCAGCTTATTGCCCCCACAATCTGGGTCCTCATTTTACCTACCTTAGAAAGGATGGAAGGCTGAGTCAACCTTGAGCCTTGGTGAGATTCGAACCTGCAATAATCCAGTCGTGTGGATTTCTTACCCATTTTCAGCCTCTCTGGAATATGTAAATTTTCTCACGTGTTTTTGATTCTTATGGTTATGCTGTTTAGAGTATCTGGTGTGCTTCACAAGAAGCCATTCCATTTGGATCTGTCAAAAAATAATAATTGCTTATTTATAACATTTCCTAGACACCAACTGTTAGGGCGACTAATATGTATGTACAATAAAAGCAAAACAAATTCTTCAGCAAGATAATAAAACAACTAATCAAAACAAGTGTTACGACAACAACACTCTCTAATCGCAGAAATGCAATTAATTTAAAACCAGACAGCGGCTTTTAGCCTATTGAAGAAAAACTGATCCTCGTTATTCTAATTTGGTGCTTAGCTGCAGGTAGCTGAGACTACATTTTATCGCCGAATGTTGACTAAAAATGACACCTGGGAACTAAGCATGCTTCAAAGAAAAGCTGTGTTAGCTAGCTTGCTGCACTGTAGGCTGAAAATATTAAAATAGGATGAGCAGAAATGAGTGTACAAGCTCAGCATGGATTCTGCGTTTTGGGGGAGAAAAAAGTTACCGTATGTACGGTATATATTCAATACATTTGTGAGATGATGCAAAGAAGGGCTTGTGTTAAGTTAGAATAGAATAGAATAATAGAAGGAAGGGACCTTGGAGGTCTTCTAGTCCAACCCCTTGCTTAGGTTGAAATCCTCCACTCGGAGAAAAGATACACCGTTGAAAATTTTAGCTTCGTCTTTGTACCGTTGTATAAATCTCTCACTTGGACACTGGTGGAGGCCATGCAGAGATCAAAGCAGTGCTTCTCAACCTTGGCAACTCTTTAAGATATGTGGACTTGAATTCCCCAGCCAGCCATGTACACAAATCTTAAAGCTATCAAGGTTGAGAAACACTGGATCAAAGCTCTGGACAGATGGACCTTTCCAGAAACTGGAAACTAGAGTTAAGTCCAAACCAATTCTCCCCTTCAAACTTTTCATTGACCCAGTGGTGAGGCATATTGCTTTTACATCTAAAACAAGTCCATATTTTTACGGGTGATGCACAATCATAACTGACTTTATCTATAATGTATTCTTCAAACCAAGCATAAAGTTGTAACATCAATGAACCATGAATTCATGTACAGCAACTTAGGAAGGGAGAGGAAAGATAGCACAAGAATTTCATTGTGTCATTATGCAGCTTGTGGGTATTTCAGCGGGCTTGCATGAGGCCATTTTAATTGCTTTATTTAGGAATTAATTGAAGAGTTCATTGATAGTCGGGTTGGGTCTCAGCCTACTAAAATTTAGCCTATAGAAAGGAACCTATCAGCTTTCAGGTCTTGTTGACCTGCAGCAAGGAGAGATTTGGTCAAAATGATGACATGAGCATCACCACATGTTCCAAGCTCAGCCTCTAATGTCCTACATGCAACATTACAATGCAAATACAAAAGGCTTGGAGTTTCTACCATGGCACATGACTGGATAAGAGATTAAGAAGAGATCATGAAGCTATCGTGGCCCTCCATGACCGCTTCTCATTGGGTAGAGTTGAGGAAAGTAGACTTTTCATGACAGCTAGAGGGCCATCGTTGACTCATCTCTAGGTCACATTACTTCCCCTAAACTGCTAATCTTCTTCTTTCTATGACTGATGTTTGCTCAGAATTTCTTTGCTTGGTATGTCTTTGCGATGCTGTTTTAGACTTCGGCTTAAGCAAAGAATCGGTCGACCAAGAGAAGAAAGCCTATTCTTTCTGCGGTACTGTAGAATACATGGCCCCTGAAGTCGTGAACAGGCGGGGCCACAACCAAAGTGCTGATTGGTGGTCGTTCGGTGTTCTCATGGTACTGTACAATTAATGGCCCAATTTTGTGTTGCATGTCATAAGCATTTGAGACCCTTGATGCACGAATGATAGAAGGGAATATTTGCATTTCGCAGGATTGAACTGTGGCGTCTTTGGTGCTCTGTGAGCTTGGCTGTTTTCTTGCAGACATTTCATTACCCTACTAGGTAACATCATCAATAACTGCACGCAATGATGATGTTGTCTGGTTTGGTGATGAAACGTGTCCAAGAAAACCACTAAGCTCACAGAGCACCAAGGGCCGTGCAAATTGATGTATTGTTATTGTAATTGGGTTTGATGTTTTTGGAGTTGTGGGTAAATACTTTTATTTGTTTGGGGTTTTATTGCCATGAATATTTTGTTTATTTTATTTTTATTTTACTTTATTTTATACTCTTAGCATGGGGGTTTTATTATATTTTCTTTTATAAGATGCCAGGAGTCAGAAAAATTCGGTGATAGACAAATTTAATGTGATGTAATAAGTTATCATTTATAATTATAATATTTCTGCTGCTAAACTTACATCATGACAGAAAACGTGTTGAGTTGAACTGAACACACTTTATGTTAATTTTTTGAGCCAAATAGCTGAGGAAGGAACACTTAAACCAGCATTGGATGTTGAAAAACTTATTACATAATGCTATAGTAAATGTAAGGGATACAGTGGCTCAGCGGCTGAGTTTGTCAATCGAAAGGTTGGCAGTTCAGTGGTTCGAATCCCTAGTGCCGTGTAATGGGGTGAGCTCCTGTTACTTGTCCCAGCTTCTGCCAACCTAGCAGTTTGAAAGCACATAAAAAATGCAAGTAGAAAAGTAGGGACCACCTTTGGTGGGAAGGTAAATGCCGAAGGCACAGCGTTCCATGTGCCTTTGGCATTTAGTCATGCCGGCCACATGACCACGGAGACGTCTTCGGACAGCGCTGGCTCTTCAGCTTTGAAACAGAGATGAGCACCGCCCCCTAGAGTCAGGAACGACTAGCACATATGTGCAAGGGGAATCTTTACCTATAGTAAATTTATTTTAAATGAAATATTTATAGTTTTCATTAACTCTTTAAACAAAGTTATAAATGTATTTTCAGCCATCATAGTTTTGTCTGACGAATAGAATAGAATAGAATAGAATAGAATAGAATAGAATAGAATAGAATAGAATAGAATAGAATAGAATAGAATAGAATAGAATTTTTTATTGGCCAAGTGTGATTGGACACACAAGGAATTTGTCTTTGGTGCATTGGCTCTCAGTGTATATAAAAGAAAAGATACATTCATCAAGAATCATAAAGTACAACACTTAATGATAGTCATAGGTTACAAATAAGCAATCAGGAAACAATCAATATAAATCGTAAGGATACAAGCAACAAAGTTACAGTCATACAGTCATAAGTGGAAGGAGATGGAAATATAAATTAATCAAATCTATATTAGTGCAAAGTGTTTAGAAAGCATTTAATGTCATCAAAATTGTTTAATATAGATTTATTATTTAGCATAATAAATCTATTATCTATTATGAATTTAACTATTCTGTTAGTGTTTTAGTGCAAGTTAATTTGCCTTCACAATATGTTGTAATAAGAAGGCTTTTCTTAAATCTAGAAGCTAGAAGCTTAAATCTTGTTTTCTAAACGTTTTTGGTCTTTGTTTCTTTCTCAGTTTGAAATGCTTACTGGTACTTTACCTTTCCAAGGTAAAGACCGAAACGAAACTATGAATATGATACTCAAGTAAGTATTTTTTCTGTTCTGTTCCATTGCTAAGTATTTGCAAGTTAACAAAAATGGCCTGCAATACATGTTATTGATACGATAAAATGATTATCCGGTGGGATAAACGTTACCCCTGCCCAAAATTCTTCACGATCTAAGCTGTTTGAAAATTTCACTTATGGGCAAAAGTGAGTGATTTTGAGATAGGATATTTTTATTTCAGGTTTTCAGATTTTAAATAGCTTCAAAGTATTGATCAAAGCAAAGCAAAACTTCTATTACAGCCTTCTGGTCAGGGAACCCCACCATAAAAAATAAAGGTAGTTAGCCATTTTTAAAAAGGATGAGGAAAAAACATAAGCATTTGGCTTAATCCTTTGGACACCGGTCCCCAATCTTTGCGGCCTGGTGACTTGGCTGAGGGGGGAGGGGACCGGAATGTATGAGGGGTGGGCTGGTGTACGAGTGTGTGTCCTCTGGCCCACCGCTGGTACAAGTACAGCTGTACGCCATCCTGCCGCTTGTGCGAGTTGAGCTGCGTGCAATGTGTACGGGCTGGCCCTCCTCTCACATGGCCCAGTTCTGAATAGGCCAGAGCCTGATCGTAGGCTGCGGCAGGGTTGAAATCCAAATTTTTCCCTACCAGTTCTGTGGCTGTGGCTTGCTGGGTGTGGCAGGGGAAGGATACTGCAAAATCTCCATTCCCTCCCCTCCTGGGAGAAGGATATTGCAAAATCTCCATTCCCATCCCACTCTGGGGCCAGCCAGAGGTGGTATTTGCCGGTTCTCCGAACTACTCAAAATTTCCGCTACCGGTTCTCCAGAACCTGTTAGAACCTGCTGGATTTCATCTCTGGGCTGTGGCCTGGGGTGTGGGGACCCTTGCCTTAGGATAACACTATCAAATGAAGGATTAGTAATAAAGTTTTCCTGGTCATGTTGCGGGAAATTGGTTGAGGAATGACTGGTGCCCTTTGTGCAAAAACAAAGGTGTAAATGCTATAAATTGATATTAACATCAGTGCCAATTTAGTTGCCAGATTGACGAAGACAATGCAAGGCAACTTGGTGTAGTGATTCAAGGCACCAGGCTAGAAATGGGTGTCTGTGAATTCTAGTTTTCTTTAGGCATGTAGCCAGTTGAGTGACATTGGGCCACACAAACACGCACACACAGACACACGCACACATGTAAAGTTTGTGTTGCTTTTACGCAATTTATACAACTTAATAAACATTTTAACAGATTTTGAAAACTGATTTTTACCTGCGTTTTTAGCTCTTCGAGCATTTAAAATGAACCTTATATCAGTTTCATGTTTTCTGGGGTGTGATAATAAAAGAATGGAGGATTGTTTTCAAGACGGTGCATACACACCCTTGACTTTCCAGCTGTGTGTGAGACTTTTGAGGCCTTGGTTCTGACAAAGGGATCCTTGATCTTATGGGAGATATTACAGTGATTGGCAGGGAAATGGAATCTCGTGTCTTTCCAGATGTTGATTATGGGGAAGTGAGGTGACTCTAGTAATCATAACCAACAACCTGACGGTTGAGTTATCATCTGGTGTCATATGAAGGTTTCCCAGAAAAAAAAAATAACCTGCATACAATCCCATGAAAAAAGCAGACAGCTAAAGCTCATTTCCGATCTGAAAGTATCATGGAATGCTTGTTTTAAAGCAAAAAGTGAAAACTTAAAAAGAGATTGTATGTATTGCAGGATTGAAGCTGGCGCCAAGAGTGCCGTTGTGTTAGAAGCTGCTAAAAATGCACCTTTTTAGAATACCGTGTTTCCCTGAAAATAAGATCGGGTCTTATATTAATTTTTGACCCAAAAGACCCATTAAGGCTTATTTTCTGGTAGGGTCTTATTTTTGGGGAAATACGGTACTAAATGCATCCATCCGGCTGACAATTTTAACTGAGCCTTGTTTTTGGGGTAGGGCTTATATTACGAGCATCCTGAAAAATCACGCTAGGACTTATTTTTCAATTGGGTCTTTTTTTTGGTAAATACGGTACTAAATGCATCCATCTGGCTGACAATCTTAACTGGGGCTTATTTTGGGGGTAAGGCTTATATTACGAGCATCCTGAAAAATCATGCTAGGGCTTATTTTCTGGTTGGGTCTTATTTTGGGGGAAATACGGTACTTAAGTTAGAACAATAATTTCTTGTCTCTTTGAACAATCACGTATGCAGTGGGAAACACATGTTCAAAGGCCCATTTGAGTAAATTGTTTGCATTTGATTTGTTTTTTTTAATCAGAAAGCACTTCTTGAATCTGAATTGTCTCTTTTCCCAGAGCAAAACTTGGAATGCCACAATTCCTTAGCCCTGAAGCTCAGAGTCTCCTGAGGATGTTGTTTAAAAGGAATCCTTCAAACAGGCTAGGTAAGTTAGTCCTACCTACATCAGTCTTCCTTGAGGTGGAAGTTTCCCGATGTTCTGGACCTTCACCTCAAAATACCGCGGTCAGAGGATAAAGGAGAGAAATGCCTTAGTCTGCAACATTGCAAAAACTCCCGGCTGGTAGATTGTGTTGTAGCATTTCATAACCTCCCTGATATAATCTATTATGGATAGTGTTTCTTGATTTTCAAGCTAATGTAGGAAGATGGTATATCTAGAAGAAAGAGAAGATAGAATTAGAAGCCATCTCTTTCCCAAAAAGCACATGGGTAGCGGTAGGACTACAGTATGAAACTCTAGAACTCCACAGGGTCAAAACTAAGATAACGAATATTGATTTTATTAGAGTTGGTCAGGGTCAGCCAGATGTTTAGACTGGATATGGCATTTCTATCCACCTAGCAAGTCATTCCCAAAGACCTGGGTTAGGCAGATGTTGTTATTATGACAACTATTGTTGAGAATACTATGGCTAAATATCTAAACATTCTTGGTTTTTTGCTCAAAAATTCCTTTACATTAGCTTTGGTATATTTTACATTGTTGTTTTTTTTAAAAAAAGCATTCTCTGTCATTGAAAGTCTACAGAGATTCTCTCATCCCGGTCATACTTGCGCCAAAGGTACTTTTTCAAAAGGCAATTGGACTTCCTTCCTTCCTTCCTTCCTTCCTTCCTTCCTTCCTTCCTTCCTTCCTTCCTTCCCTTCTCCCTTCCTTCCTTCCTTCCTTCCTTCCTTCCTTCCTTCCTTCCTTCCTTCCTTCCTTCTATCCTTTTCTATTTCTCTCTTTCTCTGTCTCTTTCTTTCTTCTTTCTTTCTTTCTTTCTCTTTTTCTTTTTCTGTCTCTCTCTGTCTCTCTTTCTCTGTCTCTCTTTTTTCTTTTTTCTTTCTTTTTCTTTTTCTCTCTCTCTGTCTCTCTTTCTCTGCCTCTCTCTTTCTTACTTACTTTCTCTCTCTCTCTCTTTCTGTCTCTTTTCTTTCTTTTCTTCCTTCCTTCCTTTTTTCTTTCTTTCCTTTTCTATTTCTCTCTTTCTCTGTCTCTTTCTTCTTTCTTTCTCTGTCTCCCTTTTTTCTTTCTCTCTCTCTCTGTCTCTCTTTCTTTTTTCTTTTTTCTTTCTTTTTCTCTCTCTCTGTCTCCCTCTTTCTTTCTCTGTCTCTCTCTTACTTTCTTTCTCTCTTTCTGTCTCTTTCTTTTCTTTCTTTCCTTCCTTCCTTCCTTCTTTTTTTTCTATTTCTATTTCTCTCTGTGTCTCTTTCTTCTTTCTTTCTTTCTTTCTTTCTTTCTTTCTTTCTTTCTTTCTTTCTCTCTCTCTCTTTCTTTCTCTGTCTCTTTTCCTTCCTTCCTTCCTTCCTTCCTTTCTCATCCATGAAACTTCTTCAGAACTGGAGAAGCTTCTTGGATAAGAAGCAAAACATCTCCAAGGTGAAACAAAAAAAGTCCAGTTGCTTTTTGAAAAAGCACCTTTGGCTCTGCCATTGAAAACAGCGCTCACGTTCAGTGCTTAAGCCCTTGGGGTCCTTCTGTGGTTGATATTTCATTTGCAGTAGCATGATTGTGTCGACGGCAATCTTTTGAATCTGACTTGCAATGCAGTGTAGAAAATGGGAAGCTGATGCTTGGGAACCGGAAAGTTTCTTTTCAGTATTTGAAAAAAAAAAATTTATGAATATATGATACTCAAAGCCAGGTGCAAACCTGTAGCTAATGCCGTCCTAACAGCAACTAAAATCCCAGGAGTACAACATATAATTAAAATAAGATTTATCGTGCATATTTCTGGCACCAGGAGCTCTGCAATGCTCAAGTTCCAAAGTCCTTCAAGAAGATTCACACTTTAACAAGATAGAAGACCCAGAAAGTCAGAGTTACCTATGCTACAGAAAAGCAAATTCTTCTAGTGGAAGGGAACTCACGCCAAGTAGACTTACCGTGTTTCCCTGAAAATAAGACCCTGTCTTATATATTTTTTTTTGATGAAATAAGCTCTTAGCCTTATTGCCATGTGCTCAAAAGCCCAATTGGGCTTATTATCAGGGGATGTCTTATTCTGGGGGAAACAGGGTACTTTTAGGACCCTTCCGATTGCATCGCTCAATCGATGGGTACTTTCATCAGCAGATGTAGTTGTTGTTTGATTGGCAATCATTTTGTGTCTTGTCTTCCTTGAAATTATAGGGGCTGGTCCTGATGGGGTTGAAGAAATAAAGAGGCATCCCTTCTTTTCAACCATTGACTGGAATGTGAGTCTATGGAATAAATCTGTACTCAGGATACCATTCTCGTAAGGACTCAAGTTTAATATAATGCTTGACAACTCTTGCATTTTTTTAATGTTGGGAAATACCTTGAGCAGGTAAAGCAAAAAAAAAGCCAATATTATTTCTGCCAAAGGGCGGAAAAAAAGAAAGGGTTAATGATGCTGCAATAAACAACTTTTCTTCTTCTTCTTCTTCTTCTTCTTCTTCTTCTTCTTCTTCTTCTTCTTCTTCTCCTTCTCCTTCTCCTTCTCCTTCTTCTTCCTCCTCTCCCTCTCCTCCTCCTCTTCTTCCTCTTCCTCTTCCTCCTCTTCCTCCTCTTCTTCTTCTCATCCTCCTCTTCTTCTTCTCTCTTCTTCTTCCTCTCCTCCTCCTCTTCTTCTCTCTTCCTCCTCTTCCTCTCCTCTTCTTCTCCTCCTCCTTCTCCTCTTCCTCCTTCTCCTCTTCCTCCTCTTCCTCTTTTTCCTCTTCCTCTCCTCCTCCTCCTCTCCTCCTCCTCCTCCTCCTCTTCTCTCTTCTCTCTTCCTCTTCCTCTCCCTCTCCTCCTCCTCTTCTTCTTCTCCTCCTCCTCTTCTTCTTCTCTCTTCCTTCTCTTCCTCTCCCTCTCCCTCTCCTCCTCCTCCTCTTCTCCTCCTCCTCCTCCTCTTCTTCTTCCTCCTCCTCCTCTTCTTCCTTCCACTTCTTCTTCTACTTCTCCTCCTCCTCCTCCTCCTCCTCCTTCTCCTCCCCCTCCTCCTCTTCTTTTGCACCTTAGATGTATCTAATAGTACATATTTTTTTTATTTCTTTTCATAGCATTTAGAAGCTTTTCAAAAACGTTTATAGAAATGGGAGAGAACGCAGGTTCAAGAAAAGCATGATACCTTTTCATTCGCTAATGACTGCCTAGTGCTTAGAGAATATTTATACTCGCATCCAGTAGTTTTCCTTTCCTCAATAAGCCTCTTTGAAGAAGCAAATGCTTCTGTAATAGAAGGAGATGTTGAGTTTGATTCATTCCTCTTTCTGTGTCTCCAGATGGCTCTGGGGACAATCACAAGTGTGGGAAGAGGCACAGGCACAGAAAGGAAACGTTTCTAAAATGGAACCTGCTGAAGCAAAGAACTTCCCATTAGAAAAGCATATAAATCCACAGTAATCTATGGTGAAATAATCTTTTGTGATTCTGGTTCCAGAAACTTTACAGGACGGAGATCCAGCCTCCATTTAAACCTGCATCTGGAAGACCGGAAGATACATTTTGCTTTGACCCAGAATTCACAGCAAAAACTCCCAAAGGTAATAGCACTTAGACTTATATACCGCTTCACAGGGCTTTTACAGCCCTCTCTAAGCAATTCACAGAGTCAGCATATTTGCCCCCCAACCATCTGGGTCCTCATTTTACCCACCTCGGATGGATGAAAGGCTGAGTCAACCTCGAGCCTGGTGCATTGGTGGGATTCAAAATATTTTACTACTTCTTCTGTGGGCGTGGTATGGTGGGCATGGCATGGCTTGATGGGTGTGGCAGGGGAAGGATAGTATAAAATCTCCATTTCCTCCTGATCAGCTGGGACTCGGGAGGCAGAGAATAGATGGGGGGAGGGGGGGCAGTCAGAGGGGTATTTACTGGTTCTCCGAACTATTCAAAATTTCCACTACCGGTTCTCCAGACCTGGTCAGAACCTGCTGAATAGCACCTCTGGCCTGGTGAGATTCAATCTGCCAAATTGCCTGCAGTCAGGCGAACTAGCCTGCAGTACTGCATTCTAATCACTGCACCACCACGGCTCTTATTACTCTTATTACTTATTAGTAATATCCTAATTGGGACGCAGTGGCTCAGTGACTTAAGACACTGAGCTTGTCAATCGAAAGGTCGGCAGTTCAGCGGTTCAAATCCCTCGTGCCGCATAACGGGATGAGCTCCCATTACTTGTCCCAGCTTCTGCCAACCTAGCAGTTTGAAAGCACGTAGAAAATGCAAGTAGAAAAATAGGGACCACCTTTGGTGGGAAGGGAACAGCATTCCGTGTGCCTTTGGCATTTAGTCATGCTGGCCACATGACCACGGAGACGTCTTCGGACAGCGCTGGTTCTTCGGCTTTGAAACGGAGATGAGCACCATCCCCTAGAATCGGGAACAGCTAACACATATGTGCGTGGGGAACCTTTACCTTTAATATCCTAATACTGAAAAGTTTATAATGTATTTCAGGCAGTCCTTGACTTCCAGCAGTTCAGTTGGCAACTGACTCATATTTATCCACTTTTACGACCTTCTGACAAGCAGAGTCAACGGGGAAGCCAGATTCACTTAACAACCATGTTACTAACTTAACAACTGCAGTGATTGACACAACAACTGCAGCAAGACTAGTCGTAAAATGGGGCAAAACTCACTTAACAAATGTCTCAGGAACAGAAATTTGGGTCTCAATTGTGGTCTTAGGTCGAGGATTACCTGTAACGTATTGTATCTTCCCTCCACCTGTTCCTCTTTGATAACAGAACTTTCCTTTTAATAATCAGAGCAGGCATAAACTGTTAGTAAGAGTAAATAAATATAGGGCCATCCTATTGGTCTCCACCAAAAACATTATAAAGATGCTATTAATTTTTAGGTGTTTTTTTTAACAAAATACGGCTTTTAATTAACATCACTGAATTGAAATTGACGAACTGGATTAGCTTTCCATGTTAATTATTTGCTTTTTGTTTTAAAAAAAATATCAAGCCTTCATTTTCCTTTGTTTACTTCTTTCTTACAACACTCAAAACGGTTGGTTAGATTTGTCAGCTTTCCAAAAGAGGATTCTTTGATAAATCGGCATGATGATATAGACTATTTTGCGTTAGATTTTGGTCAATTCTAACGTGTCCTACTGTTCCATTTTAATCAAGATTCTCCTGGAGTCCCGCCAAGCGCCAATGCCCATCAGCTCTTCAAAGGTTTCAGTTTTGTGGCAACGAACACTATAGAAGACCACAAAATCACTCCTCTCAACAACATTTTGCCAATAGTACAGGTAAAAAAAAAAAGGATGTGTGTGTATGGAGTTTCTAGTCCTGTGATGGCGAACCTATGGCACATGTCTGCCATGTCGCCTGGCACGCACGGGGTTGCCCATTCCTCTTCTAGGATTCTATTGTGCCCCGTCAGTGGCCTGTGCAGATTGTAGCTGATTCAGACAGCGAGGAGGCTGGTGTGGTGCTGCGCCAGCATCCTGTGCAGCTGGTGCTCGAGTCGGACAGTGAGGAGACTGGAGAAGATGTGGTGCCAGAGGCAGGGATTCAGCCAGGGCCTTCAGAACCTCCAGAAGCTCCTTTAAGTGAAGAGGAGGAGCCTCTTCTCAATGCACGGGCGTGCAGAGCTGCCAAAAGGCAGGAGTGGCTCCTCGGGAGGAGGTCTCCTCGAGAGTAAGGCTTGGGGCTAATTGGCCACTCCCTTAGCCTATTTAAGAAGGAACGCCGATTGCAACAAGCTGTAGAGAACAACTTTAGTTCACTTTCCTTCGTGTCTGCAAAATTGCTTCTGGGCTTTCTGCCAACTCAAGTAAGACTGTGATTACCTTATCTTAAAATTCTGGTAGGCTGTTAAGACAGTTTATTAACAGCCTTTGGTTGATAAAGACTAAGTTATTTGAGTAAAATAAGCTTTGTATAGAGTTTGTGTGCTTCGTTCTTTGGGGTCCGTAGCTGGAGCAGAACAGTTTCTGGCACGCATACGTATGTGATTATCAACTGTCCTTTGTGCGTGTGACAGTGCGAGAAATGATCAATGTATTAAATCCAAATTCAACCAAAGTCTGATATAAAGTTAATTGCGAACCAGTTGGGATGCATCAACAACTCATCCACTAAGCCTAAAACTTAAAAAAGGACAAAATGGCCCAAACGTGGGTCGTTTTAGGTCTGCCTCTGCCCTTAACTACTATATTTCTTTTCACAAGTCCAAATAGTATGGAGCTGATAAGAAGTGTAGGGTGCCTGCAGAAACGTTCCGAAAAAGTTGATGAAATAATTGCAAGCTTTTAAAAGTTGTTTTACTGTGTTCTTTAGCAACTTCATGGGAGCAGTGCACTCTTCACAGATGCCTATGAACTTAAAGAAGACATTGGCGTGGGCTCCTACTCGGTGTGTAAGCGCTGCATCCATACAGTTTCCAATATGGAATTTGCTGTCAAGGTATGTAGGGCAGGGGTGAAATCCAGCAGGTTCTGACAGGTTCTGGAGAATCGGTAGCGGAAATTTTGAGCAGTTTGGAGAATCAGCAAATACCACCTCTGGCTGGCCCCAGAGTGGGGTGGGAATGGAGGTTTTGCAGTATCCTTCCCCTGCCACGCCCACCAAGCCACGCCCACAGAACCGATAGTAAAAATATTTGGATTTCACCACTGATGTAGGAGCACTATTTTTTACCCACATCCCTGGCAACTCTGAAGCTGGCCTAGCTGAGGCCATCTTAGAGGTTTCAGTGTTGCCACAATGGTGATGAGGAATGGTGTGTGTGTGTGTGTGTGTGGAGTAGAGATAGTTGGAGTTCTGTAGCCAAAACAAAATAGTTTCCCCTGAGAACCAAGGTCATTCCCCCAGGTGGCTGAAGAGAGGAGGAATGAAGTTTCCAAGCAACCAGACAGCACCTTGATCGGACCATGTGACCAATGGTTTGGGGAAAAGGGAAAAAACTTTTACTTTTAATTAGGTGAAAACCGTGGGAACCTTTAGAGTCGCTTTTCACCAGTTTGTGCCAATATTTGTTCTTGCCAATATCTCTGCTTGCCTCAGAGTTCTGTTTGCTATGAGTGTATTACTTGGAACCCTGACAATCATGTTTAAATATCTAAACACCTATAACAACCTACATAAATTATCCCTCATTTAATAAATGTTTTATAGCTCTTAACCATTTTAAATTAAATTAAGATTTGGGTTCTTTCATCTTATTTAGAATGAATATATAAAGGAACAGGACTCATTATTTTTCTAGACATCTAAGCTGCAAATTTGGCAATGTATGATATCAATAGAGGAGAACATTTGTAGCTCAAGGTTAAACTGTGGGATCCTTGGTGCCCTCTGAGCTTGGTTGTTTGCTTGTAGATGTTTTATTACCCATCCATGTAATATCATCAGTGCTACTAAAGAGTGGGATTTGCTTTCTTTTATGTAGAATAGGATAGAATAGAATAACAGAGTTGGAAGGGACCTTGGAGGTCTTCTAGTCCAACCCCCTGCCCAGGCAGGAAACCCTACACCACTTCAGACAAATGGTTATCCAACATCTTCTTAAAGATGTAAAATTTATTTTTATTAATTCAATTTGAGAGCAAACCTTACTCCCTCCTAGCACTGATGATGTTAACCTAGTTTGGGTAATGAAACATTGGTAATATATGCTTCTTTCTTGGGGGTTGACATGTTATTATCTTCAATTATTTGTGGATGTGCTATTTAGAACTTTAACATTAAGAAGATAATTGCCGGAAGGATATTTTACTATTGCTGGTATTTCATTCATTCATTCATTCATTTATTCATTCATTCATTCATTGGCTGCCCATCTTAAAACTGGTTAATTCTGGGAGGCTTACAATTATAAAAGATTTTAAAAATGTATGTACTAAAAACAAAGTTAATACAAAGCCAAACACTACAGTCCAAATAAAGATGGGGAGACCAGGAGCAGGATGGGGGTGGGGAGAAGGTGGGATCTATTGTAAATCTATCAACCACCTCCATTGTGATGTTGTCCCATTGGAGCCCCAAGCTTTCTGGCAGAACCAAGTCTTTAGGTTCTAGCCAACCTTACACTGGAGGCAAAATGTTCCAGAGAGCAGGTGCAACGGCAAAGAAGGCCCTTCCCCTGGATCCCGCCAGCCAGAATACTTGGACTGATGGCACCAGTGGAGCAGGCCAATCCCAGTCCTCTCTCTTTCCATTTTATTGGCATAGTGTAGAACTTTAGTGCATGAGTTGCATCTACTAATTGTTGGTGTCAGGCCTGGAAGCCATCTTTTTCGTTGGATCTTCAGGCCTGCCGCATTTACTACTGTGGGAAACTGGGAGGGGGGATTGTATGGAGCTAGGGCAATATGTAGCCATAATAACATTCCTTTCTCAGAGAGTCAAGGACATCTTGCCCTGCACCTGGAAGGGTGTGACTGGGAGGCATCTCCAGTTGGGACGGTACTTTGATTGGACCATGTGATGGACATGTGGGTGTTGGGCAGGGACTTGGATTTTCCTTTAGGTGGGGAAAACCTGGAAACTTTCAGATTCGGGTTTTCCCAGATGTGCCAATAGGACATCTCTAATAAAATGGAAGTTTGAGGAAACTCAAGCCTCGGAGTCTTCTTCGTTGACCTGACAGTTGGGTTCAATTAGCATGATGTTCTTGTCATTTAGACAGTTCAAGATTTGAAGTGGCACATCCCTTACCTAGGCAGGCCTTTTAAGTTTGCTGCCTTATTTCTATCTAATCTGTCTTTTTTAAGTTAACTCAAAAGTATGTCTCATCTGCGGACTTGCTTTGAGGTAGGAAAGAAAGAAAGATTCAGCGTCCACATTGTAAAATTGAGGGATTCCAATGTTTTGAAATGCTCGGGATATCTTTCAGCGATATTGCCTCTAACCTAGTACTGCCTAGAATTGTCGGCACTCAATTGTAATGCTCACTTCACAATTCTGGGAATTAAAGGGGAGAAGGCTGTTTCCGTGTCCTTGTTTACAAGGTGGCCTTGAAAAGTGAGGCTGTGGTATTCTTTCTTAAATAGAAATGTGCTTCGTTGTGCTGAATTTAATCTCCTGTCACACTTCCTTGTCGCCATTGTCTCTCCCCCCTCCAGATAATTGACAAAAGTAAGAGAGATCCTTCTGAAGAAATAGAAATCTTGATGCGGTACGGACAGCACCCTAACATTATTACTTTAAAAGATGTAAGTATTCTGTTTGGTTTCTAGAGCGTGTACAAAGTGTAGCTGTTGATGGGATGAAGGCCTTTCCTTTGGTCCAGCCTCTGCTGGGATGCAGAAGAGAAGCTTCGATATCTGAAATACGATTCTGTTTGATTAAAAAATAGGCTTTGTTGTGGTATGTCTACAAAGGTCTGTGGGTTTATTGTTCCCAATTGGGTGGAAATGTAATTTTATCTGTATTAACTTTATAGAAGGGATGTCCATCCTTTGCAACTTGTAGACCTCAACTCTCAGAATTCCTCAGAAGCATGGGGAATTCTAGAGTAGAGTAGAGTAGAGTAGAGTAGAGTAGAGTAGAGTAGAGTAGAGTAGAGTAGA
>WNWU01000035.1:2518458-2533370 GCA_012654045.1 Ptyas mucosa
ATAGAATAGAATAGAATAGAATAGAATAGAATAGAATAGAATAGAATTCTTCATTGGCCAAGTGTGATTGGACACACAAGGAATTTTGTCTTAGGTGCATATGCTGTCAATGTATCTAGGGAAAATAAAATACATTCATCAAGAATAAAAAGATACAACACTTAGTGATAGTCAAGGTTACTAGTAAGCTATCAAATTGTACTAGGAAACAAATAAAAACAATATAAATGGAAAGATACAAGCACATGGTTATAGTAATAAGTGGCAAGAGATAGATACTAGTAAGGAAGAGAAGAATAATAGTAATACAGACTAAGTAAATTATTTGACAGTGTTGTGGGAATTAGTTGTTAAGCAGAGTGATGGCATTCGGAGGGGAAACTGTCCTTGTGTCTAGTTGTTCTAGTGTGCAGTGCTCTATAGCGTCCTTTTGAGGGTAGAAGTTGAAACAATTTATGTCCAGGATGCAAGGGTTCTGTAGATATTTTCACAGCCCATCAATTTTGGGATTGAAGTCAACAAGTCTTAAAGTTGCCAAGATCGGACACCTCTGCTTTATGGCAAAGGAAAGAACCTCATTTAGCACATGGTCTTGGTTGTTTTTTCAACCCCTCAATGTTCTCTCATCTGCCAGACTGAAGCAACAAAAGGTTATTCAGTAGATTTGGAAACTTTGCCACCTTAAAAAAATGGTATCGGTGGAAAGTCAGCCTCTTCTGTTGAGTGTGCCTCTAGGCAGACCCTGTGTTTCACACCCCATTCCTGGAGTATGTGTTACTCAACTATATTAAACTTCTACAGGTGTACGATGATGGTAAATATATCTACCTTGTCACAGAATTGATGAAGGGAGGGGAGCTCCTGGATCGTATTCTCAGACAGAAGTATTTCTCAGAACGCGAAGCGAGTGCCGTCTTGTATACTATCGCTAAAACTGTGGACTACCTGCACTGTCAAGGAGTAAGCTGGGCCACATTTTGATAATTTAATTAAGTTTTGGATTTATGTTTTTAGGGGCCGTTTTTGCCCTCCCGGAAGCTCAAGAAAAGCCTCCAGAGCCTGGGGAGGGCAAAAACGCCACACACCCCCTTGTGGTGCCGGAAGGTGACTAGGCCACGCCCACCATGGCCACGGCCACCCAGCAACCAGGCAGGGAACCCCTTGCTAAAATGTTTGAAGCCCACCCCTGGATATTGTATTTTAGCTGGCAATTGCTAGAGGCAAAATTAGAGTTTGTTTGTTTTTAAGAATGTTTGCCACCCAAAGTCAGTTGTTGTGTTGGGCGGCCGTACAAATTGAATGAATGAATCAATCAATCCATAAATAAGTAAACAAACAAACCTGATTTAGAAGCGGGTGTTTGTAAGCAGAAGAGAGAATCAGATTTAATGATTAACTTTTTAAATGACAGCTGGATAAATTGATTCCGTGGTCTGTGCCTAATTTTGAAATCTCATTTTTTTTAAAAAAAATTGGATTTAAACATTCAATCATTCATTCTGTTCCCCTTTCTTTGGGTTAATCCTGAGTTGATAGAATTACTCGATCTTTTAAAATGTTTTTTTTTTTCCTGATTTCAGCCAAAATAGTTGGGTTTTATATGTGGTTTTTTTTAAGGTTGTGCATCGGGATCTTAAACCAAGTAATATTTTGTATATGGATGATTCCAATAATGCTGATTCCATCAGGATTTGTGATTTCGGTTTTGCAAAGCAACTTCGGGGAGAGAATGGGCTTCTCTTAACACCATGCTACACTGCTAATTTTGTGGCACCGGAGGTATGCATTTTCCTGTTTGGTTTTGCAAATTGTCTTTTTAAATCTCCAGGAAAGTATTTGTATTTCACGCGTTTGCGGGGTAGATTGCTTTGCTCTGTTGTTCCTTGCAACATAATAATTGATTTATTCTTTCGCATACAGTAGTGGCCAAAATTGTGGAAACCTTTTGGGAAAAGTGTATTTTTGAGGTTTGATAGCTAATAACACCACTTTTTTTTTTTGGAGTTTCAAGATAATCATATTTCACTGCTGAAATGGCCTGGGAATAGCCCAGACCTTCACCCAATTGGAAATCTGTGGAGCCGACTAAAGAAACTTGTTAGTCAGAAGCGACTCAGCGATAAAACCCAGTTAATAGAAGCAATCATTCAATCTTGGTTTCACATGATAACAGCTGCAGAACTAAAAGACTTGGTTCACTCCATGGGAAGACGTTGTAAGGCCGTCATTCATGCTAAAAGTTACCCAACTAAGTATTAACTGACATGGTGATTTTATCTCGTTTTCTTCTATGGAGATAATTTTTGTATATCTCATTTTTTCTACGTGTTTCACTTTTCTTCTTTCTACTGTAACTGCTATTCTAATAGTAAATCCTTCATAAAAGTTATTGCGTTACCTTCTTGATTAAATTATCTTTCCATTGATATATTATTTTATGGTACTACTCCCCCAAAAAGTGGTGTTATTAGCTAGTTTTAGAAAATACACTTTTCCCAAAAGGTTTCCACAATTTTGGCCACTACTGTAAGAGCATGCATAAATGGGCTTCTTAATGTATAGAAACAAACATGGAAACCCAGAATTCAGTTGAATATTGATTATTGTTCTGTATACTACTGCAGCATTTGAGTGGTGCTGTGGCCTGCAGGTGGAGCTCTCGCCTCAGAATCAGGAGGCTGCGAGTTCAATCCTAGGTAGAGACAGATATTTCTCTCTCTGGGCACAATGAGAATGTATCTGCTGAAAAAAACTGCATTGGCGACAGGAAGGGCATCTGGCCAGTAAACATTCAGCTCCATTCAGTTGCCCAGGCTCCACCCCTCAAGGGATTATGGAGTCATTAAAAGAAGATGATACTACTGCAGCATTTCAGGAGAAGGTAACTATTTTATTTAACCAGCACTGCGGTCATTAGTTTAAATCAGTGTTTTCAACCTTGGCTACCTCAAGATGCATGGACTTCAATTCCCAGAATTCCTCAGTCAGCATGCTGGTTGGGGAATTCTGGGAATTGAAGTCCACGCATCTTAAAGTGGCCAAGGTTGAAAAACACTGATTTAAATTTGCTTCTAAATCTGAATGTGGTGAAGGTTCGTCTTTCTAACAATAACAATGAGTTTTTGTTCATCTTCTAGGTCCTCATGAGGCAAGGCTATGATGCTGCCTGTGATATTTGGAGCTTGGGTGTTCTTCTTTATACAATGCTGGCAGGGTGAGATGCGCCTTTCACATGTTGACATAGCTATGAATTTGCAGATGTTCAAAGCCATCCCTCTGCTTATTTTATAGGATCAACCCACAGTATGAAATCTGTCCTAAATCAGCAAGTTCCATCTATGTTTCTGAACTACTTATGCAAAAGAAACTAACATCCTTTCTTAAAAATATTTTTAGGTACACACCTTTTGCCAACGGGCCCAATGATACCCCAGAAGAAATCTTGTTACGGATAGGTAGTGGAAAATTTTCTTTAAGTGGAGGCAATTGGGACACTGTGTCAGATGCTGCAAAGGTATCAACATATTTTTATTTTATTCTTTACTAGCTGATAACCCAGCATTGCCCGGATATTCAAGAACCAATCCCCTGTACCAAAGGGAGTCCCCTTGTGGAGTACTGTGAAGCCGTTACCATGGCAACTCCAGTGTACAGTAGATGTCATTTTAAGGCACAACAGGCTGTATCTTAACTTGAATCCAAAATGCACACTATTACTGTCAAAAGTACTGTGATTTGACACTATAGATATAATTCATTCCTTTTCATTTCAGTGGCCCAGGCGTTCCAGAGTTATGCTGGAACACACACACACAGACACACACCAAGGGGTGTTAGGTGTGTCTTACCCCCACAGTATTTTTTTCCAGAGAGTAAGTCATCTGTGTACCAAGTTTGGTTGAAATTGCTTGAGGCATTCCAGAGTTATGCTGGAACACACACACACCCTGAGGGGTGTTAGGTGTGTCTTACCCCCACAATATTATTTTCTAGAGAATAAGTCATTGTGTACCAAGTTTGGTTGAAATTGTCGAGGCGTTCCAGAGTTATGCTGGAACATACATACACACACATACACACACACACACACAGCCATATTTATATACACTGCTCAAAAAACTAAAGGGAACACAAGCAGAAGACATCCGAGATCTGAATGAATGAAATAGCCTTATTAAATACTTAGTTCGTTACATACAGTAGTTTTGTGTTCCCTTTAGTTTTTTGAGCAGTGTATAAACTACTGTATGTAAAGAACAAAGTATTTAATAAGGCTATTTCATTCATTCAGATCTCGGATGTCTTCTGCTTGTGTTCCCTTTATTTTTTTGAGCAGTACATATAGATAAGATACAGGCAGCCGTGAAAATGCAATTGCAGGTGAACTGTTGGTTAAAATTGAATATACTTCAATGCCAGGTTCCAAAAATCAAGAAATACACTTTATGATTTTTCCAAGCGATTTCTTTATTGTTCTTCACCTATAGATAGAATCTATCTATATACTCTGGGAACTCTTAGGGATGAACGGTCTTCACCCACTTTCTCTCACACAAACAATCTGAACTGAGTTGTCTCTTGCTTCTCTGGAATGCACCCTCCCCTGTCTGGGAATCCAGGCTACATTCCATCACATTATGTCAATGAAAACTCAATCGTTCAGGCCAAAGGTATCTAAAAGGTTGAATCATGGCAACAATACATTTTGGAGAGACACTCCTGAAGTTGGTATGGCAAGAGCTGGTGCATTCCAGTGACTTTCTGACTCTCTGCCGAACTTTTTTTAATTTTATTTTGACCTATGAAGCTTCTTGGATGGTCAAATTTTGGTCCAGTTGTCGTGATTCAGCTTTTCGATTCCCCCACGTTAATATACACTGGACAAAATTTATACGTAGACATTGCTCCCAAATAATAGGCCAATCCTGTGGCACTTCATAAAGATGAAAAAAGATGCAATTTATCATAAATTTGGATTTAACAGGCATTCATAGGCAATGCCCATCCTCTTCTCCAAAATGTCCGTTAAATCAAGAGTTTCCCTATGAATGCATTTTTTGGTTAGTGATCAGTAATAAGAAACCTGCCACCACCTTTTATAAATAATTTTAAAGCATTTTCTACAAATATTTGACTTTATTATTTAAATTATTTAAATATTTAACTTTATCTAAAAAGCAAGGTATTATATCTTACTTTCGGACCTTAAATCTTTTGTAAGATTTACTTAGCGTGTCTGTGCTAAAGTAGCTTGGCATACACGTGCTAAAATTATTCCGTTTATTTTTTAAAAAACACAAGCCAGAATTTTTCCATACCTGAATCTCAGGCTGAATAAGTTTCGTTTGATTTATATTATGTAGATGTTCCAATATATTATGTAAATTCTAACCAGTTTCTGTACAGCGTGTCATTTTCCCATGCAACTTGATATAGGGTGATTTCCCTGTTCTGCCTCTTCTAAAAACTGAAATTCAGGTCTGCTTCATGATTTTGTATAAGCAGTAATATTATTCAAATTATTGTAATAGATACATCCAATGAGATAATACGCTATTCAGGGTGCATATTAATTCTACTTTGAGCTTCCCATTCATTTTGTTTTAAAAGTCTGTAGCGTGCAAGTTATATCACTTTCCATTTAAGGTGGCAAGAGGGAGAGTTACAATGAAGGCCTGTTGAGAATGAACTGTTTCTGTTTCAGAAGCATCCCATTTTCAGAAAGTTTAATTGCTCCTTCCCAGTTAAGCTTCCTTGTCTTTTGGGGTCATCCATACCTCTATGCCAGATTTTGGTTCCCTCTGAAATCAGGAAGGGACCCTGACATTCACTGATGAAGATATTCCTTGCTGCTACCATTAGAATCCAGTTGTCAAGATTCGGGTTAATGTCAGGCTTCCAAGTAACACCCCCAACGAAAGAAGACTCCGAGGCTTGAGTTTCCTCAAAGTTCCATTTTATTAGAGATGTCCTATTGACACATCCAGGAAAACCCGAATCTGAAAGCTTCCAGGTTTTCTCTACCCAAAGGAAAGTCTAAGTCCCTGCCCAACACCCACATGTCCATCACGTGGTCCAATCAAAGCACCGTCCCAACTGGAGATGCCTCCCACTTCCAACCCTCCAAGTGCAGGGCAAGATGTCCATGACTCTCTGAGAAAGGAATGTTATTATGACTATATATATATATATATATATATTAATTTGATTTATATGCCGCCCTTCTCCGGAGACTCAGGGCGGCTTGCAATGCGTTAAGCAATAGCCTTCATACTTTTGTATATTTATACAAAGTCAGCTTATTGCCCCCACAATCTGGGTCCTCAATTTACCTACCTTTGAAAGGATGGAAGGCTGAGTCAACCTTGAGCCTTGGTGAGATTCGAACCTGCAATAATTGCAGGCAGCTGGTGTTAATAACAGGGTGCTTTAGACCACTGTACTATCCAAGGCTCTTATATATCACCCTTGCTCCATATAATCCCCCCTCTCAGTTTCCCACAGTAGGAAATGTGGCAGGCCTGAAGATCCAATGAAAAAGATGGCTTCCAGGCCTGACACCAGTAGCATGGAAACCTTGGGGTGGAAGGCTGACTGCTATGATCCTGATAGGAGTGACAATATCACAAAGGCCAAGTTCAACTCTTTGTAACCTCCTCCTTTCTGGACCGGAACGCCTTGCGCACGGTCACTCACGCCCTTGTTACCTCTCGGCTGGACTACTGTAATGCTGTCTACATGGGACTCCCCCTGAAGAGCACTCGGAGGCTCCAACTGGTCCAGAATGCAGCTGCACGGGTGATTATGGGTGCAACCATTGCGCTCATGTAACACCTCTCCTGCGCGAGCTGCACTGGCTCCCAGTGGTCTTCCGGGTGCGATTCAAGGTGTTGGTTACCACCTTTAAAGCGCTCCATGGCTCAGGACCTAGGTACTTACGAGACCGCCTTCTGCCACCGATAACCTCCCACCGACCAGTTCGCTCCCACAGAGAGGGACTCCTCAGGGTGCCGTCGGCCAAATTATGTCGGCTGGCGACACCCAGGGGGAGAGCCTTCTCTGTGGGACGAGAACGCTCGTGCCCTTTGGAACGAACTGCCCCCGGAAATACGCACAATCTCTGACCTCCGAGTTTTTCACTATGCCCTTAAGACCCTGCTGTTCCGACAGGCAGGGCTATCTTTGTAAAGGAGTTTTAAATTTTTGGGTTTTTAATGAATTTTTGGCCATAAATGTAATAATTTTAATAATTTTTAAATTTAATTGGGATGTTTGTATTGTGTTTTTACTTGGCTGTGCACCGCCCCGAGTCCTTCGGGAGAGGGGCGGTATAGAAATAAAATTATCTTATCTCTTATCTCTTATCTCTTATCTCTTATCTCTTATCTCTAAGTTGTACTTAGAAACTCTTGTTATCTGTTTGATCCAGGATTTGCTATCTCATATGCTACATGTAGATCCACACCAGAGATACACCGCAGAGCAAGTCCTCAAGCATTCGTGGATAGCCTGTAGAGATCAGCTGCCACATTATCAGTTAAATAGGCAAGACGCACCACATCTAGTGAAGGTAAAGTCGGCAAAACTCGTCAAGGATACAGAGGTCGGTATCGTAATGGTGATTGAGGATGGTGGGTTGATTTGTCCTTTAATGTCATTATGTCCCAGGGAGCCATGGCTGCTACCTATTCTGCACTGAACAACAAGACATTTCAGCCTGTTTTGGAACCTGTCGCAGCTTCAAGCTTGGCTCAGCGAAGAAGCATGAAAAAGCTAACATCCACAGACTTATAGGTCAGCTGGAACATTTTGCCTATGTGGAACAGAGGAAAACAAAACAAAACAAAGAAACCCGAAGAAACAGCTCCTGTATTTGCCTGCCCTGTGAATTAAAAGGCATATACCAGTTCCTCCTACACTACTTGAATTCAGTTGAAGAAAGGAAGAAAACAAAATAATAATAATAATAATTAATAATAATAAAAACTTCTACCAGTTTAGAGGATTTATTGCTGTTCATAGGTTGGTTTCCGTAGCATCAGGGTATTTCGCAACTGTGGTGAGGAATTTCGGTACACATTTCATTTCAGAGATCGATCGCATTATGTTAAATACTTTTAAATACTGTATAGTTTTCATCCGGTTTATAAAGATATGTATTAGTTGACCAGAGACGCTGCTCAAGTTGTAAATTTCATTTCAGAAGAAAAGGTCAGTGTTTTAATATTTTTGCTACCTTGGCCCTATTGTAAAGACAAAGAAAAGAAAAAAAACATTAAACATGATGTGCTCTGGTTTCGTAAATTGATCCCCTTAACTGGCGGACTCCATGCATTTGATTCATGGGTACGACAAGCCAAGAAGTGGATATCCTAGTGCAAAATGCATGATGGAAGCCCTTATCTTCTATTGGTGTCAGGCAATTATGTGTAAAAAAAAAACAACAAAAATCATGTACAGCTATAATAATCCATGAACATACACCGAGATGATAGTGTGTAAAACCTTCATTAGAAGCTGTAGATTTGGTCAACCTAGCCGTGTCTTTCTTAAGGCTTTTGAAGAGTGATGGTTGTTAGGATAATAAATAATCTGTTGTACTTAAACATTATGTATGACTTCACCATCATTGGACCTTTTCAAGGAGGGGTAAGTAGATCTCTGCTTGATATACTTTAGATCAGGGGTATCCAACCTTGGCAACTTTGAGGCCTGTGGACTTCAACTCCCAAAGTTCTCCACCCAGCCATGGGAATTCCACAAGTCTTAAAGTTGCCAAGGTTGGGCACCTCTGCTTACATACAGAATTAGGTGTGTAGAGCTTTATACCACACTTGTGGACTTCAACTCCCAGAAATCTCATGGCTGGCTATAGAATTCTGGGACTTGAAGTCCACAGGTCTTAAAATTGCCAAGGTTAGATACAGACTATTCTTAGATACAGAATAAGGTGTGTAGAGTTTATACCCTATATCTAAAAGGCTACGAGTTGACATCAACTCCTCCAGTATTGGCTTAGATTTGTTTCATCTGTGAACTTTGGTGTCACACAGTCTGTGCCCATTTCATTTACCCATAGGAGGACTGACATTGTATTTCCACTGGCGTTCTGGATTGAACCCTGCCACTTGATTGGTATTGACGCAAGACAGTTTAAGCTACCTTGATTGGTATTGACACAAGACAAATTAAGCTACCTTGCTAATTAAGCTAGGGCACTCTTGCTGTCTTCAGTTGTTCTTTCCTTCATGGTCTTCGGTTCTCATTGTGCCTGAATTTTCTCATCCTGGGACAGCATTTTATTCATCCTAAGTTGTAAGATAGTGATGTTTTTTAATCAAACACCATATTTCACAACAGATTTTATTTATTTACACATTGAAAAGTTCTCTGAATTCCTTGTTTCCTCTGATATTTGATAAACAGTTTTGAAGATAAATGCTTATATTAATGTTTTTCTCTCTCTCCCCCCCCCCCCTTTCTTTTCCTTTTAATATCGACTTTGTATCCTCTGGAAAAGTGCAAGCTTTGAAACATTCTTTGGTCTTTTCTGATCAAGCTTTAGAAAGTCTCAATAGAGGGAAATTTCTCATTAATCCATAAATTCAATGGGAAGAATAAAACCAATGAGGATTAGAAGGATTACTTGGGGGAAAAATATGAAATTGGTCAGGTTAGCCCGTATTGGATCTAGATTAGTTTCAAACTGGCATGTTTTCTTAGAAAATGCATCTTAGGAAGACTCCCCTACCCCAAAGAAAGATATTCCTATATGGATTACTGAGATATTTTATTGTAAAATGAGATTAATGCAATTGATCAATACCCTAACAATTCAGAACCAGCTTTTTGGATGACCTTCCTTGAATAACCATTAATGAATTAGAGAGCTCATTTACAAGAGATCGAGAGAGTTCTGAATATCATGCTGAATAATATTTTATTCTTTTGTTTGATGACTTCATTTGGGAATCAAATAAAACCACTAAGACTGAAATCTGAAAATAGAATGCCTTTGTTAAAATTCATTAAACATTTTCTCAGAGCTATAAGGAAACTGGAAATGCCGGTCATAAATTACATGAGGAAAAAAGACTACATTTTTCCATCCATTTCAGTAGCAAAAATAAATATATGGATTTATTTTGTTTAAACAAATCCTTCCTTTAAAGGAGTGAATATATATTATCTCAGCCATCCGTTTCTTTTTTTATACCTACAGAAAACCAGACTTATCTCAAATCAGACTAAATGCACTTCTAGACCAATATTGTCTACTCTGACTGGCAGGAAATCAACAAATCTCAGGGACTTTTTCAAGAGCCAAATCTCATGTTTTGAGTATTTTATGAGCGTGTTTGAGGCCTAGTGATTTTTCTGAAGGGTGGGTTGCAATAATTATAATTTCCTGGATAGTTGGTGATAAGTTTATAAGCTTCTGGAGTCAACAGTATCTAAGAGTCACTCAGTTTGCTTGCAGATAAGCAGGGGAGAATGTCCTAGAAGACTCTGGATATCTGGTCACTAAGAGTGGTTCTTTCTTTAATCTGCTAAGTGAAAGCAGTTTTGAAGAGAGGGAAGACATCTGCCTGGCTAGGTGGCTCAGTGGCTAAGACGCTGAGCTTGTCGATCAGAAAAGTCGGCAGTTTGGCGGTTTGACTCCTTAGTATAGGTCTCCTGTGTGAGCAGGGGGTTGGACTACATGACCTCCAAGGTCCCTTCCAATTCTGATACTGTTACCCTCTCTCAGGATGCACGGAAATGACTGCCAATGACTTTGACGTGGATGGAACGAACCAAAAGGGACAAAATTATCATTTTTTTCTCTTTATAGCACTTGCTGGAGGACTTTTTCAGAAGCAGATCTTCACAGGTTTCTTGAATTTATCCAAGAAATAAAGAGACCCTCCTTATAGAGGCTTCCTTTTTTTTAGAAAAAATGCTCCTAAGGTTAATTATTTACCACAGGGATTGCTCTCACCTTGTAGGAACAATCCAATGCAATACTTTTAAATACTGTTTAAATACTGTTAATAAGGCCTTGGTAAGGCCACACTTGGAATACTGCATCCAGTTTTGGTCGCCATGATGTAAAAAAGATGTGGAGATTCTAGAAAGATTGCAGAGAAGAGCAACCAAGATGATTAGGGGATTGGAGGCTAAAACATGAAGAACGGTTGCAGGAACTGGGTATGTCTAGTTTAATGAAAAGAAGGACAAGGGGAGACATGATACCAGTCTTCCAATATCTCAGGGGCTGCCCCAAAGAAGAGGGAGTCAAGCTATTCTCCAAATCACCTGAGGGTAGGACAAGAAGCAATGGGTGGAAACCAGTGGTGAAATCCAATTTTTTTACTACTGGTTCTGTGGGCGTGGCTTGGTGGGCGTGGCAGGGGAAGGATACTGCAAATTCTCCATTCCCACCCCACTCCAGGGGAAGGATACTGCAAAATCCCCATTACCTCCCCACTCCTGGGGGAAGAATATTGCAAAATCTCCATTCCCACCCCACTCTGGGGAAAAGCGGGCATTTGCCGGTTCTCTGAACTACTCAAAATTTCCGCTACCAGTTCTCCAGAACCTGCTGGATTTCACCTCTGGTGGAAACTAATCAAGGAGAGAATCAACTTAGAACTAAGGAGAAATTTCCTAACAGTTAGAACAATTAATCAGTGGAACAACTTGCCTCCAGAAGTTGTGAATGCTCCAACACTGGAAGTTTTTAAGATGTTGAATAATCATTTGTCTGAAGTGGTGTAGGATTTCTTGGCTAAGTAGGGGGTTGGACTAGAAGACCTCCAAGGTCCCTTCCAACTCTGTTATTCTATTCTATTCTAATTTTATCCATACAAATTCCTTCGTGGGAACGTGGTAGATGTACTTTTACAGAAATGGTACATGGTCTGTTCTAGGCTGTAATTTCCTGGTTTGGATGCTAATGGGAGCAACCTCAAATAGAAGTTTGTCAGCTATGGTTTTCTAGAAGAACCACTTCTTTCCCGTTGAACTGAACAGCAGTGGTTAAGAAGCCCTGGGATCACACTTTCAGTATTGTGAGAGTTTAGAAATTACAGTATAATGGGGGAATATTGGGCCAGTGGTTAAAGTTGAGCTTGTCAACTGGAAAACTTATAGTAGAGGCCAAAATTATGGAAACCTTTTGGGAAAATTTTTATTTTTGAGATGGCTTTATTTTTGATGGCTAATAACACCACTTTTTTTTTTTTTTTGAGTTTCAAGATAATCCTATTCCACTGCTGGAATGGCCTGAGAATAACCCAGACCTTAACCCAATTGAAAATCAATGGAGCCACTTAAAGAAACTTGTTAGTCAGAAGCGACCCAGCAATAAAACCCAGTTAAGAGATCTTGGTTTTCACATTGTAACAGCTGCAGAACTCAAAGACTTGGTTCGCTCCATGGGAAGACGTTGTAAGGCCGTAATTCATGCTAAAGGTTACCAACTAAGTATTAAGTGACATGGTGATCATTTTTGTATATCTCATTTTTTTCTACGGCGATCATTTTTGTATATCTCATTTTTTCTATATTTCACTTTTCTTCTTTATACTGTGCTATTCTAATAGCCATTCTTTATACTGTGCTATTCTAATATTCTATTCTAAATTTATTCTAATTTGCTATTAGAATAAAAGTTATTTTATTTTATTCATAAAAGTTATTGCATTACATTCTTGATGAAATGATCTTTCCATTCGTACATAATTTTATGGTACTACTCCCAAAAAAGTGGTGTTATTAGCTAGTTTTAGAAAATACACTTTTCCCAAAAGCTCTCCGTAATTTTGGCCATTACTGTGCAGTCCTGATTCAAGAGCCGGGCACTGTTCAATGAGGTGAGCTCTATAATTTGAAATTGCTTTCAGACTGGGGTTTTGTCCATCTGATGCCTTGTTAGGATGTAACGGAAAGCTAGGATCAGGAGCTTTTCAACCGTTGCATGGCAAGGAGGAAAAGAATAGTGTGTGCTAGACCATGTTTTCTCATGGCTTTGCATGTTGAAATATGTTGCCTCTGAACCTGGCTGCTAACTGACTTATCAAACTATTCCAACCAACAGAACAGCTCCTGCCTACCTACCCTGTTTCCCCTAAAATAAGACATCCCCTGATCCCCTAAGCCCGATCGGGCTTTTGAGCGCATGTGCTAAAATAACATACACACCCGAAAATAAGCCCTCCCCGGAAATATTTAAATCTATGCACAGCTGGTCCCTGCCATTTCCTCTGGTTAGGGAGACAGAGCTGGAAATCAGGTAAGACGGCAAGAGGAGCCCCGTCTTGCTCCTTGCGCCCCAAAATAATAAGACCTCCCCGAAATTTTTAAACCCATGCACAGCACGTCCCTGCCATTTTCTCTGGTTAGGGTTAGAGAGACAGAGCTGGAATCAGGCAAGAGGAGCCCCCTCTTGCTCCATGCACCCCAAAATAATAAGCCCTCCCCGAAATAAGGCCAAACGCTTATTTCAGGGTTCAAAAAAAATATAAGACAGGGTCTTATTTTCAGGGAAATACGGTAGCAGTTGGAAAGCACGTACAGTAAATGCAAGTAGACAAATAAGTACCACTTCAGTGGGAAGGTAACAGCAATCCAGCTCCCTTGGCATAAAGTCATGCTTGACACATGATCATGGACAATGCTGGCTCCCTGGACCAAGAAATAAGAGATGAGCACCACTTACTAAGAGTCAAAAACGACTGAACAAGGGAAACCTTTACCTAGAAGTTATAATAAAACTAGCTAGTAATTTATGTTAGCTGGCATTTAGGGTTAAGAGAAAAGAGAGGGAGGGTAGTTGAAACAGCTGGCGGATAATAAAATTCAATTTAGATGAGACGTTATTTGGTTCCAATGAGACATCTTAAACCAATTCCAGATTAAGTTCTAAATGGTTCGAAATTCTAAGTTCTAAATTCATGGGAATTTTCTGGATGGAAATCTTGATATTATGGTCTGGAACTGTTTGGAGTGGGGGGGGTGGAATGGTTTATATGCATCTCTCCAGTTTCCCTACTGCTATTCCTTTTTTGCACTGAATCAGCGGATTTGAATTTCAATTTGAAAAGCTAGGTAAGTTGTAAATGACCTTTGATTTCACCATGGTGTGTACCATCCCTTCCTCTTTCTTTCTATTGCTTCACATCATGAGTAGCCGAATTAGCCAGAATTCATCATTAGAACCAAAGCAGGATAGATAACAAATTGGAGTAGTCCGGCATCTATAACCATCATTTGAAATTGCTTCACAGACTGGGGTTTCGTCCATCTTATGCCTTGTTAGGATGTAACGGAAAGCTACGATCAGGAAGTTGTCAACTGTCGCATGGCAAGGAGGAATGGAATAGCGTGTGCTAGACTCAAGTTTTCCCATGGCTTTGCATGTTGAAGTATGTTCCATCTGAACTCGGCTGCTCACTGGCTTATCAAACTGATCTTCAGCTGCAGAGCCATAGAAGCATTACAGGATCACCGATGCCAATTATCCAAGTTTTATTTACACGATATTTGGGCGCAGTACTTTCCTAAAGGTTTAAAATCACACGCTTGTTGTCGGTATTGTAACCCTCGTGTCTCAGACAGACACTGGATTTGTACCATATTGTATTTATTCCATTCAGAATTTTTTCTCCCCTTAATTTTTTTTTATTTCAGCCTCTGTATATATAATGACATTAAAGTTTGCCTTGTACTGCATATTCTACAGGCGTATCCAGTATTTTATTGAAAAAAATCTTGTTTACATCCTGATGCTAAAATTCATGCAGTGTGTCCTTTCCCTTCCCTCTCTCTCTTTCCTTTTTTCTTTCTGTTTCTCCCCTTCCTTCTCATCTTACTCCCTCCCTCTTCTTTCTTTCTTTCTTTCTTTCTTTCTTTCTTTCTTTCTTTCTTTC
>WNWU01000035.1:2543815-2555447 GCA_012654045.1 Ptyas mucosa
TCTTTCTTTCTTTCTTTCTTTCTTTCTTTCTTTCTTTCTTTCTTTCTTTCTTTCCTTCCTTCCTTCCTTCCTTCCTTCCTTCCTTCCTTCCTTCCTTCCTTCCTTCCTTCCTTCCTTCCTTCTTTCTTTCTTTCTTTCTTTCTTTCTTTCTTTCTTTCTTTCTTAGATTTATATACCGCCCTACTCCCGAAGGACTCAGGGCGGTGAACAGGCACAGAATAAAATACATAGATACAAAAGTTAGAAGCATAAATAAAACCAGATTAGATAATTTAGCCCAAGACAATTAAAAATCCCAATAATTTAAAAACAGATTAAAAATTTCAATTTAAAAGAATTTAAAAGAAAAGGGGAAAAGGTTAGGCCAGGCCGGCTTGCTGGAATAGGAGAGTCTTAAGAGCACGGCAGAAAGTGCGCAGATTCGGGATCCTCCGTATCTCTGGGGGGAGCTCGTTCCAGATAGTGGGTGCCCCCACAGAGAAGGCCCTCCCCCTGGGGGCCACCAGTCGACACTGTTTGACCGACGGCACCTGGAGGAGCCCCTCTCTATGAGAGCGTACTGGCCGGTGGGAGGCTGTTTGTGGTAGTAGGCGGTCCCGTAAATAACCAGGTCCTAAGCCACGGAGTGCTCTAAAGGTGGTGACCAAAACCTTGAAGCGCACCCGGAAGACCACCGGGAGCCAGTGCAGCTTGCGCAGGAGAGGTGTCACACAGAAGCGCCATGTCGCTCCCATAACCACCCGCACGGCTGCACTCTGTCCCAGTTGGAGCCTCCGGGTGCTCCTCAAGGGGAGCCCCATGTAGAGAGCATTACAGTAGTCCAGGTGGGAAGTGACGAGGGCATGAGTGACTGTGTGTAGGGAGTCCCGATCCAGAAAGGGACGCAACTGGCGAATCAGGCGAACCTGATGAAAAACCCTCCTGGTCACAGCCGTCAAATGCTCTTCTAAAGATAGCCATGAATCCAGGAGGACGCCCAAGTTGCGAGCCCTCTCCGTGGGGGCCAGCGATTCACCCCCAATAGTCAGCGATGGCGTCAGCTGACTATATTGGGACATAGGAAACCACAGCCATTCGGTCTTGGATGGGTTGAGCCTGAGCTTGTTCCTCCCCATCCAGATCTGCACGGCCTCCAGACACCAGGACATCACTTCAAGGGCATCGTTGGGGTGGTCCGGGATGGAGATGTACAGCTGGGTGTCATCAGCATAGTGGTGGTAATTCACCCCAAAACCACGGATGATCTCACCCAGCGGCTTTACATAAATGTTGAACAAAAGGGGTGAGAGGACCGACCCTTGTGGCACTCCACATATGAGGGGCCTCAGGGTCGACCTCTGCCCCCCTGCCAACACAGACTGCAACCGGTCAGAGAGAAAGGAGGAGAACCACCGCAATACAGTGCCCCCCACCCCCAACTCTTCCAACTGGTGCAGCATGATACCATGGTCGATGGTATCAAAAGCCGTTGAGAGGTCTAATAGGACCAGGACAGAGGAGCAATCCCTGTCCTGAGCCCTCCAGAGATCATCAACCAACACGACCAATGCCGTTTCCATGCTGTACCCAGGCCTGAAGCCCGACTGGAATGGATCCAGATACGTCGTTTCATCCAGGTTTCATCCTGGTCAAATTTGTATGTAAGCCAAAAGAATATTATTGTATAAGACTGTATTAGCAGCATACTAAAAAGCAAAGACATCACCCTGCCAACAAAAGTGCGTATATCAAGGCTATGGTTTTCCCAGTTGCAATGTATGGCTGTGAAAGTTGGACCCTAAGGAAGGCTGAACGCCAAAGAATTGAGGCCTTGAACTCTGGTGCTGGAGAAGACTCCTGCGAGTCCCTTGGACTGCAAGGCCATCCAACCGGTCAGTCCTAGAGGAGATCAACCCTGACTGCTCTTCAGAAGGCCAGATCCTAAAGATGACGCTCAAATACTTTGGCCACCTAATGAGAAGGAAGGACTCACTGGAGAAGAGCCTAATGCTGGGAATGATTGAGAGCAAAAGAAGAAGGGGACGGCAGAGAACGAGGTGGCTGGATGGAGTCACTGAAGCAGTCGGCTGTGAGCTTAAATGGACTCCAGAGGATGGTAGAGGACAGGAAGGCCTGGAGGAACATTGTCCATGGGATCACGATAAGGTCGGACACATCTTCCTAACTAACAACAACAAAAGTAGTATGGTATAATGATTTTGAACTAATTGTGTATATAACTCAAATTTTGCTACACTAGGCTCTGTTCATAATTATGCATTCTCCTTAAACTGAGACATTCTGAACCTGAAGACTTGCTGTAATTTAATTTCAAGTAGGCTGGTACTTACTTGGCTTGGAAACTAAATAGGAGTAATCCTATTTAGTATTGTATCGGAGATCCAAGAAACGCCAAGGCTATTAGTGAGAAGGTTGTAACCCCCCTCCCCCAGCAGAAGACAGTGGCTGTTCTCACGGCCACCACCAACACACCGCTAGTGGTATGGAAGTGGTAATCACTAAAAATCAAGGTCAGTTTGAGAGCTCAACTTGTTTTTTTTAAATTAAAATTAAAACATAGTTCTCGTCCTACTTGCCACCTGTCTTTGGAGTGCAGCTTCTAATGTCCTATAACAGTGTTTCTTAATCTCAGCAATTTCAAGATGTCTGGACTTCAACTCCCAGAATTCCTCGTTCAGCATTTGGCTGGAGAATTCTGGAAGTTGAATGCCACGCCCCTTTGCTTTCTATAGCAGCCTTCCCCAAGTTGTAGGCTCTCCAGATTTTATTTATTTATTTATATTTATTTATTTAGTTTGTCAAACATGTACGAGATAATAGGTATAAGTATAAACATGGAGATGAGCACAGGTAATGAGTACAAATATATGGGGACAGTAGGACAGGGACGGTAGGTACGCTGATACGCTTATCCACGCCCCCTTTATGGACCTCTTAGGAATGGGGTGAGGTCCACGGTAGACAGTTTAAGGTTGAAGCTATGGGGGTTTGTGGATGTAACAACGGAGTCGGGTAGAGCATTCCAGGGGTTTGTGGATGTAACAACGGAGTCGGGTAGAGCATTCCAGGTGTTGACCACTCTCTTGTTGAAGTCGTATTTTCTGCAATTGAGTTTGGAGCGGTTTACCTTGAGTTTGTATCTATTGTTTGCCCATGTATTATTGTGGTTGAAGCTGAAGTAGTCATTGACAGGAAGGACATTGTAGCAGACAATTTTGTGTACTATACTTAGGTCAGACCGCAGGCGGCACAGTTCCAGATTGTCCAAGCCCAAAATTTCAAGCCTGGTGGCATTGTGAGTAGAGGAGTGGAGGACTCTTCTCATGAAATACCTCTGGATCCACTCATTCGTATTATTTGGCTGGAGAATTCTGGAAGTTGAAGTCCATGCATCTTGAGGTCCTTGAGGTTGAGAATCCTGGTCTAACCTATAGAAACTTATCTTTAAAAAGCCCCTTTGCTTTCTATAGCAACTTTCCCCAAGTTGTAGGCTCTCCGCAGGGGTGAGTTCTAAATTTTTTTACTACTGGTTCTGTGGGCGTGGCTTATTTTGTGGGCGTGGCTTGGTGGTGGGGTAATGTGACTGGGTGGGCGTGGCCAACTTTTTTTTTTTAAAGCATTATTTCTACAAAGAGCTTAAGAGCTTGCCGAAAAATATGCTCTTAGAAGCCTCTGACGATCAGGCAATTCAGCTGGGATCGTCAGAGGCTTTTAAAGGCATTTTGTTTTCTACAACCTCTTCGGCCAAAGAGGTTGTAGAAAAAATGCTTTTAAAAGCCTCTGACGATCTCAGCTGAGCCGCGCGATCATCAGAGGCTTTTTTAAAAAAACTTTTGAAAGCATTTTTTGGCCGAAGAGGTTGTTACTTTTTTAAAAAAAGTAAAAAAAAAGAAAAGCCTTTGATGTGGTGGGCGGGGTAAGCGAACGGCGACTGGGCCACGGATCTGTTAGGGGGCGTGGCCAGCCAGTGTTATTACCGGTTCTCTGAACTACTACAAATTTTTACTACTGGTTCTTGCGAACCGGTGCGAACTGGGAGCAACCCGCCACTGGCTCTCCAGATGTTTCGGGATGACCCTTCCTAGAATTTCCATCTTAGCTCTGGGAGATACTGTATACCTTGACCTACAACCAGCCTACGAACCCCTCAGAATCCAAATCAACCACATGGCCAACCAGAGACAGCACTGACCCTCAACCAACCCATGCAACACCACCCCCAAACCCTAACCCTCTCAATGACCCTGACCTGATGTAACCTCCCTGTCACAAGACCCATCACAAGACTCTCACTGACGACTCACACCTGACCCATCACAAGATCCATCACAAGACACCCACACCTGAAGACCTTGTAAACAGAAGAACACTGACATCCCCTAAACTCCGCTGAAGATGTTACCTGTACAGGTAACAAAATATCCAGAAACCAACCCACAAGCTTAGAGAACAAACTTCCACCCTCTATAAAAAGATGTTGAGACTCTAGAAAGAATGCAGAGAAGAGTAACCAGGATGATTAGGGGACTGGAGGCTAAAACATATCAAGAATGGTTGCAGGAACTGGGCATGGCTAGTCTAGTGAAGAGAAGAGAAGGACCAAGGGAGACAGGATAGCAGTCTTCCAATATTTGAAGGGCTGCCACAGAGAGGAAGGGGGTCAAACTATTTTCCAAAGCACCCGAAGGCCAGAGAAGGAATAATGAAAGGATGGACACTGATCAAGGAGATATTCAACCTGGAAATAAAGAGAAATTTTCTGATGGTGAGAGCAACCAACCCATGTAACAGAAGTTGCCTTCAGAAGTTGTGAGAGCTTCATCTCTGGAAGCTTTCAAGAAGAGTCTGGACTACCATCTGTTAAAAATGGTGTAGGGTCTGCTTGGGGGGGGGGGGGTTGGGCTAGATGACCTCCAAGGTCCCTTCCAACTCGGTTAATCTGTATCTGTATACCTTGTCAGAACAGAATGACAATGCTGGAAATAAATAACAATGAGTAGGACAACAATGCATGTATTATCCTTGTCTTGATCAATTTCATACCTGGGCTTCGTGTTTCACTCTGTCCACGTCTTCCATGTTTACTGCAATAGAAATGGAAAGGTTTTCTTTTTTCTTTTTTTAAGAAAAGTCATATTTGGATTAGTCTAGCAGCATTTCTGGAATCTGATGTATAATCGGACATCAAAGCTATGCAAAGCTGCGCAAACCAGCTTAGAAGGAGGAATGTCACACAACTTAACTGCAACATAATCCGCTGCAGATTACAGCCTAAAATAAATTCACTTTAGGTTTGCACTCTGGGTGTATGTTTTCAGGCAGGGGTATCAAGCTCAATTTCATTGAGGGCCACATCAGAGTTGTGTTTGACCTTGGTGTGTGTGTGTGTGTGTGTGTGTGTCACCAGGGTGGCCATGGCCAGCTTGACGTCACTTGTGTCTGGGGCGCCTGCGGCAGGGGTAAAATCTAAAATTTATTACTACCGGTTCTGTGGGCGTGGCTTGGTGGTGGGGGGTAATGTGACTGGGTGGGCGTGGCCAACTTTTTTTTTTTAACTTTTAAAACCATTTTTTCTACAACCTCTTTGGCGAAGAGGTGGTAAAAAAAATGCTTTCAAAAGGCTCTGATGACCCCAGCTGAGTTGCCTGATCGGCAGAGGCTTTTTAAAAAGAATTTTTAAAAAAGGGTTTTTTTCTTATAAAAGCCTTTGACGATCCCAGCTGAGCCGCGTGATCATCAGAGGCTTTCTTTTTTTTTTTTTTTTACTTTTCACTTCAGGGGAAGGATACTGCAAAATCCCCATTCCCTCCCGATCAGCTGGGACTCAGGAGGCAGAGAATAGATGGGGGCGGGGCCAGTCAGAGGTAGTATTTACCGGTTCTCCGAACTACTCAAAATTTCTGCTACCGGTTCTCCAGAACTGGTCAGAACCTGCTGAAACCCATCTCTGATGAAAAGTATCATAGTTGCTTTCAAATGGGAGGAGCCTTAAAATACAGCTTTTCCAGCCGTATCACTTTATGGGATATAGCCAAGGATGAAATGCTCCCGGTTCGGACTGGATCGCCCAATCCGGTAAAGATGGTGGCGGGTGGTTCGGAGAACCGGGAGCAAAAATCCCTGCCCCCCCCATGCCCAGCTGAGCCGCACAATCATCAGAGGCTTTTTTAAAAAAAACTTTTAAAAACATTTTTTCTACAACCTCTTCTGACGAAAAAATGCTTTTAAAAGTAAAAATAAAAAAAAGCCTCTGATGATCGCGCAGCTCAGCTGGGATCATCAGAGGCTTTTCAAAGCATTTTTTTCTGCCACCTCTTGGCCGAAGAGGTGGTAAAAAAAAATGCTTTGAAAAGTCTCTGACGATCCCAGCTGAGTTGCCTGATCAGCAGAGGCTTTTCAAAGCATTAGAAAAAATTCTAATTGGCCACGCCCACCCAGTCACATTACCCCCCCCCCCCCAAGCCATGCCCACAGAACCGGTAGTAACAAATTTTACATTTCACTCCTGGATACAGCATGTTCCCAAATACGATGAATGAATCCACATGGATTGAATTTTTTAAAAAAACTGCTCAATGAGTAAAGCTCTCCGGCTGGTTTGAAATAAAATACCTGCTAACTATAGGTAGTCCTTGACTTACAACCACAATGGAGCCCAAAATTGCTGTTGCTAAGCGAGATGGTTGCTAACGAATTCTACCACACTTTACAAGCTTCCTGGCCACAGTCGTGAAGTTAGTAACTCGGTTGTTAAGTGAATCTGGCTTCCCCATTGACTTTCAGTTCATTTAATGGCCCGTTCGAAGTAACACCGGCCCTTAAAAAAATGACTTATGACCATTTTTCACACTTACAAACACTACAGCATCCCCAGGGCAGTGGTAGGTTTCAAATTTTTTTACTACCGGTTCTGTGGGTGTGGTTTAGTGGGCGTGGCATGGCTGGGTGGGTGTGGCTTGGTGGGTGTGGCAGGGGGAGGATACTGTAAAATCTCCATTTCCTCCCGATCAGCTGGGACTCGAGAGGCAGAGAATAGACGGGGGCGGGACCAGTCAGAATTTTTACGACCGGCTCTCCGAACTACTCAAAATTTCCGCTACTGGTTCTCCAGAACTGGTCAGAACCTGCTGAAACCCACCTCTGCCCCAGGGTCAATGTGATCATAATTCAGACGCTGGGCAACTGGTTCATATTTATGACGGCGGCATTGTCCCAGAGTCACGTGATCCCCTTTTGCGACCTTCGGACATAGAAGGCAGATTCCCTTAACAACCATGTTACTAACTTAACAACTGCAGTGATTCACTTAACAACCGGTCATAAAATGGGGCAAGTCTCGCTTAACCACTGTCTTGCTTAGTAACAGAAATTTTGGGCTCAATTGTGGTCGTAACTTGAGGACTTACCAGTATATAGGGAAAGTAAATCCACGTATTTGTGCCCATCAGTTAAGTCCGTAAGGCCTTACGTTGTACAGTTCTTGCATAAATCCTTCACAGTTGTTAGCACACAGCATGATATAACCTCAATGTGTAATAGCACGAAAGAGTTGATAACTGAATTTTCTGCTATTCCTCATCTTTTTGATTTATTTTTTGGAGATAGTGTCCCATTTTAGAAAGAACGAATTAACTGAGTTTTGTGTGGCTAGTGTGAAATAAAGTGCAGCCTTTTTTTTTTTTTAAATAGTATCCAACAGCAGATAATTTATTCCTGGATACAAAAATAATGCAGTTAATCGAGGAAAAACATCTGCTTTTTGTAGCGCCACAAACAGAAATGTTTAAAAGCAAAAGCATTTCCACTGAAAAAGGGAAGAAGCCAAAACATTTTCTTTGGAATCTGTTTTTTCTTCATTTGTCTCTGTAAGATGCACGCACAAACATACCCACAATGTAGCTGCTTGATGTTCTTTCATTCAGAAATAGACTTCCATTCTCTCTCTGCATAGCTTCAGCTCCATAATTTGTCCCCTTCCCTAATTATAGCAATAGCACTTAGACTTATATAATGCTTTACAGTGCTTTACGGCCCTCTCTAAGAGGTTTACAGAGTCAGCCTATTGCCCCCAACAATCTGGGTCCTCATTTTACCCACCTTGGAAGGATGGAAGGCTGAGTCAACCTTGACTCAGGATCGAATTTCTGGCAGTCAGCAGAATTAGCCTACCAACCACTGGGAAGGAGGGAGGGAGGGAGGGAGGGAGGGAGGGAGGGAGGAAAGAAAGAAAAAGAAAGAAAGAAAGAAAGAAAGAAAGAAAGAAAGAAAGAAAGAAAGAAAGAAAGAAGAAAGAAAGAAAGAAAGAAAGAAAGAAAGAAAGAAAGAAAGAAAGAAAGAAAGAGGAAAGCACAATAGCCATAGCACTTAAACTTATATACCACTTTACAGTGCTTTACAGCCTTTTCTAAATGGTTGACAGAGTTGGCATATTGCCCCCAACAATCTGGATCCTCATTTTACCCACCTTGGAAGGATGGAAGGCTGAGTCAACCTGGTCTCAGGATCAAATTTCTGGCAGTCAGCAGAATTAGCCTCCTAACTACTGGGAGGGAGGGAGGGAGGGAGCGAGGAAAGAAAGAAAGAAAGAAAGAAAGAAAGAAAGAAAGAAAGAAAGAAAGAGGAAAGCACAATAGCCATAGCACTTAAACTTATATACCACTTTACAGTGCTTCACAGCCCTCTCTAAGTGGTTTACAGAGTTGGCATAATGTCCCCACAAACAGGGTCCTCATTTTACCCACCTTAGAAGGATGGAAGGCTGAGTCAACCTTGACTCAGGATCGAATTGCTGGCAGTCAGCAGAATTAGCCTGCAATACTGCCTTCTAACCACTGGGAGGGAGGGAGGGAGGGAGGGAGGGAGGGAGGGAGGGAAGGAAGGAAGGAAGGAAGGAAGGAAGGAAGGAAGGAAGGAAGGAAGGAAGCAAGCAAGCAAGCAAGCAAGCAAGCAAGCAAGCAAGCACAAGAGCCATAGCACTTAGACTTATATACTGCTTCATAGTGCTTTACAGCCCTCTCTAAGCAGTTTACAGAGTTGTCACTTAGACTTCAGTATTGTGTGTCTACTTAGCCGGCTGCCACATAGAAGACAGGATCAACCTTCTCCAAAGCAGGGGTGCTATTCAGCAGGTTCTGACAGGTTCTGGAGAACCAGTAGTGGAAATTTTGAGTAGTTCGGAGAACCGGCAAATACAACCTCTGGTTGGCCCCAGAGTGGGGTAGGAATGGAGATTTTGCAATATCCTTCCCCTGGGAGTGGGGAGGGAATGGAGATTTTTCAGTATCCTTCCCCTGCCAAGCCCGCCAGGCCACGCCCACCAAGCCACACCACGCCCATCAAGCCACGCCCACAGAACTGGTAGTAAAAAAAAAATCAAATTTCACGACAGCTCCAAAGCATCTGGAGGCAGGGAAAAAAAGCAATGGATGGAAACTAATCAAGGAGAGAAGCAACCTAGAATGAGAACAATTCATCAGTGACTTGCCTACAGAAGTTGTGGATGTACCAACACTGGAAGCTTTAGAGAAGAGATTGGACAACCATTTGTCTGAAATAGTATGGGGTTTCCTGTTTGAGCAGGGGGTTGGACTAGAAGACCTCCAAGGTCCCTTCCAACTCTGTTATTCCCTTATACACAGGTGTGAAATAGTACATGAATCGTTTCATCTTACATAGGGATTCATCAGTCCTACGTACACCAATTCTCTCATATATCAATTCTTCCTCTTTTTGTTCTCTAACTTTGCATAACATTGCTTATTCCAAAATATCAGAATAAATACACCCATCTCCCTAAGGATTCCAGGCATTGAATTCCTCCCACAACCACCGTTTTTTTAAAAACAGCAGCTGGTTTAATACATTCATTAAAGCTTCATGTGTCAATCTGAAACCCGTCACTCCACTAGGATAAATCCTTTTTAAACTCTTCCTAATCCAATCCCTTCTCTCTGGCATCATCCGCTTCCAGCGGTGACTTCTAGAGATCCCCCCCCCACTTTACATATCTGACTGATGGGAGAATGGCCCATCTATTCCTCTCCTACCTTCTGCTTTTTATACCCGTTGTCAATCCACAAGATACTTGATCCTTTAATACAGAATAACTGAGTTTGCTTAGGAGCCTCTGGTGGGTGACTTTGTCAGAGCCTTTTCCAAAGTCCAAGGATCTGATATCTATTGGGCCATTCTTCTTTATAAAGTCATCTTTTCTTTTCTGGTCTTACCCAGAAAACGACTAGAAGATTTTGAAATCCAGGAATGGATGAATCCTAATTTGTTAAGCTTCCCGTAACTGAACACTGAAATCCACCAGATGTCAGCAAAGAGGTACTGTACTGTACTCTGTGCTGCCATCTAATGGTCTTCTAGATTGTTACAACCCACATCGAATGGTCCTACCATTGCTGTCAATGGAAATTTTCTCCAGGAGTTCCAGTCACAGGTAAAGGTAAAGGTTCCCCTCACACATATGTGCTAGTCATTCCTGACTCTACGGGGCGGTGCTCATCTCCGTTTCAAAGCCAAAGAGCCAGCGTTGTCTGAAGACGTCTCCGTGGTCATGTGGCCAGCATGACTAAACGCCAAAGGCGCACAGAACGCTGTTACCTTCCCACCAAAGGTGGTCCCTATTTTTCTACTTGCATTTTCTATGTGCTTTCGAACTGCTAGATTGGCAGAAGCTGGGACAAGTAACGGGAGCTCACCCCATTACGCAGCACTAGGGATTTGAACTGCTGAACTGCCAACCTTTCGATCGACAAGCTCAGCATCTCAGCCACTGAGCCACCATGTCACAGGTAGAGAGGGCCAAATGAACAGGTGAGATGGGCAAGACTCTTTTGGTTTTACTATCAAAATAAACCAACATTATGTGCTTGCACTGAAAGGATTCCCTTCCTGCTGTTCCACATTTCTTGTTAGATCATATACCCCCTACATTTGCTCTTATTTATGTGAAAGAAACCTGGTAATTAGCTATATATTTCCAAAAGAACACCTGATTAGCCCTGAATGGCTACAGAAAGTATTTTGGAATTTTCTCCTTGGCCTCACTGATCTCCTGTTTTCTTATTTGTTGATTTTAAATAATGCCAATTCATTCTTTTCTTCTCCTGTTTTGTTCGTCTCAGACACCTTAATTATATTCCAATTCAGCGTTCATCAGTGCAAAAATGAAAGTATGGAAGGATTTTTCTAGACAATATCTTTTTTTCTGGTTTGGAGCCTGGGGCAAATTAAGGAGAGAAGAAAGCACTGTTTTTTTGTGGGTTTTTTTTTTTTTTGCTATGCATCTTTTGGAGCGTTTGGCTCGAGTCATTTATAAAAATAAAATAAGTACACTCCCTATTTCCCATTTGAAATGAAAATACAATGAAGTTTGCTAGGTCTAGCTGCATATTGACCATTGGGCTATTATTAGTTTGAGAAATAGCAGGGTCACAATTGGGCAATGAGAAATATGGATTTTTTTCTCTCTCTCTTCTGCAGTTTTTCACTTAATAATAAAAGATGTTTCTTTAATGAATAGTTAAGACTAGAATATATTTGCTTAAATGAGTATGGATATCTATCTATTCATCTATCTATCTATCTATCTATCTATCTATCTATCTATCTATCTACCTACCTA
>WNWU01000035.1:2565935-2595156 GCA_012654045.1 Ptyas mucosa
CAACTTGAAGACTTGTGGACTTCAACTCCCAGAGTTCCTCAGCCAGCTTTGCTGGCTGAGGAACTCTGGGAGTTGAAGTCCACAAGTCTTCAAGTTGCCAAGGTTGGAGACCCCTGATCCAGATTATGTAAATTGTAGAGCAAGGGTATCAAACTCAATTTCATTGAGGGCTGCATTGAGGGAGTTGAAGTCCACAAGTCTTCAAGTTGCCAAGGTTGGAGACCCCTGATCCAGATTATGTAAATTGTAGAGCAAGGGTATCAAACTCAATTTCATTGAGGGCTGCATGCAGGGTTGTGTTTCACCACGGGAGGGCGGGGGGGGGGCAAGGTGGGCATGGCCAGGGTGGGCGTGGCCAGCATGACATCACTCATGTCAGAGGTGTGTGTGCCTGTGATGGTCCGAGCACTCTGCCAGCAAAAACAGGCTCCCAAGTTCTGTTTTCAGCTGGGACAGCCTCCTGCAACCCTCTGCCAGCGAAAACGGAGCTCGGGAGAGCCGCATGCGGCCCTCACGAGCTCCATTTTCACTGGCAGAGGCACTGGGAGCCGGTCCTTCACTGTTTTCAGGGTGGCCTTGCAGGCCAGATCTAAGCACCCCGCCGGCTGAATCCAACTCCCAGGCCTTGAGTTTGACACTCCTGTTGTAGAGCTTTAGACTGCACAGATCAGTGGTGGGTTGTCCCCGGTTCAGACCGGTTCGCAAGAACCGGTAGTAAAACTGGCGGGAGGCCCCGCCCACTGTCCTGGATGTCATCATCAGCGATCTGTGCATGCGGAGAAGCAAGGTGCGTGATCCCGTTGTGAACCTGTGGTAAAGGTAAGTAGAACCCATCCCTGGCATAGATGGATTGTTTTGGTAGCTTACTACCAATGGTAACGCTGAAGGTTGTGAGGAGGGTCTGTCTCTGCCTAGGTGACAGTCCTAAGGATGCTAAATGCTATTGATGGATCAGTTCAAAGCCTCCTCTGGCGTATGCCAGGGCCAAGCAGATGCCTCTGGGAAGCTAAGCATGAAAGAAATTGCCCTCCAGCAGCTGTTGCTACATGGCATCCTGCCTTTGATGTTGAAGCATCCATACAGTCATTAGCTGATCTGGCGGCCTTTTCTTCCATAAATCTGCTAATCCTCTTTTCAAGGAAGGCAGCACCTCATCGGTACAGCATTACTCAAAAGTGAGTTTCACACAGTCAATATATGAAGAGGTAGAATCTCGAGCATTATGAGAAAGAGGAGACCCATGTTAAAAAGTATTCAGTTTCTTCCTTTTCCTTGATTTTAAGAGTTAATCAGTGGTGATATTTAGCCGGTTTTATCCAGTTCGGGTAAACCGGTAGCGGTGGTGGCAGGAGGCTCCTCCCACCCGTCTGGACATCATTACATCCCGGTTTTGATACTCTGCAAATGCGTAGAAGGTCTTGCACATGTGTGGAGGTGGCATGCGTGAATGCGCTCATATTTGCAAACCGGTAGCGAAGGTGGGTGAATGCAACCACTGGTATTAATCTACCCCTTTCTGCACATTCATTTTATCGTTGGCTAGCCAATAAAAACAGAAGTTAGAAATATGGAAAAATCAGAGAAGGATTCCTTTCATAAGGAAGGTTGATTAAAACGGATAAGCAAATATCATTATTATGAGACCAATACCAATGTGATGAATACTATTGTAAATATTATGATGATTATTTCTCAAAATTATTTGTACGTAGACAACACTGTTTGTTTAGAAATGGAATTGTTTATATGTAATAAAACTTTTTTGAAAGAAAGAAAGAAAGAAAAAAAGAAAGGAAGGAAGGAAGGAAGGAAGGAAGGAAGGAAGGAAGGAAGGAAGGAAGGAAGGAAGGAGAAACACTTTATCCAACACTTTTCATTAGGTGCATAATGTTTTATATTTTCCACTTGCTTTCCCTTTGTGGCTTTTTTCCCCCTATTTTTTTTTTTAAAAAAGCCTATACAAAACAATCTTTTCTCACAGGGGGAGTGAGAGCTCTTAATTTTTCTTTTCTTTTTTGTAGAGTTTGTGTTCAAAAATAGGAAAGGGGAGCAAGGCAATTAAAAAAATCTCTTGCTGTTCTATCCAACAAGTTGTTGTGCACTGGCAAGAAACATGCGGACCTGAACTTAGGCAGGAAAAAACCCAATGCACAACTACAGGATAGGCAGTAAGCAATAGCAATAGCATGTAGACTTATATACCACTTCACAGTGCTTTACAGCCCTCTTTCTGCACAGTCAGTACCTGACTCGACAGTAGTGTCTCTGAGAGGATTCCAGGTGTCTTCGTGAGCCACTGCTTAAGTATGTGCCAGCAGTATGCCACAGCTTCCAACTGTCCATAGCAAGCAAGCAAACTGTCCGAGGAAGGTATAGAATAGAATAGAATAACAGAGTTGGAAGGGACCTTAGAGGTCTTCTAGTTCAGCCCCCTGCTTAGGCAGGAAACCCTACAACACTTCAGACAAATGGTTATCCAACATCTTCTTTAAAACTTCCAGTGTTGGAGCATTCACAACTTCTAGAGGCAAGTTGTTCCACTGGTTAATTGTTCTAACTGTCAGGAAATTTCTCCTTAGTTCTAGGTTGCTTCTCTCCTTGATTAGTTTCCACCCATTGCTTCTTGTCCTGCCCTCAGGTGCTTTGGAGAATAGTTTGACTCCCTCTTCTTTGTGGCAGCTCCTGAGATATTGGAACTCAGCTATCATGTCACTCCTAATCTTTCTTTTCATTAAACTAGACATACCCAATTCCTGCAACCGTTCTTCATATATTTTAGCCTCCAGTCTTCTAATCATCTTCGTTGCTCTTCTCTGCACTCTTTCTAGAGCCTCAACATCTTTTTTACATCGTGGCGACCAAAACTGGATGCTGTATTCCAAGTGTGGCCTTACCAAGGCCTTATAAAGTGGTATTCACACTTCACGTGATCTTGATTCTATCCCTCTGTTTATGCAGCCTAGAACTGTGTTGGCTTTTTGGAAGCTGCTGCACAGGTAGATTCCGCAAAGAATACTTTTATTGGAATTATCCTATTGGTACTTATCTGGTGAAAACCGGCTCTGAAGTCTCCTGCGGTTTTCACCTAATTAAAAGTAAAAGTTTTTCTACTTTCTCAGAACAATCAGTCCCATGGTCCAATCACAGTGCGGAATGGCAGCCGGATAGCATCACTCCGCCTTCCTTCGACCAGGGGTGAAAGTGTCCTTGATTCCCAAGAGAAAATATGTTGTTTTGGCTACAGATAGCCCTCTATCTTAATTCCCCCCATCCCTATCCCTCAGCTCCAGGTTGGCAACACTGAAGCGGTCAAAATGGCCTTCAGTCAGGTCAGCTTCAGGGTTGACATGAACAAGGCCAATGAAGCCCTAGACTGCATTAACAGAAGGATAGATTCAATGTCACTGGAAGGGATAATATCACTCTGTGTGTACTAAGACCACACCTGGAAAGCTGCATCCAATTCTGTCACCATGATACAAACAAGCAAAAAAGCGCTGAAGCTCAGAAAGAGTGTGGAGAAGAGGAACAAAGAAGATCAGACGTCTGGAGGCTAAACCTTACGATGAATGATTGAATTAGGTAGGTTTAGCCTAAGACACTGAGCCTGTCAATTGAAAGGTCGGCAGTTCAGCAGTTCAGATCCCTAGTGCCACATAACAGGGTGAGCTCCCGTTACTGCCAACCTAGCAGTTTGAAAGCATGTCAAAAATGCAAGTGGAAAAATAGGGACCACCTTTGGTGGGAAGGTAACAGCGTTCCATGCACCTTCGGTGTTTAGTCATGCCGGCCACAAGACCACGGAGACGTCTTCGGACAGCGCTGGCTCTTCGGTTTTGAAACAGAGATGAGCACCGCCCTCTAGAGTCGGGAACGACTACCACATATGTGCGAGGGGAACCTTTACCTTTATCCTAATGAAGAGAAGGCATAGGGATGATATGATAGCAGTCTTCCAATTCTGTAACAAGGAAGAGGGTATTGATTTATTCTCCATAGCACTTGAGGGCAGAATAAGAAGCAATGGAGAGAATAGCAATAGCAATAGCACTTAGACTTATATACTGCTTTACAGTGCTTTTACAGCCTTCTCTAAGTGGTTTACAGAGTCAGCTGCTTGCCCCCAACAATCTGGGTTCTTGTTTTACTGGACTTGGAAGGATGGAAGGCTGAGTCAACCATGAGCCGGTCAGGATTGAACTGCTTGCAGTGGGCAGAATTTTCCTGAAATACTGTATTCTAAGCACTGGGAAGGAAGGAAGGAAGGAAGGAAGGAAGGAAGGAAGGAAGGAAGGAAGGAAGGAAGGAAGGAAGGAAGGAAGGGTGAATAGCAATAGCAGACTTATATACCGCTTCACGGTGCTTTACAGCCCTCTCTAAATGGTTTACAGAGTCAGCCTATTGCCCCCAGCAATCTGGGTCCTCGTTTTATTGACCTCGGAAGGATGGAAAGCCGAGTCAACCTTGAACCTGATGAGATTCGATCTGCCAAATTGCAGGCAGCTGGCAGTGAGCAGAAGTAGCCTGCAGTACTGCACTCTAACTACTGCACCCTGGCAGCTGTAAAAGAAAGATCCAAGCTAGAACCCCTTGGTAAAGAAGTTGGACTAGAAGACCTTTAAGGAGCCTGAGTGGCATAGGAGGTTAATGCCTCCTACTAAGGCAGCATTTAACATCCAGCTGCCTGCAATTACTGCGAGTTCAAATCTCACCAGGCTCAAGGTTGACTCAGCCTTCCATCCTTTCTAAGGTAGGTAAAATGAGGACCCAGTTTGTGGGGGCAATAAGCTGACTTTGTATAAAATATACAAAAGTATGAAGGCTATTGCTTAACGCATTGTAAGCCGCCCTGAGTCTCCAGAGATGGGTGGCATATAAATAATTTTTTTTTTTTAAAAAAAGGTTCTTTCCAGTCTTACGATTTTATGACACATGATTTTTGTAGCAGGAAACCAGGATTTCTCATGAAGCACAAGGTTAGCTGGACTCTTTCTGCTTTTGGTTTATATTCTGTGTGCAACTTAACGTTTTATGCAAATCATTCAGTAACTGCCATGCTCTTTTATAAAGGCCCACCTTTCGTATCTTTATTATCCAAAATGTAAAACGTGCCTTTGGATTTACCAGCTCCTTGCTCTTCTGGAGGTCTCAGATATTTTCTTTTACTTTTCCTCATCTATGAAAAGTCGACTCTTTACAGGGACCGGCATAACTAACATGCCTCCAACACGAAGAAAATTTTTATTCAGGAATTCTTGCTTTTTATCCTTTTCCAGGGCATCTGCGATAGATTCCTGACTCCGTTCTCCCATATCTACGCAAGTCTTAAAATAACAATCACAACAAGTATAAGGCATTTTTCCATGAAGCCTTTAAAGAAAAATCTGATTTACTAACTACATGTAGTCCTTGACTCAGTGGTGCGGTGGCCTAGAGGTGGAGCTCTTGCCTCACAATCAGGAGGCTGTGAGTTCGATCCTAGGTAGAGGCAGATATTTCTCTCTCTGGGCACAATGAGTAAATATCAGCTGTGAACTCTGCATTGGCGACAGGAAGGGCATCTGGCCAGTAAATACTCAGCTCCACGCAGTTGCCCAGACTCCACCCCGCAAGGGATTATGGAGTCATTAAAAGAAGATAATGATAATATAGTCCTTGACTTACAACAGCTCATTTAGTGATTGTTTGAAGTTGCAGCAAAATCTGTGAAATGAATCTGTGCTGCACGAAAGAAGTGACTTATGACCGTTTTTCACACTTACGACCATTGCAGCATCTCCATGATCACCTGATCAAAATTCAGATGCTTGGCAACTGGCTCATATCTATGACGGTTGCAGCGTCCCATGGTAGGTGACAAGCAAATTCAATGGAGAAGCCAGATTCACTTAGCAACCATGTTACTAACTGAAGAACTGCAGCGATTCACTTAACAACTCTGGCAAGAAAAGTCATAAAATGGGGCAAAACTCACAAAAACGGTCTCACTTAGCAATGGAAATTTTGCCCTCAATTGTGGTTGTGAGTCGAGGCCTTTCTTTCTTTCTTTTTTACAAGTCTTTTATTTATTTTAATTTTTTTACAAACGTATCAATGTGTGAACAGTGTGGCATCTGGGTGTCATACATTCTAATACAAATGAAACTAGTAAAATTAATTACAGTTATTACATTCAATCAACTATGTATTTCTAATAATGATATACAATTACATTAAGTTGCAGTCTGTCATTATTCAATGATTCCATGTTTTCTCTTGTTGTTGCTTTTATTTTATTATATAAAAGTGTATACACTAATATTCCCCCTTCTCTTATTTCTATCTCTTATTCTAACTTTTAATCATATCGGCCTTTATTAAAAGATGTTTTCTGTCTATCCTACCTAACTTCTAGTCATGTCACCTACCTAAAAAAAGAAAAGAAAGAGAGAGAAAAGCAAAAGCAAATCAGAACAATAACTAAAAAGAAGAATCATCTATCCATCATCTCTTGCCCGCTTCAATATTTTAGTTGCTATGCTTTTTTTTTTGTCTTGCCTCCCATATTCCTCTCTTGGATCCTTATCTCTGTCTTTATCTGCTTCTTGGCTGTTCAATCTAGGTATTTCTCCCACTTCTACCCTCTTCCACTACCTAGTTTTCAAAATTTCTGCCCAGGACCCTATCTCTCTTTCAAAGGTATCTTCAAACTCTCTTAATATATTTTCCCCCTGATTTAATTCATCAGTCGAGGCCTTTCTGTCCTTGCTGGCTTAGATCAGGTTCTAGATTTATCATTCATCTAGCCCCATGTTTTTATGATAAGAAAACCTCCTAGAACATAAAAGTTATCTAGATGAGTCTGACCAAAGACCATCTCATTACCAGTCCAGGTAATGTTCATGCCCAGGTAATGACTACTGCCACTTATTTTATTTACAACAATTTTGACCATTTTAATGCTGATCAAGCATGCAAAGTGGTTAAAGCCACCTGTAGATATTGAGAGCTGGGTGGCATAGAAATCTGACAAATTAGCATAAAATCAATAAAGTAAAAATGTTAAGCCGGGTAAAACAAATAAGCATCTCTGAACCAATGCAATTAAACTGATATGCACTAGATAAGCTTATATAATTAGAGCCATCTCAACCATCTTTGAAAGGTCTGGAAGAAGAATGCTATAATGCTAGACCAGGCTGGACAGATTTCAAACCTTTGATACCAAAGCTGAAAAGATATGCTTCTCAGATTGTCTGTGGTTGCTGGGAGCAATCTATCCAGGGGTGGGATTCAGCTGGTTCAGACAGGTTCGGGAGAACCAGGTGCTAATTTTACATCTGGTTCGCCGAACCGGTAGTTGCAAGGACTGGCTGATCCTGCCCACCCCACCCTTCCCCTCCCCTCACAAGAGTCTCCACATGTTTTGGATGGTAAGTGTAGCACTTGCGTGGAAGCTCTGGGAAGGCAAAAAACGGGCCTCCCAGAAGTTCCGGAAGTCCAGTAGTGGGCTTATTTCTGGCATTTGGAGGGCCTCCAGAGCCTGGGGAAGGCCATTTTCACCCTCCCGGAGGCATGAGGAAATCCTCCAGAGCCTGGGGAGGGTGAAAAATGGGCCTACCGGAAGTATCAGAAATCTGGAAATGGGCCGATTTCCGGCCTGCAGAGGGCCTCCAGAGCCTGGGGGGAGGCTCAAGGAAAGCCTCCGGAGCCTGGGGAGGGTGAAAATGACCCCCCACGCACACCATGGTGCAGGAGGCTGAGTAGGCCACACCCCCATGGCCACGCCCACCCAGCAATCGGCCAGAGAACTGGTTGCTAAATTTTTTCAATCTCACCCCTGTATTTATCTCTCTACTGAAGATAAATTATTCAAAAACAAGTGGAAACATCTCAATAAAATATCTTCCAAGCATTTCCTCCCACTCAAACTGATCATCTGATGAGCTTTCTGGACCACAAATATCCCATGAGGGATTTCTGTTTTAGTTGATTCATATCTGAGCATTAAGGTCTTCCTAGGTTATGGTGACCTCCCCACCACCCCGTTCTTGAGAAAAAAACAGATCACGTTAGGCAAAAAGACCATGTTATGGAAATTGCGGAAAATCTGGAGAGATGCCAATTCATGAATCCTTTCTTGAATTCCAGATCCGACAATTTGCCACACAGCTATTAAAGTAGAACACAGGCCACTTACTTCAGTGAAAAATAAAGGTTGCTTCGTTTTGGGTCTTTGTAGAGGTAGGGGTGGCTTTGGGAACAGAAGTTGGATCTTGATCAATGACTTTGGAGGCAGCTCACCAAAAATGGAATCTAGAACTAAGAAGTTGAAATAGAGCAGTTAAGAATACAAGTAAAGTGACAGGAGAACTTTCCAGTCGTCTCCATAAAGTGTGTTGGGATTTTTCTGATGAATGAATGGAGAGAAAAAATTCTGAAAAGAATGTCAAAGTCAAGCTGTTGACCAAACCATCTTCCAGAATATTGATCCTCCTACCACTACCAACCTCTGAAGGTACTTCTTCCCTTGATCCAGCCATAGGAACATTAGGATAATGGAGAAGACCTACAATGTGATGAAAACTGTAGGAATGAGAGGTCCTTGTTGGTCTCTGAGCTTGGTTGTTTTATTTGTTTGTTTGTTTGTCATATTTCTATGCCGCCCACTCTGAGGGCGGCTGGGCAGCTTACACCAAAGACAGTATACTAAATAGCATATTGCCCTCAACAATCTGGGTCCTCATTTTACCCACCTCGGAAGGATGAGTCAACCTTGAGCCGGTGAGATTTGATCCGCTGATCTGCTGAACTAATAGTCAGCTGAAGTAGCTACAGTACTGCACTCTAACCACTGCGCCACCTCGGCTCATGGTTTCACTATCCAAACTAGGTAACATCATCAGTGTTCAACTATCACTGATGATGCTACCTAGTTGGTTAATGAAACATCTGCAAGAAAACAACCAAGCTCAGAGAACACCAAAGAATCCACAGCCGTCCTCCTCCTCCTCCTCCTCCTCTCAACATCTTTTTTTATAGTGTGGTGACCAAAACTGGGTGCAGGATTCTAGATGTGGTCTTACTAAGGCTTTATAGAGTGGCATTAGTACTTGATTTTGATTGTATCCCTCTGTTAATGCAATTTAGGATTGCATTGGCTTTCTTGGCTGCCGCTGCACACTGTTGGCTCATATTTAACTCGTTGTCCACTAAGACTCCCTCTCACAGTTACTGCTATTAAGCCTGGTTTCACCCAGTCTATAGGTGTACTTTTGTTTTTTGCTGCCTAAGTGTAAGACTTTACTTCGAATTTCATTTTGTTAGATTGGGCACAGTGTTCAATTTTGCAAAATTGGGGGGTACCCTGGATGTTCACCTACAGCTTTTGGTTACAAAAGTTTGAGTCTACTCTCAGAAAAGCTTCTGCTCAGCTTTATAGCTGATCTCATCATAGTCTTCCATTCGGTCTCTATGAGTTTATAGCCATGCATTTGAAAAAAATACCAGGCAAAAGATACCACCTTCAACCTTATCCTAGCTGAATGTCTATGGAGATTCCCAGTCATCCAGGTCATGGTTGTCCCAAAGATGCTTTTTCAAAATGCAACTGGATTTTGTTTTCTAGAAACAAAGTCCAGTTGCCTTTTGAAAAAGCATCTTTGGGACTGTCGGAAGAAATATCCACCTGGTTCCGTTCCAAGCTGGGAGAAGGACAGTGGAAACGTGGAGGCTGATTGGAAAGAGGATTTAATGATGAACAGAACCACCAAGCAGGTGTGATTCTGGGTAGCTGACCACATGGAGTTGAGCGTGAGGGGTATTTATACCTTCTCTTGGCCTTTGCACTTGAACTTCCTGTTCCTGTGCAATGAACATGTATTCTATTGCAGGGGTGGGTTCTAAATTTTTTTTATTACCGGTTCTGTGGATGTGGCTTATTTTATGGGTGTGGCTTGGTGGGGGGGGGGTAAAGTGACTGGGTGGGCATGGCCAACTTTTTTTTTTTTACTTTTAAAAGCATTTTTTTCTACAACCTTAAGAGGTGGCAGAAAAAAATGCTTTTAAAAGCCTCTGACGACCAGGCAACTCAGCTGGGATCGCCAGAGGCTTTTAAAGGCATTTTTTCCCCTACAACCTCTTTGGCTGAAGAGGTTGTAGGAAAAATGCTTTGAAAAGCCTCTGACGATCCCAGCTGAGCCGCGTGATCATCAGAGGCTTTTTTTTTACTTTTAAAAGCATTTTTTCGGCCAAATGGGTTGTAGAAAAAATGCTTTTAAAAGTTAAAAAAATAAAGCCTCTGATGAGTTGAGTGGGGTAAGCAAGCGGCAACCGGGCCGGGGACCAGTTCGGGGGCGTGGCCAGCCAATGTTATTACCGGTTCTCCGAACGACTACAAATTTTTACTACCGGTTCTTGCGAACTGGTGCGAACCGTGAGCAACCCACCACTGTTCTATTGGCTGTTGTAGGGGTCATAGTTGGCTCTGTAGGTTGTCTGAGCCAAGCTTGGTTGAAGCTTGGTCTGATGATGCAATGAAGGGGCTTGTTGGGCAATTCCTATTGTGGCTGAGGGCTAATCCTATCTTTGTTCAGAGGTTGCTGCAGGGAATTTGCTTATGAATAGAGCTACCTAGATCTCAATAAGCTCTTTATCTCTTAAGTGCTGACATCTGCCAAGGGCCATCAAGAAAGGTGCGGGCTGCTTTTTGTCCCCAAGAGCATATTGCAGTGATGGCTAACCTTTTTGCCATCGCGTGCCAAAAGCAGGGGGAGCACAGTGGGGTCACATGCATGCGTGCCCACAGCCATAATTCTGTGCGCCTCTCCCCTCCCGTGCTCTCCCGTTTTTGGCACATGATGGCATGGTGGGCCCGGTAGGCCCATTTTTTGCTCTCCCCAGGCTCCAGAGCCTTTCTAGGAGCCTGGGGAGGGCAAAACCGGCTTTTTCCCCCTCTCAGAGGCCCTCTGGAGGCTGGAAACAGTGTGTTTCCTGACTTCTGCTGGGCCCGAAAGGCCTGAAAATCAGCTGGCTGGTGCACGCATGCATGCCAGAGCTGAGCTCGCGTGCCCACCGATATGGATCCACGTGCCACCTGTGGCACCCGTGCCATAGGTTCGCCATCACGGGCATATTGCATTCTTCTAGGAGAGGGGTGGGTGCTAACTTTCTACAGGACTTAACACTAGTTGCAAATTTTGAAGGTTGCAGTCTCAAAGCCTGAGTGGAAAACTCTGGGCTGACGAAGACGGCAGCTCATTTAGATTTGAGTCAAAATACTCTAGGCTCAACAAGCAGCTGCAACATTACTGAAGCAATACAAGACATTTGCTGACTATTGTTAGCAAAACAAATGCCTCTGTTCCCTCATTTTCCAGTTTGAGATTCAATGAAAACTTTGCACAAAAAGTTTGCTTGTGTTTCAGCTTCTGCGCGTTATGTTTTTCCTAACACGTTTTTGTACTTTCCTTTCCACAATCAGTGCCTACTATTGGGAAATAGTATGGTATAATTCTCCTGGCAAATAGATGGGGACGAAATGGAGGTAGTGACAGATTTTATTTTCCTGGGCTCCAAAATCACCGCAGCCAAGAAATTAAACGACACTTGCTCCTGGGGAGGAAAGCTATGGCAAAGCTAGACAGCATACTAAAAAGCAGAGACATCACCCTGCCAACAAAAGTGTGTCTAGTCAAGGCTATGGTTTTCCCAGTTGCAATGTATGGCTGTAAAAGTTGGACCATAAGGAAGGCTGAGCACCAAAGAACGGAGGCCTTTGAACTCTGGTGCTGGAGAAGACTCCTGCGAGTCCCTTGGACTGCAAGGCGATCAAACCGGTCAGTCCTAGAGGAGATCAACCCTGACTGCTCTTTAGAAGGACAGATCCTGAAGATGAAACTCAAATCATTTGGCCACCTAATGAGAAGGAAGGCCTCCCTGGAGAAGAGCCTCATGCTGGGAAAGATTGAGGGCAAAAGAAGAAGGGGAAGACAGAGAATGAGGTGGCTGGATGGAGTCACTGAAGCAGTCGGCGTGAGCTTAAATGGACTCCAGAGGATGGTAGAGGACAGGAAGGCCTGGAGGAATGTTGTCCATGGGGTCGCGATGGGTCGGACAGGACTTCTCAACTAACAACAACAACAATGGTTTAATTCAGATTTTGAAAAATCACATGGTTTTGGTTGTGCATTGGACCAAAAGGAAAATTAACAAAGTTGCATTAAAATGGAAAGCAAATCTGTTTCTGTAGTCAAGTGCCAGATAGTTCAGGAGATGACCAGTTCTTCAGGATGTTGCTTTTCTAACTTCAGAGTCAGCAACCTTATGCGTGTGCATATGGACCGGAGGGGTTTTCTAAACGTTCCTTTCCATCCTATCTATCTAATTTCTTCCCTATTGTTAGACAAGAGAGAAATGAAACTCACGTCTTTTCTCAGGCTCTTCTGATGGACTAGCAGCTTCATCGGAGCAGAACAATTCCCTGGTGGGCGGTTCAGGATCACTTCCATTGGATATTTCTGTGTTGGAGTCCATTTCATCGTCATTGTACTCTTCTTTTACAGCCTCTTCACTGAGGTCGTATTTTGCAGCAGCTTGCAAAAATTCTTCCACTTCGGTTTCATACAGTTCATCAACGTTGCTGAAACAGGGAGAGGAAGCAAAATCCAAAATAAGTCTATAACAGAGTTGGAAGGGATCTTGGAGATCGCCTAGTTCAGGGGTCAGCAACCTGCGGCTCCGAAGCCACATGCGGCTCTTTGGGCCCTCTGCTGTGGCTCCCTGTCAGGTGATCCCACCATTGGCTGGTCCTGCCCCTCGCCCTCCCCTCCCAGTCACTCCTAACCTGGCCTGAGAAGGTGAGCGTGACAGTGGGAGATGGAGAAGCAGCCAGGGCAGAGACAGAGAGATACAGAGAGAGGGGGAGAGAGAGAGAGAGACATAGAGAGATACAGAGAGAGGGGGAAGAGAGAGAGGGAGGGGAGAGAGAGATATGTCAAAAGGATTGTGTGGTTCCCGGTGTTTTTTAACAATTGGTTCTCTGCCCTAATGACCGGCTGGGTAGGCGTGGCTGGGGGTGGGTGGGTCATGTGACTGGTGGAAGTGAGTGACATCAAGTTCGCCACAGCCACCCAGATTTTGTGGCTCCCGGTGTTTTCTTTTCTGTGGGAAATGGGTCCAAATGGCTCTTTGAGTATTTAAGGTTGCAGACCCTTAGCCTAATCCAACCCCCTGCTTAAGCAGGAAACTGTATAACATTCCAGACAAATGTCTGTCCAAGCTCTTCTTTAAAAACTCCAGTGATGGAGCACCCACTTCTGAAGGCAAGCAGTTCCACTGATTAGTTGTTCTCACTGTCAGGAAATTTCTCCTGAGTTCTAGATTTTAATTTCTAATTTTCCATCCATTACTTCTTGACCTGCCCCCAATTGCCTTGGGAGAGTAGGTTGACCCTCTCTTCTCTGGACCCCTCTAATATTGGAAGACTACTGTCGTGTCATCTCTAGCCCTTCTCTTCATTACACTAGACATACACAGTTCCTGCAACTGTTCTTTATGTTTTATCTTTCCAGCCCCCTAATCCAAGGGTGAAATCCAGCAGGTTCTGACAGGTTCTGGAGAACTGGTAGCAGAAATTTTGAGCAGTTTGGAGAACCAGCAAATACCACCTCTGGCTGGCCCCAGAGTGGGATGGGAATGGAGATTTTGCAGTATCCTTCCCCTGGAGTGGGGAGGGAATATGGATTTTGCAGTATCCTTTCCCTGGAGTGGGGTGGAAATGGAGATTTCACAGTATCCTTCCCCTGCCATGCCCACCAAGCCACACCACACCACACCCACCAAGCTACACCACACCCACCAAGCCACGCCTACAGAAGTGGTAGTAAAAAAAATTGGATTTCACCACTGCCCTAATCATCTTTATCATTCTTCTCTCCACTCTTTCTCAACATCTTTTATGTATCAAAACTGGATCCAGGATTCCAACTATAAAAAAGATGTTGAGACGCTAGAAAGAGTGCAGAGAAGAGCAACCAGGATGATTAGGGGACTGGAGGCTAAAACATACGAAGAACGGATGCAGGAACTGGGCATGGCTAGTCTGGTGAAGAGAAGGACCAGGGGAGACATGATAGCAGTCTTCCAATATTTGAGAGGCTGTCCCAGAGAGGAAGGGGTCAAGCTATTTTCCAAAGCCCCTGAAGGCCAGACAAGGAATAATGGATGGAAACTGAACAAGGAGAGATTCAACCTGGAAATAAGGAGAAACTTTCTGACAGTGAGAGCAATCAACCCATGGAATAGAAGTTGTGGGGCTTCATCACTGGAGGCTTTCAAGAAGAGACTGGACTGCCATTTGTCAGAAATGGTGTAGGGTCTCCTGCTTGACTGGGGGGTTGGACAACGTCCCTTCCAACTCTGTTAATCTGTTAACTGGGGTCTAACTAAAGGAGTATAAAGTGGTACTAACTCTTCACATGATCTTGATATTATTCCTCTGTTGATATAGCCTAGGACTGCCTTGGTTTTTTTTGTCAGCTGCAACACACTGCTGGCTCATATTTAAGTGATTGTCCACTAGGACATTCTGTGAGATGCCTCTCACAGTTACTACCGTTGAGCCATGTCCCATCGGTTCTGTATCTGGGAATTTAGTTTTTCTTGACTAAGTGTGAAACCTTACCTTTTGCACAAGCCCTCGGTTAATTAGTACACCGCCATGGATTTTTCTTCCCACTCCAGTGGTGGGTTGCTCCCGGTTCTGTCCGGTTCTTGAGAACCGGTAGTAAAAATGGCGGGAGGCTCCGCCCTGACATCACATTTGGTGATCTGCGCATGCGCGCTTCCGTTGTGAACCAGTAGTAAAGGTAAGTAGAACCCACCCCTGTCCCACCCACATAAGGAAATGCTGAACTTTGTCATGCTAATGATCAGGGGTGGGCTTCAAAAATTTTAGCAAGGGGTTCTCTGCCTGGTTGCTGGGTGGGTGTGGCCATGGTGGGTGTGGCCTAGTCGGCCTCCTGCACCACAGGGGTGGGGGCGTTTTTGCCCTTCCCGGTCTCTGGAGGCTTTCGTTGAGCCTCCGGGAAGGCAAAAATGGCCTCCCCAGGCTCCGGAGACCCTCGAACTTCCAGTAGTCCCATTTTTTGCCATTCCTGAGCCTCCGTGTGCGATCTGCACTTACCTGCATCCAAAATGGGCCCCGTGGGGACTCCTGGAAGGGGAGGGGTCAGGTGGGCGGGGCCAGCCAGGAGTGGGACTTGGTAGGTTCCCCGAACTGCACAGAATCTTAGCTCGAGGTTCTCCCTAACCCCTGCGAACCCCCAGCAGCCCACCTTTGCTGATGATCAAAGGCAAAAATTAGAGGCCAGGATTACTACACAGACGCACACAAAAAAGATGTGTGATGGAGAAAAATTGATGTACAACTGAAAGCCTCTTGTATTTTGCATAAGATCTCATAGCCTTGAAGAGATTGTGTGTCCCTGCCTTTACTTTTGAAATAGTTTTTCCTTAGAAAGTCTATAGTTTATTAGGATAGCTTGACACTTGGTGACTAGTTGGTTAGTACTACTTTCCTTGGTCTATACTTGCCATTCTAGGTCCTCCATGGTTCCGTTTTTTTTCCTCCCCCAACTTCCTTTGCTGGATGTTTGGTCAGGAAGCTGAATTTGCCCCTTGCAAATTAGTAGATATGGGGAATGAAACAGTTGCATCATTGGGAGAGACATTATGATGCAACGATTGTAATTTTTCCCCCCAGCCTGGCATTTTCATCCTAATTTCCCCAGTGAAGGAGTTTGGTTTCTTGATTCCTTCTACAAAAGAGCTTCTACGGTGAACAGAAAGTTTTGTCACTCTCGAACCTCCTGCCTGAATTTGTATAAATAAGTAAGTAGAATATAAGATGCTGAATATTTTGGTTGTTACTTATTATGTTGCCCTTTGAATCAAACAGGATTAGGAGCCTAGTTTAGCCCAGCAGACTAAAAAGCATAGTGATCAACACCAGCTGCCTGCAATTACTGTAAGTTCGAATCTCACCAGGCACAAGGTTGACTCAGCCTTCCATCCTTTCTAAGGTAGGTAAAATGAGGACCCAGATTGTGGGGGCAATAAACTGACTTTGTATAAATATACAAAAGTAGGAAAGCTATTGCTTAACGCATTGTAAGCCGCCCTGAGTCTCCGGAGAAGGGCAGCATATAAATCAAATTTAAAAAAAAAACCAGGGATGGCCACACTGTTGGCTGATGAACATACTTTTGATAGCAGGCTATGAGCATTTTTACCAACAAAGGAGAATATCTGAAGCTCAGGGTTGAAATGAGGAGTCCTGGGTGCTGTCTCAGCTTGTTTTTTTTTTGTTGCAGACGTTTCATTACCAAACTAGGTAACATCATCAGTGGTAGTGGGAGCATTTTTATTAGACGTCTTACAAGAAAATAGATGTACATGCATCTTTAATACATATGGCCAGCCACTGATTGATCTCCCATATCCCTTCCATCTTCCAGAATGTTCTTTTCCATCTGTGTAAGTAATCCAACTTCTGATCAAAGGTTTAAACTGCAGCTCTGGATCCGTTAATTGTTTTGTTTTTTGTTTTGTTTTTACTGTTGTGACCATCCCAGAGCCCAAGAGATATATTTGGAAATAAAGATGCCAGAGACTGGAGATCTTGTATTGGCTTGGCAGATTTCCATTTGGTTTTATTAAAAACAGAAAGCAAATAATAAAGAATGAGACAGATTGAAAAAGCAAGTGTACCGTAAGAGAGGCAGGAGCAGGGGTAAAATGCTCCCGGTTCGGACTGGATCGCCCGATCCGGTAGCGATGGCGGCGGGTGATTCGGAGAACCGGGAGCAAAAATCCCTGCGCTCCCTCCCCATCTCCAGCTGAGCCGTGCAATCATCAGAGGCTTTTTCTTTTTTACTTTTAAAAGCATTTTTTTTCTACAACCTCTTTGGCCGAAAAAATGCTTTGAAAAGTAAGACAAAAAAAGCGTCTGATGATAGGGCGGTTCAGATGGGGTCGTCAGAGGCTTTTAAAAGCATTTTTTTTTACGAAGAGGTTGTAGGGAAAAAAATGCCTTTAAAAGCCTCTGGTGATCCCAGCTGAGTTGCCTGATCCTCAGAGCCTTTTAAAAGCATTTTTTTTACAACCTCTTTGGCCGAAGAGGTTGTAGAAAAAATGCTTTTAAAAGTTAAAAAAAAAATGGCCATGCCCACCCAGTCACATTAACCCCCCCCCCCCCCCCCAAGCCACGCACACAGAACTGGTAGCAACAAATTTTACATTTCACTACTGGGTACGAGTGTGTACGTCATCGCCTACAGTTCAGTAGTGGATTCCTCTTACCTTTGCTACCGGTTCGAGACCCGGGAGCATGCTCGTGTGCATGCTTGCTTCGCTCATGCGCGGCGCTTCTGTGCATGTGCAGAGTGTTCGTGATGATGTCCAGGTGGTTGGGTGGGCAGAGCCTCATGCCGCCACCACTACTGGTTCGCTCAAACCGGGGTGAACCAGTAGAAACCCACCACTGCAACAGTTGCTTTAGAGCTGTTTAGTTTGTGTGTTGACAATGGGTTATATAAGCTGTCAGGGTTCCCAATAACATGCCCAACTGAATCAAAACTCTGAGGCAGGCACATTCCTCAAAGCACAGATTTATTCGGCATGTCATATTGGCACATCTGGGGAAACCCCGACTCTAAAGCTCTGGACCCCACCCCCACGTTCTGCCACATTCTCCTACAGAAAAACTTTAAAATGCCCAGCTCTTTACTAAGCTATTGGGGCTAAGATGATTGAAATTCCCCGCAAGGGTGACATATAAATTCAGTTTCCCAACTACCTATTCATTTATTTAATTTTTAACTCCATGGGTCTGTTATTCTGTTGATGTGTCTGTTTGTTGATGGCATGCCACCCCAAATCACAATTATTGTAAGTTCGGCATCCATAAAATTAAATAAATAATAAAATAAGTTCTTATTACGGCTTTCTTTACGATTAGGATTTTGAAAGCAGGTCGGCTTAAAAGGCCGAGTAACAGAAAGGGGAAGGGTTGAGGCAGAATTCTGATAACATTTTAAAAACTTAACTTGTAGATGAGCTGCGCTCTTCTTTAAAAGAACGCTTGTTAAAAAGTGCATTTTCCAGGAGTTAACTGGAGCATCTTTTGCAGCCACAATCGAGGTTATGTTTAACTATAGATGCATCAAAGGAGTCTTAAATAAATGTTCTTGTTTCTTAATGAAAGGAAAATCAAAGAGAAGAAAAGGGATAGTTGGCAAATATACAAATAACCTCCCATATTTTAAAAAATCAGCAGTAAACATTCTGGAATTTCATTTCCTAGGTTATTTACATAATCTTCTTTTTTAAAACCCCTAACAAATGTTGGCCATCATAAAAGAAGAAAAATAGCACGATTCTTAAACTCTGAATAATTCTTTAAAAAAGGATGCTGCGGAGTTTAACAATGTGCTCTATGTAGATTTACATTTTTAAAATAAGTTAACCCGCGGACCTCTGTTCTTTGCATGGATTCCATATGCAAATTCTATATGCAAATCCTGATATATATATATATACATATATATATGTATATATATATATATACACACACACACACATACTTGGGAGAGAGGGAGGGGCACATTTGTGGAGCAGCAACTGTAGCCTTGTTTGGCAGTTCACCAAAGTTACCAGGTTTTTCTCACTGAAATCCAGACAACTTGGGTCATGGGACTAGGAAAAGATTGTACATGTCTGTTTGTCTCTAAATGCTTGCATGAAACTGATGGCTTTAGAAACCCAAATTAGATGGCCAAAATTACAGCCTCTAGACCAGTGATGGCTAACCTTTTTGTCATCCCGTGCCAGGAGGGGGAGGTTCGCACGCATGCGTGTCCACACCCATAATTCTATGCGCCCCACCCTGAGCACACAACCCCCCCCCCCCGGTCCTGGCACGCGATGGCCAGGTAGGCCCATTTTTCTTTCTCACCGGGCTCCAGATCCTCTCTATGCATTTGGGGAGGGTGAAAACAGCCTTCCCCACTCCCTCGGAGGCCCTCCGGAGGCCTGAAACGGCCCATTTCCCAACTCCCGGTGGGACAGGAAGTGACGTTTTTTGCTGTCCCCAGCCCCCAGAGCCTCTCTAGGAGACCAACATTGATCTGAAATGCTTCCTTCCAGATTTCTGTCTAGTTGGCTGGAGATGCCATGTAGGCGTTAAGACGTCAACACAACTGATTCAGTTTCTCGTCTGTTAATCTCTGTAGTGTCTTCCCTCCTTTTAACCGATTAACAGAATTGGAAGGGACTGTGTAGGTCATCAAGTTCAGCCCCCTGCCCAAGCAGAAGATCCTGCACTATTTCTGACAGATGGCAGTCCAGTCTCTTCTTGAAAGCTTCCAGTGATGGAGCTCCCACAACTTCCGAAGGCAACGTCTGTTCCATGGGTTGATTGCTCTCACTCTCAGAAAATTCCTCCTTATTTCCAGATTGAATCTCTCCTTGTTCAGTTTCCATCCATGATTCCTTGTCTGGCCTTCGGGTGCTTTGGAAAATAGCTTGACCCCCTCCTGTCTGTGGCAGCCCCTCAAATATTGGAAGACTGCTATCCTGTCTCCCCTGGTCCTTCTCTTCACTAGACTAGACTTTCTCAACCTCCTCCCACCGGAGGAAGTTCATCGTGTCCCGAAGCACTGAATTCTCTTCATCCTGAGATCTTTAGAAGCCCCCCCACCCCACCCTTCCAGCTTCCAGCCGGAAACTGTTGCTGCTTCTATCTCTAACACTGTTTTTTCAATGAGGTTGTTTCAGTAGTTGTTGTGTGTGTTGTTGTGTGTTTTTTTTTTTTAACAGATAATAATCAAGAGGAGATGGTGACACCTTTTGCTGGGGTTTTGTTCCTAGGGAATGATCACACTTTTGGGACTTGTGGTGCAGGAGTTTGTAGAGGGAGAGGCGAGTCTTTTTTATTATTATTAAGCAATTGTGCCTGGAAGGAAGTCACTGAGCACACTAAAATTATCCTGTGAATTTAACACACTCACACTCACACATACACATTCCATTTCTGATTGTTTCCTCCTCTTTCAACTTACCCACCCACTTTTTCTTTCTCCTTTCTAACTATGTGTGGGCTGCTGGGAGTTCGCAGGGGTTCAGGAGAACCTCTAGCTAAGATTCTGTGCAGTTTGGAGAACGCCCAAATCTCAGTCCTGGCTGGCCCCACCCACCTCGCCCCTCCCACCACATCAGGGGTGAAATGCTCCCAGTTTGGACCAGATCGCCTGATCCGGTAGCGATGGTGGCAGGTGGTTCGGAGAACCAGTAGCAAAAACCCCTGCCCCTCCCCATGCCCAGCTGAGCAGCGCGATCATCAGAGGCTTTTATTTTTATTTTTAAAAGCATTTTTTCTACAACCTCTTTGGCAGAAAAAATGCTTTAAAAGTAAAAATAAAAAAAATAAAAGCGTCTGATGATCGCGCGGGTCAGCTAGGATCATCAGAGGTTTTTTTTTTTTCTTTTAAAAGCCTCTGACGATCCCAGCTGAGTTGCCGGATCACCAGAGGCTTTTTTTTCCTTTTAAAAACATTTTTTCTACAACCTCTTCGGCCGATTTGCTTCCTTTTAGAGAGTCATTTGCATCCTTTTAGAGAGTCATTGAGGCCACTTGGCGGTTTATCTATGACTATGTCATCAGAGTCACCTGAGTGGTGCAAATTGGTGTGGAGCCGCCTTGGAACTGTTGAAAGGACTGTGTTGTAGAATGGAGATAGAGTCAAAATTGAACAGCCCTCTCTCAACAGAGGGATATGGCGTCATCTGTCTCCAATCTACAACACAGTCCTTTCAACAGTTCCAAGGCGGCTCCACACCAATTTGCACCACTCAGGTGACCCTGAAGACACAGATGAACTTCCAGGTGGTCTTAACAACCAGCTAAAAAATGCAAATGACCAGCTGTCTGCAAGGAATATCAATCCTTCCATTCCCCACCATCCACTCAGAGCCGAAGAAACTTCTTGGGTGAGAAGCGAAACATCTTCAAAGAAAAACCAGAAAGTCCAGTTGCCTCTTGAAAAAAAGCCCCTTTGGGACAACCATCACCTGGATGACGGAGAGTCTCCATTAGACAAACTCTTCAAAACCAAACCAAGAAGGTTCAAGCAGAGCTTTTTCCCATCTCAGAACCCTTGGACAACGATCTCCAACCTTTCTTGATAGGTTTTTCTCACCTCGTTTTAATTGCTTGCCCAGTCTATTTTTACACAGCTGCATTTTGCTGAAGATCCAGGGTGCTGAGGTTCTTGGTTCTTGTTGTCGTCGTTTTAAGGGCGGTATTTACGAAACCCAAAGCTAGAGTGATGCTTTGCTCAGGTGCTAATTTATTTACACCAATTAATTCCAGGCCCCTGATGTAAACCAATTAGTATTCAACCCTTAATGGAGTCATTATCTGTCAGATTAGCTTTTCGTAATGCTTGTCACTGTTACAGGACTAGGCAGCAGAACTTTGCTAATAAAACTAGCAGAATTAATGGAGTGAACAGCATAGATAATGACTTAATGTGGAACGTACACTTTAGAAAAGGGAGACCTGATCAACGGTATTCTTAAAATGAAGATGTCAGAAGTAGCTTCTCTATTTTTTTTTTAATATTTTTTTTTGAAAGAAGGAGAACAGGCAGAAGAGGAAGTACAGGTAAGTCCTCGACTTACAACAGTACATGTATTGACCGTTCGAAGTTACAACGGCACTGGAAAAAGTGAGCTATGGCCATTTTTCACACTTACAACCGCTGCAACTTCCCCACAGTCACGTGCAGGAGTGGGTTTTACTTACCTTTACCACCGGTTCGTTGCACGCGCTGTCTGTGCAGGCACCTGGCCTTCCGTGCATTCGCTTTGCTCACTCATGCATCTTCCGCGCATCCGCCCGGCCTTGAAAACGTGCCTAAATAGCACGATGTGGAGTCAGGGCAGGTGGATGGGCCCACCCGCGATCGCCGCTACCAGTTTGCCTGAACCGGTGCGAATCAGCTGAATACCACCTTTGGTCACATGATTAAAATCCAGACTCTTGAAAACCGACTCGTATTGAGGATGGTTGCAGCATCTCCTGGGGTCATATAATCCCCTTTTGTGACCTTCTGACAAGCAAAGTCAATGGCCCTTGTCACCTCCCAGCTGGACTACTGTAATGCTCTCTACATGGGGCTCCCCTTGAAGAGCACTTGGAGGCTCCAACTGGTCCAGAATGCAGCCGTGCGGGTGGTTATGGGCGCAACTCGTTGCGCCCATGTAACACCCCTCCTGCACGAGCTGCACTGGCTCCCAGTGGTCTTCCGGGTGCAATTCAAGGTGTTGGTTACCACCTTTAAAGCGCTCCATGGCATTGGACCAGGGTATTTACGGGACTGCCTTCTACCACCGATAGCCTCCCATCGACCAGTTCATTCCCACAGAGGGGGGCTCCTCAGGGTGCCATCGGCCAAATAATGCCGGCTGGTGACACCCAGCAGGAGAGCCTTCTCTGTGGGAGCTCCTGCCCTTTGGAACGAACTGCCCCTGGAAATACGTACAATCTCTGACCTCCGGGTTTTTTGCTGTGCCCTCAAGACCCTACTGTTCCGACAGGCAGGGCTGTCTATTTAAGTGGTTTTAAATTGGAGTTTTAACTTGGGGTTTTAAATTTTGGGCGAAACTGTTTAATTGATTTTAATTAATTTTTAATGAGATTGTCTGTATATTTATGTTTTAAATTGGTTGTACACCACCCCGAGTCCTCCGGGAGAAGGGCGGTATATAAATAAAATTAACATAACGTAACATAACAATGGGGGAGCCAGATTCACTCAACAACAGTGTCACTGATTTAACAACTGCGGTGATTCGCTTAACAACTGTGTCAAGAAAGGGTTGCAAAATGGGGCAAAATTCACTTAGCCAATGTCTCACTTAGCAACAGGAATGTTGGGCTCAATTGTTGGTCGTAAGTCAAGGACTACCTGGATATGCTTCTCATGTACATATAAGGAAGATCTTTCAGAAGCTTTGCAAAAAGTCATCCAAATTTAAGGACTGCATTTCCAGCTTTGGGACTTTATTTTGATCATACATTCACAGACGAGACCATTGTTAAACTCTGATCTGTTGTAATGGATCATAGCTGAATGGTGAAACCCATGTTAGGTTAGCAAAAGGTCTCAACTTCAATTTCTTCCATCTCCAAGCCCAGCTTTCATAATCACATGTAAAGGTAAAGGTTTCCCTCGCACATACGTGCTAGTCATTCCCGACTCTAGGGGTGGTGCTCATCTCCATTTCAAAACCGAAGAGCCAGCGCTGTCCGAAGACGTCTCCGTGGTCATGTGGCCAGCATGACTAAATGCCAAAGGGGCACGGAATGCTGCTACCTTCCCACCAAAGTGGTCCCTATTTTTCTATTTGCATTTTTGACGTGCTTTTGAACTGCTAGGTTGGCAGAAGCTGGGACAAGTAACGGGAACTCACCCCATTACCCACCAGTAGGGATTCGAACCGCTGAACTGCCGACCTTTCGATCGACAAGCTCAGCATCTTAGCCACTGAGCCACCACGTCCCTATAATCACATGTATGAAATCCAAAAAAGCATTCTCAGTTCATTGTTCACACTGGTATTTCCTGACCTAGTAGTACCCAAAGATCACACTGGCTGGAAATGATGAAGTCCAACACATTTGGACCGCTCCAAGTTTAAGGATGAAGCCTGGAGCATAGAATACCACTGATGCTTAGAGAAGGTTCTAATCAGTGGTGGGTTGCTACCGGTTTGCCCCAGTTTGGGCAAACCGGTAGCAGCAACGGCGGGAGGCTCTGCCCGGATGTCATCAAATACGCTCTGCGCATGCAGAGTGAACCAGTAGCAAAGGTAAGTGAAACCCAACACTGGTTCTAATCCAAGGAAATCTAATGGATCCTGGTTGGAAGACGTAGTACCTAAAAAGAAGAGGTTCGATAAATTCTCACTGTGTCTGACAACAGATTATATTGCTGGATTCCCAAAAAGCCTCTTGAAGTTTCTCGAAGCAGATGTGGTCCACCTTGCCAGTTCCTATTCATGTAACCGAAGATGGGAATAAGCCGGGCATCCTGAGTTTGCCAAACTTGAAGTTTTCCATGATCAACATTTGGGAAAGGAGGGAAAACTGACCATCATGATAAATGTCATTCAAGGACAAAGATCATAAAAAATAACCCAATAAACTGATTATAAGAAGGTTAGTATTCCTAAGTCATTTCTAGCTGTGGAAAACCACAGTTTAGTAATTTAGTATCCATGATTATAGTTGAATTCGGGGCTTTGTAACCAGTGGCATTTGCTCTTTAACCCATCTTTTCAAGCCCGTTGCCTTCCAGATGTGCTCCATCACTGGAGATTTTTAAGAAGAGATTGGACAGCCATTTGTCCAGAATGATATAGGGTCTCCTGTTTGAGCAGGAGGTTGGACTAGAACAGGGGTCCCCAACCTTTCAGATTTCAGGGACCACTAAATTTATAATTTTAAATTCCGCGGACCACTAATATGATCTGCCTAATGACCAGCTGGGTGGGCGTGCCTAGGTGGTCATGTGACTGGGTGGGCATGGCCAACATGATGTCACTCACATCATGGGGCGCCTCGCCAGCCTCTACCTACCCCTCCCCTGCCAGCCACTCCTCGCCTCCCCGCCCAGGCTCCTTAGGGCCCCTATAGGAAGCAGTTGTTGGAGCTAAGCAGCCACCACAAGAAAGAGTTGGCAAAACAGCTCAGTTCAAATTGGATCTGGTCGAGAAGGAGGCTTAGCAGAAGCACCTCACTGAGGACTACGAGCATAGGCTTTCCAAGCAGAGGGAAGACCTGGGGGAGTGCAAGGCCAGGTAGTGGCACCTGGAGGCTCAGCAGGCTAAGATGGTCAGCCAGTTCCAGGCCATGATGCAATCCCACTGGAGCAAGGCTCTCCGGCTCTTCGCCACCAGTGGCACTTCCCTCCAGCCTTCACCCAAAGCCCTGCACCAAGAGACTGAAGCAGACCCCAAATCAGAATTTCTGCCCCCTTCCAACCCACACAAAAAGACCCCGAAGGGGGAGATTCTCTGCAGCAACACAAGCGTTCATTGCACGTATCTAGCCCAGTGACCCTTGATTTAGCGCAATATAAAAAATGCAAATAATTTTTCTGCGGACCACCAAAATTTTCTCACGGACCACCAGTGGTCCACGGACCACCAGTTGGTGACCGTTGGACTAGAAGTCCTCCAAGGTCCCTTCCAACTCTGTTATTCTGTTATCTATTGGAATACAGCTTCTACAGTCAAATACTATGACCTGGGCTGATGGATCTGGAACATCTCATCCCATGTTTTTGTGGGAGCACCAGGTTGGGGATGACTTTTCTGTACCATAGTTTTCTGGTCAATATGGGATTAATTAGCGAGTCTTGGTAGTACAGTGGTTTAAAGCACCCTGTTATTAATACCAGCTGCCTGCAATTATTGCAGGTTCAAATCTCACCAGGCTCAAGGTTGACTCAGCCTTCCATCCTTTCTAAGGTAGGTAAATTGAGAACCCAGTTTGTGGGGGCAATAAGCTGACTTTGTATAAATATACAAAAAATATGAAGGCTATTGCTTAACGCATTGTAAGCCGCCCTGAGTCTCCGGAGAAAGGCGGCATATAAATCAAATTTTTTTAAAAAAATTTGAACAAAGTTTCTCTACTCAGATGCTGTTCTCCAGCCTCTGTGTGACAACTCTGATCCTTTTCCTTTCATCTTTCTATTCTAATTCTTTTGGTAAGTTCTGTAACTTCATCCTTCAAGGAAAACAATGGATATACTAACGGTTAAATAAAGCATGATGGAATCTTAAGCATCTTCCTTTGTAAAATTCAGAGATTCACAAGGGAAATATACTAACAGAATTGAAAATACACCTCTGATCCCCCATAAACAGTTCAAGTTCTTTCCTGCTTTCAGCTTTCCAGAACTGAGCACTGTAATTACACCTAATAAATTAAAGAATTAAAAAAATGTTGGCTTTGTCATCACACCTATCTGATGCTGAATCGGGAAGTCACACTTTCTGTACAGCAGACAAAGGGGGGTGGGGAGGGAAAGTAATTGGAGGTTCATTTAGCTCTTTCCTTTAAGCTAATTTTTTTTTTCAACTTGTTAATATCATAATTTTTCTGCTGAATTAAAACATCCCCATTATGGAGTAAGCATGATCTATTCTCCTTGAACGACCCAATTCAGACCAACCTAAATCTGTTCAAGTTTCAAAGTTTTCCCATGTTCATATAGTTAAAAAGAGCTATGATTGCAATGTCTCTAAATTCGTTTTGTTCTTCTTCATGTGATGGACAAATAAGCAAAATGAAGATGTTAAACAAACCCAGATGTCTGTGGCAAGTGAACCCAGGAGAGTGGTAGCTGTAATGAAATCACTGGCTATGCTTGGTTCTACTGCTTCTTGGCTTCTCAATTTAAAGCTACGGTATCTTGTTTTTTCTCTCTCTCTTCTTTAGCAAGTGAGCCCTGATTTTTTCCTTCTGGCCGATCAGCTGGGACTCGGGAGGCAGCAAATGGATTGGGGGCGGGGCCAGGCAGAGGTGGTATTTACCGGTTCTCCGAACTACTCAAAATTTCCACTACCAGTTGGGGAGAACCGGTAGCAACCCACCACTGCCCCCCCCCCCCCCCATCTAACTATGTTCCCCCTCCTTGTCCTTTCTTCACATTGTGGCAACCCTGAAGCAGCGGTGAAATCCTCCGCAAATTGCCACCGGTTTGCTGCCCACACATGGGCAGTGTGTGCCAGTTACACACTGTGCGTGCATGTACAGTGCGCACCAAACACACACTGTGTGTGCACACATGCGCAGTGTGCATCAAACTCACGCTTCACACAGAAAAAGGAGCCGTTTGAAGGTAAGTAGAACAGCTGTGCGATTTAGATTTGCTAGAAAGCAGGATTTCCTGCTTTCTAGCGAATATAAATCGTGTGGCACAGCTGATTGTGGGAAATACCAGTTTGGACGAACCGGTAGCTTTTGTTACTACTGGTTTGCTCGAACCGGTGCAAACCGGTAGCATTTCACCCCTGCCCTGAAGCCTCCAAAATGGCTCCAGCCAGATTCATTTCAGAGTTGACCACACTAGAAAGCATCTTTTTAAGGGACATCTCCATCATGTCATTGATCAATGAAACTCAACTCAAAGGAGGCGTTAGTTTTACTAGAGTTGCATTAAGATGGATTTTAAAACTTGCTTTTACTCTGCTTTTCGATAAATCCTTACTTTGTTTCATTGGCCAGAAGGGGGTGCAATTGGAATAGCATGTCTTACATCATTCCCCTTAAAACTCCAGTCTGCAATATATCCAATTTTGTATCGACAATTTAATTTTGTCTCCTTGGGGGAGGGGGGGCAGGAAAAGGAGGGGAGAGGAAAGCTACCCTGAAAAATTGAATTCATAATTTATGCTTTCTTTGTTTTTCAAAGTTTTGAGCCTCAGAAAAATGAATCGGAACCTGGCGGAGGCCGATTGGATTTAAGCTGTTTTCTCTTTGCTTGAAAGAAAGAGACTGTTTCCGTTTCACTGGCATTTGGTTCCCTTTTTGGACCTGGCTGGGAATTATGGGCATTGGTATCCAACACATCTGGACAATCCTCGGGTGAGGAAGACTCATTGGGTTGTGTCTGGAGGGACCGGATAATGTTTGGCAGGCATTGGACCTTGGATAGTTGCTTTGATGCCACAACAATGTGGAAACAGTTATTATACAATATTATTATATATAATATTATCAGCTCCTCTGCTATTTGATTTAACAACTACCCTGTTTAAACATGAGAATGCCTGGAGAAAGGAATGGTCCAAGTTACCTGCTTGTGGCCTGACCATTAGTTATCCTTCTACCAAACCACCTGATTTTGACTTGCCTCTCTCTTGTCTGGACAAAATTGAACAGAATTAAGTGTGATACTAGAAGAAGTGCTTCTGCCCGGTATCAGTGGGGATGGAAAGATTCCCCTTGTTGCTATTGTGGTGTTGATAACAGAAACCATTAAACATATTGTGTAAGATTTCCCACGATGTGTGTTTTCTGATTGGATGGATGGATGGATGGATGGATAGATAGATAGATAGATAGATAGATAGATAGATAGATAGACAGATAGATAGAATTCTTTATTGGCCAAGTGTGATTGGACACACAAGGAATTTGTCTTTGGTGCATATGCTCTCAGTGTACATGAAAAGATACATTCATCAAGAATCATAAGGTACAACATAGTCATAGAGTACAAATAAGCAATCGAATCATACTAGGAAATGATCAATATAAATCCTAAGGGTACAGCAACAAGTTACAGTCATACAGTAATAAGTGGGAGGAGATGGGTGATAGGAATGATGAGAAGATTAATAGTAATACAGACTTAGTGAATAGTTTGACAATGTTGAGGGAATTATTTGTTTAGCAGAGTGATGGCGTTCAGGAAACAACTGTTCTTGTGTCTAGTTGTTCTGGTGTGTAGTGCTCTATAGCGTCGTTTTGAGGGTAGGAGTTGAAACAATTTATGTCCAGGATGCGAGGGGTCTGTAAATATTTACACAGCCCTCTTTTTAACTTGTGCAGAATACAGGTCTTCACTGGAAGGCAGGTTGGTAGTAATTGTTTTTTCTAATTATCCTCTGAAGTCTGTGTCTGTCCTGTTGGGTTGCAGAACCAAATCAGACAATTATAGCAACACCAAATTGCTGAACTGGACATCCAGTTATGAAGCCACTGCTGTATCCCCATAGAAGTTGTCTCTTGGGTGGGGGGAGATGAAAGGAAGAATGAATGAATGAATGAATGAATGAATATAATATCAATCAATCAATTACTGGGAACGAAGAAACTGGCTCCTCTCTCATTTATGTCTTCCAGAAACTAATATTTCAGAAGCATTCTCCTGTAAGTATCATGATTGTTAGTCTTTGGTGAAGCCTTTGTCTCATCCCCTTTTAAACACTTATAGCTGTGTCCACCTTCCCATCATTTGTAGAAGAGTCCATAGATGATCTGTCTGTCTGTCCATACAACCACCCAACCACTCAACCACCCACCCACCCACCCAACCAATCAACCAACCACCCAACCAACCAACCAACCAACCAACCAACCAACCAACCAACCAACCAACCA
>WNWU01000035.1:2603857-2621690 GCA_012654045.1 Ptyas mucosa
GCCCAACCAGCTTTCATGCTAAAGTGAGATTAGAACTCAGTTTTCTTGTGATTGGCCCAAAGTCACCCACTTGGCTTTCATGCTAAAGTCGAACTAGAACTCCCCAATTCCTGGTGTTTATCCCAAAATAACCCAGCTCTCTTTCATGCCAATGGGGAACTAGAACTCATAATCTCCTGGTGATTGGCCCAAAGTCACCCAGCTGCCTTTCATGCCTAAGGCAGGACTAGAACTCACAGCTTCCTGGTTTCTAGGTCCGCAATTTAAGCATAAAACCAAACTGACTCTATGTATGTTCCTCACCTTGATTTATTCATATAAAAATATGAATAATATAAAAATAATAAAGGCGGGATATAAATCAATCGATCAATCAATCAATCTAGGACCAGTCCTTCAAATTCCCCTTCGTAGGCTGAAATCCAACAACGGAAATTGTTGGCAAAAAATCCTTTCTGATAGTTGGCAACAGAGGTGGTTTTCAGCAGGTTCTGACCAGTTCTGGAGAACCGGTAGCGGAAATTTTGAGTAGTTCGGAGAACTGGTAGTAAAAATTCTGACTGGCCCCGCCCCCATCTATTATCCGCCTCCCAAGTCCCAGCTGATCGGGAGGAAATGGGGATTTTGCAGTAACCTTTCCTTGGATTGAGGTGGGAATGGAGATTTTACAGTATCCTTCTCCTGCCACGCCCACCAAGCTAAGCCCACCATGCCATGCCACGCCCACCAAACTACACCCACAGAACCGGTAGTAAAAAAATTTGAAACTCACCACTGGTTGACAACATGCAACCCCTCTCGTTCTGGACTCTTCCCCGCTTGAGGGTCTCAACAAATCAACAAATCAACAGATAGACGCTTCGGGCCTGGTTTTAATACAGGCATTATTTAGCAAGTTGTTTTAAACTCTAATTGCTTTTGATATTTAAAAAAAAAAGGAAAATTGAAAACAGCTGAGGGATGATGGTTATTGGGAGGGTTTTTTTTATATATATAAAAACAAATTGGCTGTTGAACATTTGAAATAAATTTTATCCTAGTGCAATCACTTCTAGGGATCTGTTGCAGCTATCGTATATCCTAAATGCATAATTACAATAGAGTCTTTCTGCTCTGTTGGGAATGGGAAGAGAGAGAGAGAAAAAAAAAAGTCCTAATCCAGCTAAAGGACAGGATGAAACGGGACCTACGAGCATCTTATCTCACATTAGCTCAAGCATATCCAAAGCTGTTTACATAAACTCAAAATAATCCCAAATGTGATAAAAGAGAGGGTTTTGTTTTGGTTGTTGTTTTTTTTTTTTAATTGGGCTTCCAACAAAATCAGGAATGATTCAAGCAAGCAACCAACATGGGAAGCCAACATTAGATGCAAACAGGGTTCACGTTATTTCCCTAAACCATAGTATTTGGGTTTAGTATTTTACAGAATGTGGATTCAGCCATTTGCTGTTTATTCAATATATGATGATTAAACGTGGTTTACTGCACAGTGTAATGAACTGTGATCCAGACAAGTTTCACATTGGTATATAATGCCATCCACATCACCTATATTTAGACATTTCTCATCTTTTCTCATCCTTCCTACTATCTTCTCCTCTTGGTTTCTTGTGATTTATCCATTGTTATATGTAATTTATGTTTAATGATTGTAACCATGTTTATGACATATGACCTATTACTTGATGTTTATATGAATATTGTGAGCTTATGAGCCCGAGACAAATTCCTTGTGTGTCCGATCACACTTGGTCAATAAAAAGAATTCTATTCTATTCTATTCTATTCTATTCTATTCTATTCTATTCTATTCTATTCTATTCTATTCTATTCTATTCTATTCTATTCTATTCTATTCTACTCTACTCTACTCTACTCTACTCTACTCTACTCTACTCTACTCTACTCTCTGTTCTGTTTGGAAGATGTCTCCAACTCAGGGGTGAAATCCAACAGGTTCTGACAGGTTCTGGAGAACCGGTAGCAGAAATTTTGAGCAGTTCGGAGAACCGGTAGCGGAAATTTTGAGTAGTTTGGAGAACTGGCAAATACCATCTCTGGCTGGCCCCAGAGTGGGGTGGGAATGGAGATTTTTGCAATATCCTTCTCCTGCCACGCCCACCAAACCACGCCCACCAAGCCATACCACGCCCACCAAGCCACGCCCACAGAACCTGTAGTAAAAAAATTTGGACTTCACCACTGCTCCAACTCCTAGATTCTTTAACTTGACAAGCCTTCTCTTTGCAGCCTGTCCATTTTGCTTCCTAACAGAGACCAAAATAGCTTTTCTAAAAAATAATGCATGCTTCTTCTGAAAGAACCTGCACACTTTTGAAGGGGTCCAACTTCTAAGTCTTCAATGGATTTAGAAGTCCAAATAGTTTCCAGAGTCTAATTTTTGCTCTCTTTCATTCGATTATTAGCCATAACATATTTCTTGAAAACTTCCTTCAGATTAGCACGATGGCTTTATTTAGGGCTACTCTTGAAGTGGATTTGGTGGCTAGAACAGATGTGGAGAATTTGTCCTGGGAGAAGCAGATTCGAACCCTAGTTTTTGTTTTTTTAAAAAACTTATTGACTCTTTGCTAGCCTTCAGGAACATAAACATGTAGATGTTGTGACATCCTTAAAAGGCAGCCAAGATTTATTCCTTTAAGCATTGTTAAATGGGAATATTTATTCCTCGTCGGAAAAATTGAAGTGAAGACATACTGTATGTTGACATTTTTCTGAAGCTAATTGCCTGGGAGCGTGATCAATGTCTAGAAACGAAATTGCTGTGGGACTTTCACATGTGCCATCTTAAGTCTAGCCATGTTGGAAGATTTCACAGATGTGCCTAATAAATAAAACGGCATTGCATTTTTGTGCTACCATTCCTCTGAGAGTCTCTCCTTTCCCCTTCATGTCAAAAAGATGATGAGGAGTAAGCAATTAACCTAAACTCATTAATTACATAGTTTGGATGGGGATTTTGAATTTGATTTTCCTGACTAAAATCGGTAATATTTTACCATATCCTTAAACAAGAGGTCCTTAAACAGGTAGCCATTGACTTAACGATCACAGTTGAGCCCAAAAATCTCCATTGCTAAGCAAGACAGTTGCTAAGTGAGCTGTGCCCTGTTTTATGATCTTTTTTTGCCACTAGTTGTTCGGCAAATCACTCTGGTTGTAAAGTGAATTAAGCATCTGTTAAACACATCTGGGCTTCCTGTGTTGACTTTATTTGGCAGAAGCCATTTGGGAAGGCTTACAAATGGGGATCATGTGACCCTGGGTGTCATGGCCCCATCGGACCATGAGTCAGCAAAGGACAGGCCAGAGTTGGGGCTGATAGAGGTCGAGGGAGCAGCCTTGTTGGCTTCAGAGGAACGCGGGGAGGAGCAGGACAAGGCAGCTCTGGGTCCCTCAGGCTTGGGACAGCTTGCCAGCAGGGAATAATGGGAGCAAGATGACTGATAGAGGGGGGAAGAGAGGGCAGATGGCGGAGATGAGGAGCGACGGAGCTCAGGTGATGAGCAAGGACCTCCCCCTCCTGATCCCTGTGCATGGAGAGTGGAGAGGAGGTGGGAACAGCAGAGGCCAACCCGACAACTCAGGAGGAGAGCATCCCGCCCCTCTTCACAAGGCACACCTGGGGACTGAGACTTAAGGAGACACTGTGGGGAGGGGTGCTTGTCGGGAACAATTTGAATTTGTGGAGTTTTGTGTGTCATTGCCAATGTCTGGAGTTTGTTGGACTTCTTGCCTTATAATTGCCTTGTTCCTTTGCTTCGTGGACTCATTGTTTTGTTCCTTTGCTTCGTGGGACTCCTTAACTTGTTCCCTTGCCCCGCCGTTGTGCTAACAGCATTTGGCCAGACTCCTTGCAGCCAGAGGTTGCTGGAGATCTGTGTGTGAGCACTTTGCTCCGGGAAGTTGCCATAAACATGGGAGCATTTGGAGGAAAGTTGGAGCAATAAAGGGGAGTTTTTGAACTATCAGCTGACTGTGTTGCCTCCATGCCTTGTCCCGGGTCATCACACTGGAACACTGCAACTGTCATAAGTACACGCTAGTTGCCAAGTACATACATTTTGATCACGTGACACACGGGGAAGCTGATACATGGGGATGCTACAAGGATGCTGAAAACCAGTCAGAAGTCACTTTTTCCATGCTGTTGTAACTGCGAACGGGCACTAAATGAATGGCTGTAACTCAAGGTCTACCTGTATTTTTGGTCTTCTGTTTGGAAAGGGGCATGGCCCCTGGATAGGGCTGGTCCTGCAAAATAGAGTAGAGTAGAGTAGAGTAGAGTAGAGTAGAGTAGAGTAGAATAGAATAGAATAGAATAGAATAGAATAGAATAGAATAGAATAGAATAGAATAGAATAGAATTCTTTATTGGCCAAGTGTGATTGGATACACAAGGAATTTGTCTTTGGTGCATATGCTGTCAATGTACATAAAGAAAAAATAAAATATACTGTATTCATCAAGAATAAAAAGATGCAACACTTAATTGTTTTAGTCCTTGGATTTTAGAGGTTACAAAAACCAGATTTTTTTTATTGTATTTTGACTGCCAAGTAGAGGGGAAGGGAAATAACCTGCGAGGTTTCTTGTCTCAGGCACCAAACTAATTTGCTTGCTGCCTGACTCTATTACCATTTTCTCTTTCCATCTCGGGACAATCTTGGATTTAAGGCTGCTCAAAGGGGATTCCTCTTCCTGTTTGCCTCATTTCTTTTTCAGTACCGTTGCTCTCACGGCTGGTATCGCCGAGCTGTGTGTGGAAATCTTGAGAGAAATCAGAGCGATCTGTGCTGCAAAATAAAATAAAATAAAACAGGTTGCAAATATATTCTCCCGCGTACATGCTACTTTACGATGGGCACGGGGAGGAGAAAATGAGAAATGGTATCAATATATATATATATATATTTGAATATCTTTAATTGCACGCACAGTCCAGGTAAACTGAACAGTTCGTCCTTGCCTGTGATGGCACCAGGAGTGGGATTCTACTGGTTCAGACCGGTTCGGGTTAATTAGTAGCTCTCACAATCAGCTGGGAACAAACTGGTTCGCTCTGACAATCAGCTGGGCCTGCCCCCCCCCCCCCCCCCCCCCCCCCCCCCTCCCTTTATCTTCGGAGCTGATTAGCGCAGCACAGCGGATTGCCACACATCAGCTGTTTTAATTCCCTAGCACCGTGATGGCCAATCTATGGCACGGGTGCCAGAGATGGCATACAGAGCCCTCTCTGGGGACACGCGCACAGTCACCAGCTGCTCTTCTGGTTTCCGGTGTGCACATGCATGGCAGCTAGCTGTCTTCAGGGGTGCTGGGACACTGAAAAATGGCCTGAAAACGCCCCGAAAACCAGCCAGAAACAGCCAAAAAACAGGCCCCTTTTTGGTCTATTTTCAGGTCATTTTTGGGCTGTTTTCGGGCCCAAAACGGCCTGAAAACGACCAAAAAACAAGAATTCTCATGCCAGCCAGCTGGTCCTTAGGTTTCCAGCACTCCGATGTGCACACCAGTGGTGGGTTGCTACCAATTTGCCCCAGATCAGGCAAACTGGTAGCGGCAGCATCGGGAGGCTCTGCCCACCCGCCTGGACGTCTCTGCGCATGTGCGAGCACTCACGCACCCGCTAGCGAACTGGTAGCAAACGAAACTGAAACCCACTATTGGTGCACACATGCACTCACATGGACGTACGTTCTAGTTTGGGCGCTCGATGTCGAAAAGGTTCGCCATCACTGCCCTAGCACTAACAAGGAAGATGATTTTTCATTGAACTGTGCGCACACATGTAGCATGCATCTGGCATGGGTGCATGTGAAGCTCATGGGTGCGCAATCACGGAACCGGTTGTTAAACCAGAAGGATCCCACCACTGGATGGCACGCATCTTTTGCGCGACCGCACATCGCATGCCTATCAAAAAAATTTTCGGCAAATTTCTATCTTAGAAAACTGCCAAATCGCTACTGTGAAACGGCAAACCCGCTTTTATCAATCCAGGCCGTGTTCTATATAGCCCTTCTGTAAAACTAGAGAGTGGGGTTAACCACCACGTATTGATTGCGAGGGGTTTTCTGTGCGCTCTTGAGTGGCACGGGGAGTTTTTAATCAAGTTTTCCGGTCCCATGCTGCTGTTTTAAAATCAATTGCTTTATGTTCCAGAATGGATTTACTCCTAGATAGAAAGGTCCTGGGAGAATCTCAGGGAGTTTTGCAGAAACTCATCATTATGCCCTTTAAAGCGTGGATTTCAGATCTGCAAAGCTAGAAGCCGTGGCTCAGATCCAGCCCTACGTTCTCCAGCCCTTTGTGGGTATTCCTCCACCCCGCCGTTCCACAAATATGAAAATGCAAATGTTGCTTTTGCAGAGATGTCCCCAAAGGGAAAAAAAAACAAAAAACAAAAAAGAGAAGGACGCTGTCTAACAGAGAGTCCCTAACAGAAATCTACAAATGGACAGAAGATACATCGGGAGGTCACTTCCCGGACACAACAAGTAATTTTCTTAACAAGAAGATGAACATTGTTTTCCATAATACACCTTTATTATACAGTGGTGGGATTCAAATAATGTAACAACCGAATCTCGGCCCTAATGACCGGCTCGGTGGGACTGGCCACTTGGCCTCCTGCACCCCCCTGGGAGCAAAAATGGGCCATGGGGGGGATGCACTGCCCACCCTGCCCGTTCCCCATTTTGGGCCTAGTAGGCCTCCTCAAAACCTCCTGAGAGCAAAAATGAGCCGTGGGGCATTGCTGCACTCCCCCATGCCCCATGAAACTAAAACAGGCTGTGGTGGGGGGTATACTGTAGACACACCCCGTGCTCCATTTTGGGCCCAGTAAGCCTCCCTGCCTGGGAGCCAAAATGGGGGGCGTGGGGACTCCTGGAAGGAGGGGCAGGGCCAGCTAGCAATTTAGCTACCGGTTTTCCCGAACCGGCTGAATGCCACCACTGCCTTTAATACCACCCTAGTGAAGCCACATATGGAATACTGCATCCAGTTTTGGTCACTAAAGTTCAAAAAAGATGTTGAAGCAGGGGTGAAATGTAAAATTTGTTACTACCGGTTCTGTGAGCTTGGCTTGGTGGTGGTGGTGGTGGTGGGGTGTAATGTGTGACTGGGTGGGTGTGGCCAACTTTTTTCTTTTTTAACTTTTGAAAGCATTTTTTCTAATGCTTTGAAAAGCCTCTGCTGATCAGGCAACTCAGCTGGGATCATCAGAGAATTTTCAAAGCATTTTTTTTACCACCTCTTCGGCCAAGAGGCTGCAGAAAAAAAATGCTTTGAAAACCCTCTGACGATCCCAGCTGAGCTGCGCGATCATCAGAGGCTTTTTTTTTTACTTTTAAAAGCATTTTTTCATTGGAAGAAGTTGTAGAAAAAATGCTTTTAAAAGTTAAAAAAAAAAAGCCTCGGATGATCGTGCGGCTCAGCTGGGCATGTTGGGGGGGAGCGCAGGGATTTTTGCTACCGGTTTTCCGAACCACCTGCCGCCATCGCTACCGGTTCAGGCGATCCGGTCCGAACCGGGAGAATTTCACCCCTGTGTTGAGTCTCTAGAAAGTATGCAGAGAAGAGCAACAAAGATGATAAAGGGACTGGAAGCTAAATCATATGATGAACAGTTAAGGGAATTAGATATATCTAACCTATTGAAGAGAAGGATTAGGGATGATCTGATGGCTGTCTTCCAGTATTTTGATGGGCTATCACGGAGAAGAGGGATCGACTTCTTCTCCGAGGTACCTGAGGCAGAACAAGAAGCAATGAGTAGAGGCTCACGAGAGGGAGATCCAACCCAGAAGTAAGGAGAAATCAAATAGTTTGCCTCTTGGTGTTGTAGGTGCTCCATCACTGGAAGTTTTCAAAAAGGGAGTGAACCATCATTTGATCAAGATGATATAAGGTCTGATGTCTTGAGCAGGGGGTTGGACTCAGCGGTGAAATCCAATTCTTTTTACTATCGGTTCTGTGGGTGTGGCTTGGTGGGCGTGGCAGGGGAAGGATACTGCAAAATCCCCATTCCCTCCCTACTCCTGGGGGAAGGATATTGCAAAATCTCCATTCCCATCCTACTCTGGAGCCAGCCAGAGGTGGTATTTGCCGGTTCTCCGAACTACTCAAAATTTCCACTACCGGTTCTCCAGAACCTGTCAGAACCTGCTGGATTTCACCCTTGGTTGGACTGGATGACCTTGGAGGTCTCTTCCGGCCCTATGATTCTATCTTCTATGTTCTGGGATATCCTGATGAGCTTCCATTCCAGTTTCAAATCTGTTTTGTTTCCGAGATGGGCAAAATTTAGCTACGTTCTGTCACCAAGCTGGAACGGCCTTGGGGGCTATAATTCCCACGTCTCTCTAACTATGGCCATGACAAGTAATCAGATGAGGTTTGTTGAAGGAGACAAAACCATCAGTGACATTTGAGTCTTTACAAACCTATTTGGAATGGTTGTGTGTGTTAGGACAACAGCGTTCTTATCCTTTGGGAGTTGAAAATGTTTGATAAAATCTGTTTCAAAAGCCATGTTCGCTTTTGATCCCTTGCTTATAGCACTTTGTTATTTGCTGACTTCATCCAACATATATATGTGTGTGTGTGTGTGTGTGTGTGTGTATATATATATATATATATATATATATATATATATATATATATTTGCATGAACAATTCCTGAGAAAATTTACACAAAATTCCCAGGTGCCATTTTTTCATGTATTTTTCCCAATGCAAGAATGTTAAAAGTACACTGCACAGACTTTCTTCTTTGGCTTTCAAACAACAACAACAACAACCAGAAATGCTCTTTGTTTGCACAAACATTTTAGAAACATACATTCTTTTTGGAACACATTTTTTTTCCAGAAGAAGTGGGGATTTTGGACCCGTGAAAGCTGAATCTCTGTAGACTTTATTTATTGCCGGGATGTATCTGCGACGACTATTTTATGGAATCTTGCAACTGTTTCCATGAAAATTAAGCAGGAGGGTGCTTAATTGCAATTTGCTGAATAAATTACAACTAGTTGTACTCTTTGACGTCTATACTCGCTGGGCTGACATAATGTGCTAAGATACAGAGAAGAAACCTACATGACTTTATCAGGTTTCGTAGCATCATTGCCCAATTGTACCTCCCTGATCAAATTGATTATGCCTTGATGGACTCATTGATATCAACAAAGGAGAATATTTGTAGCTCAGGGTTGAAATGATGAGTCCTTGGTGCTCACAGAGCTTGGTTGTTTTATTGCAGACATTTCATTACCCAAACTAGGTAACATCATCAGTGCTACCATAGTAGGGAGTGGGTTTTGCTCTCAGTTTATATTTTAGTGTCTTGCCTTGTCAGTGTTGGCTGGGGTGGTTTTGGAGATTCTTTGGTTGGGTTGTCTACTGTTGACTTGTTTGGCAATACTTTGATTGGGTTATTGTTTACCTGATTGTTGGTCTGATGTTAACCTTGGAGTTCATCTATGCCCATCTGGGTGCTGATTGCTGGTGGGAAGGTGCTTTGGTCTTTGGTCTCCCTACCAGCATTCAGCACCCAGATGAGCATAGATTAACTCCAAGATTAACATCAGACCAACATCAAGTAAACAATAACCCAATCAAAGTATTGCCAAAGGAGCCAACAGTAAGCAGCCCAACCAAACAACCTCTAAGACTGCCCCCCCTCCCCCCCCAGATACTGACAGGGCAAGCCGTTATAAACTGAGAGCAAACCCTGGCTCTTACTAGCACTGATGATGTTACCTAGTTTGGTTAACGAAATATCTGCAAGAAAACAACCAAGCTCAGAGAGCACCAAGTACTCATTGATTTTATCAGAGCATTCTTACAAACTGCCTAACTAGGATGGCTTTTGGTGCAGCTTGTACTCAGTAAATAAGTAAGTAAGTAAGTAAGTAAGTAAGTAAGTATGTATGTGTGATCTCTCTCTCTCTCTCTCTCTCTGTGGTATCTGTCTAGCTACGGTGTCTGTCTGTCTGTCTGTCTGTCTGTCTGTCTGTCTGTCTATCTATCTATCTATCTATCTATCTATCATCTCTCTATCCCTATCTCTCTCTCTCTTTCTCTCTCTCTCTATATATCTCTCTTTCTTTTTATCTATCTATCTACCTACCTACCATCTCTCTCTATCTGTATCTCTCTCTATCATCTATCTATCTATCTATCCCCCCTCTCTCTTTCTCTCTATCTATCTCTATCTCTCTCTTTCTCTTTCTTTCTCTCTCTATCTATATCTCTCTCATTCTCTTTTTCTCCTTATCTATCTATCTACCTACCTACCTACCATCTCTCTATCTCTCTATCTGTATCTCTCTCTCTTTCTATCATCTCTATCATCTATCTATCCCACTCTCTCTCTTTCTTTCTTTCTCTCTCTCTCTCTCTCCTGTATCTATCTGTCTGTCTATCTATCTATCTATCTATCTATCTATCTATCTATCTATCTATCTATCTATCTATCTTCTAATCTCCTATATCCCATATGAATGCCAAATGAAACAAGGAATCATGGTAAAAATTCTGCGCTCGTAACTCTGTAAAAGAAAAGTAGCATTTTTTTCATGACAAATGTGACATATTTTTGTGCCTCTTGACTGACTTTTTCACACACAGCAAGATTGAAACCTGTAAGCTGATCATGATTGAGAACCGTCTTCCCCATCCTGGTGCCTCCAGATGTTTCAGACTGCAAGATCCATCATCAGTTAGAGTTGTAGAGAGGACATCGACTTTCAGAAAGCCTGATCATCCTGATATTGACAATTAGGTCATGCGCGAGTTGGCAAAATCTGTGGTTTTTTCCTCTCCTTTTTATTCAGATCCAAGTGCCCCAAACAGACCCAGAGTTTGAAGAATAAAGGGTAGAGGTGTCCTTCAAGAACTATTTGAAGAAAGATGGGGAGCCCCACAACTATACGATTAAACAGCCATCTTTGTGTGTGTGTTGAGGATATCTCTGGCAAAGTGAAAAAAAATGGGGAGAGGAGCCAAATATGACCTGTGCTTAGTTCATTTGAACTAAGCACTTGAACTGTGCTTAGTTCAAGACTATTTACCAAAATATCCTACCTGTAAATGAGTACTTTAATTTCAACCATAATAACACAAGGTCTATCAATAGATTCAAACTCAATGTAATTCGCTCTAATCTTGATTGTAGGAAATATGACTTCTGCAATAGAGTAGTAAATGTCTGGAACACTCTACCTGATCCTGTTGTTAGTCTCTCTAACCCCCATACCAGTGGTGAAATCCAAATTATTTTATTACCGGTTCTGTAAGCGTGGCTTGGTGGACGTAATGTCGCTTGGTGGGTGTGATGTAGGCTTGGTGAGTGTGGCTTGGTGGGTGTGCCAGGGGAAGGATACTGCAAAATCTCCATTCTTTCCCCACTCCTGGGGGAAGGATATTGCAAACTCTCCATTCCCACCCCAATCTGGGACCAGCCAGAGGTGGTATTTGCCAGTTCTCTGAACTGCTCAAAATTTCCACTACCGGTTCTCCAGAACCTGGCAGAACCTGCTGGATTTCACCCCTGCCCCATACCTTAAATTATCTACCATGGACCTTTCATATTCCTTAAGCGGTCCCTAACGGGGCATGCTTAAGCACACCAGTGTGCCTTCCATCCCTATCCTACTGTCCCCATTTATATGTAATCATTCTATGTGTTTATGGCTATGGTTTGCCTATTTATATCCTTTTATTTGTGCCAATTTTGTTTCATGTGTCCATGTCTATGTGTATATTGTTACTTGTTTCCTTATACTTGATGACAAATAAATAAATAAATACATACATACATACATACATACATACATACATAGCCACTCAATCAGTAGAATTCCCCATCTGAGTTGCTATAAACGAGGGATTCAGCTGAACACTGAACAACAAAATGTATAAAGTAACCAATGACTACTATTAGTACCCAAGGATAGCCGAATATCATAACTCACTCTTTAAGCAGACCATGGCTTATGCTAACTGGAACCACAGTGTCAAGGAGGGAGCACTCTAATTCCTCTCCCTCCAGCTGAACTATTTATTAAAATCTCATCTCCATTTCTAATGCTTTGATTGGTACCAATGGATCTTTTATTCCTATTGCATGTGCCCAGTGGGAGGTGAGTAGAGTTCTTATAAACATACCCATAGAGTTATTTTAAACATTCACATCCATAGAAGGGGTGGAATTTTTGTAAACAACAGGCTAGGAGGAGGTTTAGGATGCCTGGTTCCCACAAACTATGGTTTTTGATCTGCATAGATCTGATACACTTAAACAAATAAACAGAAGAGCTGTAGATGCCTACAAGCTTGCCCTGAATACTGATTTGACCCAGTTCCTTGTACAGATTCCACTTAACATCCGGTATTCCATGCCTTTTTCCCATTTCTTTCCACATTCAGCATCTTACAGAATACAGAATAACAGAGTTGGAAGGGACTTTGGAGGTCTTCTAGTCCAACCCCCTGCTCAACCAGGAAACCCTATACCATTCCAGACAAATGGCTGTCTAATCTCCTCTTAAAATCCTCCAGTGATGGAGTGCCCACAACTTCTGGAAGCAAGTTGTTCCACTGATTAATTGTCCTCATGTCAGGAATTTTCTCCTGAATTGTAGGTTGGATCTCACTTTGCTAAGCTTCCATCCCTTATTTCTTGTCCTGCCCTCGGGTGCTTTGGAGAATAAGTCAACCCCTCTCTTCTCTGTATTTCCAGCATAAAACTCTCGGCATTCCGAGTTTTGGCATTTTAGATCATGGCTTTACCATTTTAATGTATTTGGTCCCAAACAGAATTGGCCACTTGCTTTTGCTTCACAACAGCTTCATGTGAATAGTTATTGGGTCTCATTGTCCTATAACAATTTGGAAAAATTAATGAAATCTGGACTCAGAAGTGGTATTCAGCCGGTTCAGACCGGTTCTGGTGAACTGGTAGTGGAAATTTTGAGTAGTTCGGAGAACCAGCAAATACCACCTCTCGTTGGCCCTGCCCCTTCCAGGAGTCACTCCCCCCCCCCCCCCCCGTGCCCCATTTTGGTTCCCAGGGGGCTGCAAGGAGGCCCAGCCTGTAAGGCTGGGGCACCCAATCGATTTATTCGCTGCCTCCCAGCCTCCCAGCTGATTGGCATGGTTGATCTATTGCTGCCTCCCAGCTCCCAGCTGATCGGCGTGGTTGGTCTATTGCTGCTTCCCAGCTTCCTAGCTGATTGGCTGGGTCTTCTTTTGTTGCCCTGCATAGGAGAATGGAGCTGGAAAGCAGGTTAGTGGGGTGGGGAGGGAATGGGGATTTTGCAGTAACCTTCCCCAAGAGTGGGGAGGGAATGGGGATTTTGCAGTAGCCTTCCTCTGCCATGCCCACCAAGCCATATCCACAGAACCATAATAAAAAAAATTGAATCCCACCACTGTCTGGACTGCAGTATAACCCCAGCTGATTGCTCCCATTTTCATGGTTGCTAGGTTTTTGTAGAGATTACCTGCACACCTCTTGGACCAACTGAGTTGATGGACCAACTGAAACTAATCAAAGACCAAAGTCACTTAGGCCAGGGGTCTCTAACCTTGGCAACTTTTAAGACTTGTGGACTTCAATTCCCAGAGTTCCTCAGCCAGCAAAGCTTTGCTGGCTGAGGAACTCTGGGAATTGAAGTCCACAAGTCTTGAAGTTGCCAAGATTGGAGACCCCTGACTTAGGTCATAGTGATACAATGAACAGAGTTTATATTTTAAGGCATAGATCTGGGCTTGGTTTAGCTCTTTGATCTATCTTTGCAGAAAAAAGATATGATTTTCGAGAAGCATTCTGGAAGTAGAATGAGTGAGATTTTTTATTTTATGTTGTTGACATATTTAAGGAAAACAGCTCAGTTCATTTCTCCTCGGGGGGGGGGGGGAAAAGGGATGTGGTTATCTTCTCTGGATTTTGTGGTGAATTCTTAGCTCGCGGGTGGGGGTGGGGAGTGAACAGTAAGAGAAATAACCCAGCAAGCATGAATGGAATTTCTTTGAGCATTTTCACACTGATGTGTAAAATGAATGGGATCTTTTAAACAACTTAAAAACCTGCAGATCTGATCTGCCTGGAAAATCAACGGCTCCCTTCATTTCCATAGGACAGAATTAAATCTCTGAATCAGGCATCTGCAGGGGGTCATTGTCAGAAAAATATGTCACAATGGAGATTTTAAAAAGGGTGAGACCTTGATTGTACAATTATGGCTACTGTTGTGACTTTTCTTTAACCTCCCATACACCTAGTCATGTCAAATGTGACTGAAAATATTTTCTTGAAATAGTGAGGAAGTGGTTTCCCACTGTTGTCGTCTCCTCTTCTTCCTCCTCTTCTTTCTCCTCCTTATTGTTTCATAGTTTTTCATCAAAATCCTAACCAGTTTTAACTGTGCTTATATTTAAAAATCAGCCAAAGTGAACTAGTGCCTAAGTAGGCTTCAACCCAACTAGAAGTCAATAAATAATACAATTTCAACAATAATTGATGAATGGATGCTTAGCAGTGCTAGGTTGCTACCGGTTCGTCCTGGATCTGGCGAACCGGTACTGGCGGAAGGAGGCTCTGCCCACCCACCTGGACTCTTCTGCGCATGCACAAGCGAACTGGTAGCAAACTAAATTGAAACCCACTACTGATGCTTAGCGTGCATCGAAAGGCAAGAGGGAGATTTCAACATTCTTTCAAGATACAGTATTGTGTTCAAGTCCCACAAAATGCAGATTGTTGGTATTAACACTCTTCAAAACAAAGCGTTCAAAGTGTTCTACCAAAGCATTCTGTTTGGTAGAATGCTTTGATATAACACTTCGGTAGAACGCTCAGAAAACCACAATCCATGCATGCATAGCCTGAGATATGCCAATTTTAAGAAAAAATCAGAAAGCACATTTTTTTTAAACATCCAAGAAGATGGTTTGGGTTGAAGTTCATTGTGCCACGTTTCAGAAATCTGAAACCTAAGAGGAAGGAATTTCTAAGAACAATGGCATCTATGTTTATGGATTGCAAGTAGGTTGGTAGAATTCACACATATGTAGGACCACCGATGCAGACTGAGATTTTTGAATGCATGTTCCGAAGCTGGTTTGTTGGCTGATTCCATAAGGGGAGAGCTTTTCCTCTTAATATATACACCTTAGGGCTGCCCCCTGATTAAAGAGTCATTAATTGATCAATCAGATTAATAGCTTGACTAATTAATTTTCTGACCAAATTTGAATGTGGATGAATGCAAGTCTTTCTGAAGCAAGATCATTGTTTCCCTCATTTTCAGATGCTGCCTGAGTGGGCAGAAATCAGCCATCCTTTAACCAATGATTTCAACCTCTGGTTCCATTGTTGTTCAATGATGCATTTGGTACCAATGAAAATCCTTCCGTTCCTTTCCACCTTCTGCGTGCAAGGTGTGGCTCTCTCATGATGATGATAATGATGATACCCCATCCAATTTGGTCACCACACTATAAAAAAGATGTTGAGACTCTAGAAAAAGTGCAGAGAAGAGCAACCAGAATGAATAGGGGACTGGAGGCTAAACCATATGAAGAACAGTTGCAGGAACTGGGCATGGCTAGTCTAATGAGGAGAAGGACCAGGGGAGACATGAGAGCAGTCTTCCAATATTTGAGGGGCTGCCACAGAGAGGAGGGACTCAAGCTATTCTCCAAGGCACCCGAAGGCCAGACAAGGAATAATGGATGGAAACTGAACAAGGAGAGACTCAACCTGAAAATAAGGAGGAATTTTCTGACCCTGAGAATAATGAACCAATGGAACAAAAGTTGCCTTCAGAAGTTGTGGGAGTTTCATCAGTGGAACTTTTCAAGAAGAGACTGGACTGCCATCCGTCAGAAATGGTGTAGGGTCTCCTGCTTGGGTGGGGGATTGGACTAGATGACCTATAAGGTCCCTTCCAACTCTGTTAATCTGTAATGTAAATAATGATGACGATTCAGTATTGGAACATTTTTTATCAAGCAATCCCTCTTGATGGGAAGGAGAAGCGGACTGTGGAAATTGGTGGGAGAATATACTAAAGCCAGAACCAATCTGGACTTTCCACCTAGACTACTTTACTTCTCCTTGTCTCCTTCAAGCATAAATCATTGTCTTAAGCCAGTCCCTGTGTTATGAACATGTCTGAACAAAACTGATGAAGGGAAGCTGACAGTGAACACTATTTAACATTAGATGGCAGGAAAGAGTTTCCGTTGGATCGAGCAAATTTTAATATCTACAATGCAAAAGATTTCTTTTTGTTGCTGTTGTTGTTGTTGTTGTGTTGTTTTGTTCTTTAAATGGGTTTAAAATGGATTTCCTAGAGGAGGGAAGAAAAAGTAGGAGAGGAGAGGAAGCAGGGAAGGGAAAGAGGAGGAGAAGAAGGGTTGTTGCGAAATGAGGGAAGAAAAGGTAGAAGAGCAACTCCGAATGTAGTTAAAATGCCTTATATGCAGAGATGGACAGGCTTACCAAAGAAAAACAAGAAAGACACAGAGTGCTATCTAATTTGGCAACGATGGTACGATTGGTTAGAGAAAAGGAAAATGAAATAAAAAATAATTAATAGGACAGAAAGGGAACACCAACTAAGGACATAAAAATCAAGAAATAATCTTAAAATATCGTTATATAACGAATGATGTAGATACAGATATATAGAAATATAGAATACCGAAGTAACTTTCTTTTTTCTTAAGGCTCAAGTTGTAAGACTTGATCTGAATGTATAGTTTGTTTATGTTGTGTATTGTATGTATGTATGTTTTTGTTTGTCTATCTTTAATTAAATAAACATTTTTTAAAAATGCCTTATTTTAATGCTTTCTTTAAGGAAAACATGTATATGCAGGGTTAATTATGTATAAGAAAATGTATATTTTATATTATGTGTATAAGAAATAAAACTGAAAAACTTTTCCAAAAAATAAATAAAAATAAAACTCCAAAAAATAAATAAAAATAAAATGGATTTCCTAGCCGCTCTTGTTCCTTTAAAAAGTTCTTCTAAGCCTCTTTTGTTTACATCTGCATTTTATTGCTTATCTTGCTGCAGCTGAATTAAATTCAAGGTGCTGGTGGTTGGGGATGAACAAAAGGAAAATTTGCACAGTTGTGCAAAAAATAGGACTGGCAGAGTCTCAAAACGACACCAAAGGAAATATTCCACCCATGAAAAGAGCTCCTATTCTAGTTGCCGTTAATATGAATGAACGGGAACGAGAATTTCAATTTTTCGCATAGAGATTCAATAATAGCATAATTGATAGAAAGTAAATGCCCCTATGTGACCTATCTAGATGGTATTAATTTCTCCCTCATGTTACAATACTTTAATTACACTGATGGCTTTAAGTGTGTGCATGTGTGTATGTACGCACGGAGGGAGTGAGAGATCCTAATTGTGCTTACTCCCCCCCCCTTGTGCGAACAATGCTTCTACAATTATGAGGATAGGTCCAATTAACAGATAAACACTGAAAACGGAGTCTAACAAACCGCACCACTCAAATATGTCGGATTTCACATTTCATGAAGCAATGGGCCATGGTTAGTTGGAATCGGTAAGCCATAAACCATGGTTTATAAACCACAAGGGCTGAATTCAGATAGTACACTAAGGCAAAGCCACACAATTATAGTACATTATGGCTTAACTTGCTGCATGAGATATAGATATAGATATAGATATAGATATAGATATAGATATAGATATAGATATAGATATAGATATAGATATAGATATAGATATAGATATAGATA
>WNWU01000035.1:2705864-2730153 GCA_012654045.1 Ptyas mucosa
AAGAAGAAGAAGAAGAAGAAGAAGAAGAAGAAGAAGAAGAAGAAGAAGAAGAAGAAGAAGAAGAAGAAGAAGACAACATTTGATTAAAGCTGATCAGGTAGAGTGGGTGAAAAACATCTAGATCCCAAGATAGTTCCTCAAGAGAATTTAAATTTCCATTCTCCATCAGAGGAAAACATAATTTAAAAAAACACACAAACTTTTGTCTGAAAGTTCTCATCTCTTCAAAGAGATGAAACTCAGATTAGAAACGGTGAGAAGTAGCAGAAGAACATTGTCTGTCTTGCTTGAGTTAAAACTCCATGGAAGGACCTATTTAAAATCTCCTCGTAAGAAGATTACCCGCATCTTCCTGGTAGCTTAGATGTTTTAACTCCTTCAGATGCTCTAGTCTTAGATGTTCTGGCAGTTGAGAGCAAAAGACAATGTCACCTCATTTCAGCTGTCATTCTTACTTTCTAATTCCCTCTGGTATAATGATGCTAAAAATAGCACCCCGGTTGCCACGTAAGATGCCCAATTTAGTTATCTCTTTCTCAGAGAGGATATGGAAAAACGCTTTCACAAAGCAGTCAAATATTCATCGGGGCTCTCTCAAACTGAATTTCTGAACTTTGCTTTCATTAGCCCTCTCTAATTTAGCTTGTTAACCTTTTGCCTAACTTCCAAAAGAAAAGAAAAGGAAGAAGGAAGTTGTGACTTGGAATCCTTCACGTTAGTTAGCCTATCAGTTGATAGAAATAAGTTCCTTTCCCCTCTCTTTTAAAGTCTGGCTGAGCGACGTGGAAAATTAATTCAGTTTTCTTCAAACAGGAGATATACAGGTAGCCCTTGACTTACCTGTACATCAGGGGTGGGTTCTAATTTTTTTTACTACCCGTTCTGTGGGCGTGGCTTATTTTGTGGGCGTGGCTTGATGGTCATGTGACAATTATTTAGGATTTTGCGAGGTACTGGTCTACCAGGCTTTTAACTGCTTGCAGAGCTGTACCGATCTACCCATTTATTTTTTGCAGGCACTGGTCTACCCATTTATTTTTTCAGGCACTGATCTACTCATGTATTTTTGCAAATGCACTCATTTGTTTTCTTTTAACACTGATCAGCTGTAGGGCGGCCCTTTGAAGCTCTGCGGCAAGAGTTTAAACAGTTTTTTTCCCTCTAGCCATCAGCTGGGACTCAAGAGGCAGCAATAGATTGGGGGTGGGGCCAAATAAAAGGTAAGAATAACATGGGGTGGATGGGGGCGCATGGGAGGGGCAGAGGGGGGGGGGCAGAACCGGTTCGGTGACATCATATCGTCTCCGCTACCGGCTCAGGAGAACCAGGCTGAACCAGGAGGAACCCACCACTGCTGTACATCTTACCTGTACGTTTTACCAGTACACCACAACAGAAGCAAATGTTTCTGTTGCTAAGTGATACATTTATTAAGTGAGTTTTGCCGCATGTTAAGGCCCTTTCTTGCCACAGCTGTTAAGTGAATCAGCTGAAGTTGTTAAGTTAGTCAGACGGTTGTTAAGTGAATCAGACTTCCCTATTGATTTTGCTTGTCAGAAGGTCACAAAAGAGGATCAGGTGATTTTAATTATCATCCAATAATTTCTTTTTTTCCCCCCACCCCTTATTAATAATTGTTCTCCAATGTATTCTCCTCTGTACCTCGAACTGAAAAATTTTGAGATGTCTGTGTAAAAGTTCAAGATTTAAAGATTGGATGAAATGGGTCTAGAAACTAAGAAGAGTAGAAAGAATTTTGATTAACAAATTGAAATAAAAATTGAGTTGTATATATTTGGAAATTAAGATGTGTGGTGATAAAATTGTAAGGTAAATATATAGATTAGGAGATTAGAACATTTTTGTGTTTTAATGTTGATCTTAAAAAGTGCAAGGGAGAAAAATTTAGAAAGAGCTGTACTGAATTTTGATTTATAATTGAATATAGAAATGAGCAATGTTTAGTATGAAATTAAGATTTATGGCAATATAATAGAAAGATTTAAATTAGGATGTTTGAATTTATGTTAAAAATATTTGTTTCCATTTGTAAAATTAGTCTACCTATTTGTGACCCGACCAAGACTTTGTACTTGAAAGACTTTTTTTTTAATGTTTATGTTTGAAAAATGCAGTGGTGGGTTTCATTTTTTTTTACTACAGGTTCTGTGGGTGTTGCTTGGTAGGTGTGATATGGCTTGGTGGGTGTGGCTTGGGGGGCATGGCAAAGGAAGGTTACTGCAAAATCCCCATTTCCTCCCAATCAGCTGGGACTTGGGAGGCAGAGAATAAATGGGGGCAGGGCCAGTCAGAATTTTTACTACCGTTTTTTTTTTTTTTAATTTGATTTATATGCCGCCCTTCTCCGGAGACTCAGGGCGGCTTACAATGCGCTAAGCAATAGCCTTCATACTTTTGTATATTTTATACAAAGTCAGCTTATTGCCCCCACAAACTGGGTCCTCAATTTACCTACCTTAGAAAGGATGGAAGGCTGAGTCAACCTTGAGCCTTGGTGAGATTCGAACCTGCAATAATTGCAGGCAGCTGATGTTAATAACAGGGCTTTAGTAGTTCTCCGAACTACTCAAAATTTCCACTACCGGTTCTCCAGAACTGGTCAGAACCTGCTGAATAGCACCTCTGGTTGGTTGCCAAACATCTGGATTTTGATCATGTGACTATGGGGATGCTGCAACGGTCGAAAGTGTGAACAATGGTCATAAGTCACTTTTTTTTCAGTGCGGTTATAACCAGTCCCAAAATGAACTGTGATAAGTCGAGAAGTATCTGCGTTGAGACCACAATTCCAACATTTCCAACCAAATTGGCTCTTTCTGAAGGGCCTCCAAATGGGGAAGAGTGGATTAAGCTGATTGGCATGGTTGGTGGTCATTTCGATTTCCCACAATGCATGATATTTCATCTTAGCTATGATGAGGAATTTTTTTTAAAGAGATTGCTGTCAGAAATTTAAGGTTCACTGCTGCTGTTTAAATACACCAAGGGGAACCACTGATGCAGGATGTGGTTCATGAATATGTTATCCTCCAAGCTTTATTCCAGTCCTAATCCTCAGTTGCACTCAAAGATGACGGAGAAAAGCTTGTCTCCTTCCAGTTTTGGTCACCACTATAAAAAAGATGTTGAGACTTTAGAAAAAGTGCAGAGAAGAGCAACCAGGATGATTAGGGGACTGGAGGCTAAAACATATGAAGAACGGTTGCAGGAACTGGGCATGGCTAGTCTAGGGAAGAGAAGGACCATGGGAGACATGATAGCAGTCTTCCAATATTTGATGGGCTGCCACAGAGAGGAAGGGGTCAAGCTATTTTCCAAAGCACCCAAAGGCCAGACAAGGAATAATGGATGGAAACTGAACAGGGAGAGATTCAACCTGGAAATAAGATTTTTTTCTAACAGTGAGAACAATCAACCAATGGAAGAGAAGTTGCCTTCGGAAGTTGTGGGAGCTTCATCACTGGAAGCTTTCAAGAAGAGATTGGACTGCCCTCTATCAGAAATGGTGTAGGGTTTCCTGCTTGGGGGGGGGGGGGGCTTGGACTAGAAGACCCAGGTCCCTTCCAACTCTATTAATCTGTTATCTTAATCTGTTAAATCTAATTTCCAACACTGTAGAATTGTTCAAAGTGTTTTGTTTGGAGATGCAATTCAGTAGTCATGAGATCAAATGTCCAAATTAAATCAACTCCCCCAAATCAGCTCAACAATTTGAAGGAAACGGTTGAATTGACTCGGTTGCTTCCAAATTGGTTCAGTGATTCAGTGACCTTTTAGGCATGTACAGGAAGAGGGTTACTCAACTGAACTGACTTTCCGAGTCAGATTGATGCCATACAACGGAGAAATCAGAGATCCGGATAAAACTCAGGAATTAAAATCAAATTGCTTTGATGGGTTGGATCTTTGCTGATGTGCTAGAAATGGGGACAACCTATAGCCTATTAATCATCATGGCTGCTGTGAATGATAGATCTGGGATATCAGAAAATCTACAAGTTCTGACCTTCTAACTCTAAGACCAGGGATGGGCTTCTACTTACCTTTACTACTGGTTCGCAACAGGATCACGTGATTGCTGATGATGACATCTGGGGCAGTGTGCGGGGTCTCCCACTGGTTTTACTACTCGTTCTTGGGAACCGGTCCGAACCGGGGGCAACCCACCACTGTCTAAGACATAATAATCAACTTTAAAAAGATTTTATAATTAAAGGAGGAAGTAATAAGATGCAATCGATTTTTTATTTATGAGGACCCAGATTTTTTGCGAGGGCCATATGCTGACTCTGTAAACCACTTAGAGAGGGCTGTAAAAGCACCATGAAGACTAAATGCAATTGCTATTATTATTTTTTTATCCCGCCTTTATTATAAATAACTTTATACATGACACTCTCAACATACGATCCACAATGAAGCCCCAAATTTCTGTTGGTTATCTTGAAAATCTTTATGTTACCTCCATTCTTCAGCATATATATTCAGCATTCATAACTTCTGAAGGCAAGTTGTTCCACTGGTTAATTGATCTAACTGTCAGGGAATTTCTCCTTAGTTCTAAATTGCTTCTCTCCTTGACTGGTTTCCACCTAGAGAGTCAAGCTAGTCTCCAAAGCACCTGATGGTAGGACAAGAAGCAATGGGTGGAATCAAGGAGAGATTCAACCTAGACCCAAGGAGAAATTTCCTGACAATTAGAACAATTAATCAGTGGAACAACTTGCCTCCAGAAGTTGTGAATGCTCCAATACTGGAAGTTTTTAAGAAGAAATTGGGTAACCCTTTGTCTGAAGTGGTATAGGGTTTCCTGCCTAAGCAGGGGGTTGGACTAGAAGACCTCCAAGGTCCCTTCCAACTCTGTTTTTCTCTATTCTAGTTGTCGAGCATCTGAATTTTGATCGCATGACAAAGGGGAAGCTGCAACGGTCGTAAGTGTGAAAAATGGTCACAAATCACTTTTTATACTTTGAATGCTCACTAAATGAACTATTGTAAATGGAGGATTACCCGTAATATAAATTATAAATAAATGAAGGCGGTGAACGTACCTAATATTCCTTTCTTCTCCTATTTTTTCATCCCACAACAAGAACCATGGAAAGTGAGTTGAGCTTTTGTATTCTTCCCCTCTTCTTCCTAGATTTGTCCTTAAATGTCCTGTATGATTTATAACAAACGTTCTATATGAATTTTTTTTTTATTATTCACACGGTATGAATTTTTCCATTAGAATTCCAGGCTTTTCTGAGATTCGATTTCACGTATAAGCTCAGCCCAAGCGGCAGTTAGAAGAGGTACAGATTTCCGCCCCATTTGTAAGGTGACTAAGTCATTTTTTCACCACTTAGGAGATTGTGTGGCTGGGTTCTCCTGAGGTCTAGCAACATTCAGGAGGGACAAAAAGCATTTTCAGCAGCTTAAAAACTTGAATGTCCCATCCCTGATAAAAGCTCTCTCTGTTAGGAATGTTTATGCTGGCCACCAAGGGATAAGAACAGGAAACAAACATGTGTTTATAATGGGTTTCACAATGAAATAATTAGAGGGCATGGTTGCTGCAAGGGAAATGTGTCTTTAAAAATTAACCCTGGTTTTCTCTCTCTTTCTCTGTGTGACACATATAGTAGTAACTGTGAAGAGAGATCTTGGAGTCCTAGTGGACAACCATTTAAATATGAGCCGGCCGTGTGCAGCAGCTGCCAAAAAAGCCAACACAGTTCTAGGCTGCATAAACAGAGGGATAGAATCAAGATCATGTGAAGTGTTAATACCACTTTATAAGGCCTTGGTAAGGCCACACTTGGAATACTGCATTCAGTTTTGGTTGCCATGATGAAAAAAAGATGTGGAGACTCTAGAAAGAGTGCAGAGAAGAGCAACAAAGATGATTAGGGGACTGGAGACTAAAACATATGAAGAACGGTTGCAGGAACTGGGTATGTCTAATTTAATGAAAAGAAGGACTGGGGGAGACATGATACCAGTCTTCCAATATCTCAGGAAGCCCCAAAGAAAAGGGAGTCAGGCTATTCTCCAAAGCACCTGAAGACAGGACAAGAAACAATGGGTGGAAACTAACCAAGGAGAGAAGCAACCTAGAACTAAGAAGAAATTTCTTGATAGTTAGAACAATTAATCAGTGGAACCACTTGCCTCCAGATGTTGTGAATGCTCCCACACTGGAAGTCTTTAAGACGTTGGATAACCATTTCTCTGAAGTGGTATAGGGTTTCCTGCCTAAGAGAGGGTTGGACTAGAAGACCTCCAAGGTCCCTTCCAACTCTGTTATTATATTATATATATTACATTTTATTGATTGAAAATGATCCTTGATGTTTCCTCTTTCCCCCTGAAGTCAAGGAAAAACTACCTCAAAAAGGCGAGATCAGCAGAATAGAAAAACCCATCCCTGCCAAATCTATTCGTAAATAATCCTGATGATGAAGATTGTGCTCGTGGGTTTGGATTGGAATCTGAGATTAGCAATCTGAAAACATCTCTAAATCGTTCAATAGTGAAGCACGAAAGGAATTGATGTTTCCTGCTTGATTGACAACTTACGAGGTTCTGAACAAGAATGCAGGACACAGAGTTTGGGCTGCTGGAGGAAGATAGAATTTCAATGAATATTAGAATATTAAATAAATAAATAAATAAATGCATATAGGTAAAAGTATCAATGTAACAATGGATCCTGGAGCTTTATTAAAATTGCTCAAACAAGGAATTGGTCAGGTGTACTTTGATTGGATTCTTATACCAAGTGGCCTCTTCCAATCGTACATTGTAATCCTAAACTAACTGTTGTTTAGATGGCAGATTTTCCTAGCTTAAACTTAGTCTCAAACTTACATTCAATTGTGTTTGAGGAATGAGGCTCAGAGCAATATCTTTGATCAGCTGTATCTTCAGATAGAGCTCCAACAAATTGTGAAAGCTTACAGATAATACTGTCTACTTTAAATTCCCCTAGACTGGTAAACTCCAAATTATTTGGATTGCAACTCTCTAAATCATAAGCCAACACAATCATTAGCTGTGTTGGCCAGAATTTATGGAAGTTTAAATTGTATTCATTTTGAGGTCACAGCTGAAGCCTTTGGTCCAGTGGTGAAATTAATTTTTTTTTATTTTTTATTTTTAATATTTATTATATTTTCATTGTTAAAGAATAACAGAAAAAAAAAACAATACAAAAATACAAATACAAAGATCCCCCCCCCCCCCCGCCAGCATGCTGTACAAATGGAAAGGACATTTTAGGAAATTAAAATCTTCAATTCTTCCAACAATTTCTTTGATAAGGTACTGGTGCCGATTCGTCCAATCTCCCAAGTGCAAAGTCCACAAATGGTTGTCAAGTGTTCCAAAAAATGTTCTCTTTATATATACCACTTCCAATTTTAATATCACACGTCAATTTATCATTTAATGCAAATTTCCATGTTTCTTTATACCATTCTTCTAATTTTAAATCAACGTTTAATTTCCAATATCTAGCAATTATAATTCTCCCCATTATAACCAAAATTCTCACCAACTCTCTTTCTCCAGTTGTTAATGTTGTTTCAATTAATATTAATAATAGTATGGTTTCCGGTCTCAATTTGACCCTTTTCTTAATCATTTCAAATATTTCATTTTCTCTCCTGGACCAAAAAAATCCAACCCCATTACATTTATACCACATATGAACATACGTCCCAAATTCCACTTTATGTCTCCAACACATTTTATCCACTTTATTGTCCATTTGAAAAAGTCTTATTGGGGTCAAATACCACTTCCAAATAACTTTATAATTATGTTCTTTGATCCTTATTGATAATGTCCTCATTATTCTGCTAACCCAGTTCATATTCCAATTTTGATCAGAAATTTCAATACCCAATTTTTTTACCCAATTCTCTTTCATTACCATTTGTGAGTTATTATCACAATTAATAATTTTATAAATTTTACTAACTAATCCCTTTGGCCCAATTTCATCTTTTATTATTCAAGATGTCAAATTTTCAAATTCCGTTTCCTTTCTGCTCCCATCATTCCTTTCTTTACATTTCCTATTCCATTTATTCATTTGAATTCTTTCGAACCAATTAATGTTTAATTTTCCGTAAATTTCCTCTTTCCTCATTTCATTTTCTGTAAATTTCAACCATTCACTAATTGTTTCCACTTTCTCTTCTATTATAATCCTCTCTCTGTTACTATTCAATTTCATTGGACAATTCTCTTTCAATTTACCTAAATACAGTACATCTGGTATTAATTTTCTTGCTACTCTATCCCAATTTTTAATCAGACTATTTAACCAATAATTACAAATTTTAACCTTACCTTTAAAATTTTCCAAAAACCATTTATGACCAAACTTCTTTATTTCCTTCATTTCCAAACTACCCCAAAGTTCAACATCTCCTTTTAAATTTTTTACTACTGTTCTTGCATTAAATGCTCTATAATAGCTTAATAATTTTGGGATTCCTAAACCACCTTGTTTTTGGTTCTGATACCACTTTTTCTTAATCAATCTTGGATTTTTATCCCCGTTACAAAATTTATCTAATTTTTTTTGATATACTTCAATGTCCTTCTCAGTTAAAAAAATCAGAAGCATCTCGAATAAAAAGTTAAATTTAGGAAGTAACATCATTTTACATATAGCTACTCTACCAAACCAAGATAATTTTAGTTTTTTATATTTCCCAATTTTCTCTTCAATTTCTTTTATTACTATGTCATAATTTAATTTCTTTAAATTTTTGATTTTAAGTGAAAGTATAATGCCTAAATATCTTAAGTTATCCTTTATCTTAATTCCAAATTGATTTTGTAATCTTTCTAGTTTGTTTTCCCTATCAATTTCCATTAATAATTCTGATTTTGTCCAATTTACTTTCAAACCAGTCATATCTTCAAATTCTTTCAAATGTATTTGAACTCTTTTTATATCATTTGTAATATTATTTAAAATGACACGAGTGTCATCCGCATATAAATTAACTTTAATACCTTTATATCCTATTAATTCTGAATCCTCTTCAATCAAAATTGTTAAAATTTCCATTGCTAATAAGAATAGGGTCGGACACAGGGGACAACCCTGTCTCGTCCCTGCTTCCAAATTTATATCTTGTGTAAATATACCATTTACCTTCACTCTTGCCATACCCCTCTGGTACAATTTGGAAATAATATGAATAAATTTATTACCGAATCCTAATGCAGAAATCATTTCTTTTATAGTATCCCATTGTAGGAATTACAATGGAATTAAAAAAAAATTACTATCGGTTTTGTGGGCATGGCTTGGTGGGCATGGTGTGACTTGGTGGGCGTGGCTTGGTAGGCATGCCAGGGGAAGGATACTGCAAAATCTCCATTCCCATCCCACTCCATGGGAAGGATACTGCAAAATCTCCATTCTCACCCCACTCCAGGAGAAGCATACTGCAAAACCCCATTCCTTCCCCACTCCTGGTGGAAGGATATTGCAAAATCTCCATTCCCACCCCACTCTGGGGCCAGACAGAGGTGGTATTTGTCATTTCTCTGAACTACTCGAAATTTCCGCTACCGCTTCTCCAGAACCTGTCAGAACCTACTGGATTTCACCCTTGCTTTGATCCATATTCTATCATATAGGTTAATTTTTTTAAAATAAAAGGTGAGGGTAGAGAGAAAACATCTTTCCCAAAACAGATAAACAAAATCAAACTTTATTAAAAAATAAAGTGAAATTTAACCCTCTTCCCCCATTAACTTAAATAGTAAAATGTTGATATTTGTGATAAAAGAAAAAAAAAGATTAAAAAAATATTTTTCAGCACATGAGAAAAAGTAGCTAATAAAAAACTTAAATAAAAAAAATAAAAACTTTAAGAAAACACTTTGATAGAAATTGCAGAACTTCAACATAGACCACAAGATGGCTTGAGGGAAGGAGGGAGGGAGTAAGGGAGAGAAGGAGGGAGGGAGGGAGGGAGGGAGGGAGGAAGGAAGGAAGGAAGGAAGGAAGGAAGGAAGTCCTTTTCTTTCAAAGTTTTCATCATGATGAATTTTAGGAGAAAAAAAACCCATCCTCCATAATTTTTTGGGTTTTCTAGCAAGATTCAACTTTCATCTTTTATTTTACCTATAATATATTTTTAAAGAAAACATCCTCTTCTAAAATGATTGGTATAACATTTTTTGTATTAAGTATAGATTGGGCATTATTTTAACTTCATTTTATAGAAGCAGGTGGCTTCTAGATTAATTCTGAAATAGAAGGAGCAGTGTATAGCTTTGGACTTCAACTCCCTGCTTTGATTTCTAGGCAGCGTTCATTTGTTCCTTGTTTATTCATCCCTTGTTTAAAGGGAAACCCATTTCACTGTTTCAAGGCTGAGAAAGAAAAGGAAAGAAAAGCGATGGTTTTGAAAAGTTCTTGGGGACAACTACCTACTTTCCACATTCGGGGAATTTGGCTGGATATTCTCTGATGTCTGTTTAATTGCGTCCCCAAACAGGAGTATTTCTAGATCAGCAGTATCTAGAAATAATAATATCTCACCTGTTGGGAGATCCACCCACATAATTTCGGACTGAGAAATTTGTTCCTCTAGATATGGCCTTGAAACCTTTTTCTACATCACTGCAAGTTACCACTGATGCATTTTTCATTGAAGACCAGCAGAAGACATCCATAAATACCAACTAGCAGCCAGTAGACTTTATGAAAACGCCTTAATTTCCCAACACATGCACAGACGTAACCATAGTTTCAACTGGGAAACTGTGACCATCTAGATCAGGGGTCAGCAACCCGCAGCTCTGGAGCCGCATGTGGCTCTTTCAACCCTCTGCTGTGGCTCCCTGTTGCTAGTCAGCTGCACAATTGATAGGACTTTTGGTTAGACAGGTAGAGGAAAAAGGATGCCGTGCTAGGAGGAGACTCTATGATGGGGGAACCAGACTTCCGGTCAGCTCCAGAATTGAACGGGAACTTCTGGTTAGGACTTTTGTGGCTCTTTGAGTGTTTAAGGTTGCCGACCCCTGATCTAGACCAAACCAAGGCGAAAACACTAGAGAATTCTTGAAAGCTTGGCGCTCTGACAAATTGGCCATCAATAGACACATAGACATAAACAACATCTCCGTGCTGTGCAAAAGAGGCAATCAACAAAGCTAAAAAGCGAACCTAAAACACCTCCCCACCAGCAAGCAACACACAGAAGAGCATAGATTAACATCAAAAATTTACATTGGACCAACAATCAAGAAATAAACAACACCCCAATTAAGGAACTGTCAAACAAACTAACAGTAAACCAAGGAAACTCCAAAACCACTCCTACTGACGCTAACAGGTCAAATCACTGGACTATAAACTGATAGCAAATCCCACTCCTTACTAGCACTGATGTTGTTACCTAGTTTGGATAATCAAACATCTACAAGAAAATAGGCAAGCTCAGAGAGCACCAAGGATCTTCCTCCTCCTCCTCCTCTTCTTCTTCCTCCTCCTCCTCCTCTTCTTCTTCCTCTTCCTCTTCCTCTTCCTCTTCCTCTTCATCTTCTTCTTCCTCCTCCTCCTCTTTTTCTCCTCCTCCTCCTCCTCTTCTTTTGTTCTTTTTTCCATTTTCTTCTTCTTCTTCTTTTTCTTCTTCTTCTTTTTCTCCTCCTCCTCCTCCTCTCCTCCTCCTCTCCTCCTCCTCCTCTTCTTTTGTTCTTTCTCTTCCCTTTTCTTCTCCTCCTCCTCCTCTTCTTTTGTTCTTTTTTTCCATTTTCTTCTTCTCCTCCTCCTCCTCTTCCTCCTCCTCCTCCTCTTCTTTTGTTCTTTCTCTTCCCTTTTCTCCTCCTCCTCCTCTTCTTTTGTTCTTTTTTCCATTTTTTCTTCCTCCTCCTCCTCCTCCTCCTCCTCCTCTTCTTCTTCTTCTTCTTCTTCTCCTCCTCCTCCTCCTCCTCCTCCTCCTCCTCCTCCTCCTCCTCCTCTTCAACCCCGAGCTACAAGTATTTTCCTTTTTTGATGTATTTTTCAAAATTGGTAGCAAAATGATTTGAGTTGGGGGCGGAATGCAATTCCTTTAAAACATGTGTCAAAGCTGATGCATATTTTTACACTGATGGTGAATGGAAGACGTGGCACACCCCTCAAAACAAAACCAAAAAAGAGATGATCTTATACAGCACTGTGATTTACCTCTCCTTAAAGAATACTATAAAATAGTAATACAAAAAGTAGCAGTACAACTAAAGAGCATGGACATTAGAAGAATCGGCCCTCAGGCCCTACACCTTGGGGTAGACTATACAGAAATCAATCGATCGATTAAAAAAGATACATAAGTGGAACAATCCTGTTTTCCATCCAGTTACAATTTCTACAAATGAGTCATTTTTTTTTTTTTTAAAAAAAGGATCTGTTTAATCATTACACAACACTCTTCATTGACACCTGGGCCCTATTTGAACAATTCTAACCCAAACCACATCCATTAAAAAAAAATAAATCACGCATTTCTATTGCAATTGTTCCAATGCTGCCACTGTTATTGGAATGCATTACATTTTCTAGCTGATTCATGGCTTGCTTTGATAGAAAGAAAAAAAAAAGATTTTTTTTAAAAAAAAAATCTCCGCGGTATATATTATTTTCCCCTCAAATAGCATGATACAACATTTCTTTAACCAGAATGTTAAATGTCAAGGAAAAAGGCAATTAATCTACCGCATGCATATATTAGAGAGACGCAAGGAACCCTTGGATCCTTAACATTGTATGCAGGATTCTGTTTTCTTTCTTTCTTTCTTTTCTTTTCTTTTTTTAAAAAAGGGAAGTGAATTCCTGCAGGGAAATGGTTAATCTATTTTTAACTAAAGCTTACTTTTGTAATCTATCCAGTGCTTAGAGTTCTGTCATTGATCTATGATTTATGTGTTTTAAACCACTTCTTGGCTGCAGCATTGGTTTCTATCCAGAATGCTGGGCTGAATACTAATTGCGAGATCAAATTTATGCTGTTGGGCTAAAGCATCTGACGGGAGTTTTTCTCCAGGGCTCCCATAAAGCAGGCTAGGCTGGAAGCTTGTTGAAACCAGTTTTTTTAACCTCCCCGCTCAGCATGTCCTTTTTAAAGGGCTTTATATGCCCAGAGTTAGGATTGATAGTTTATCTGAATTGTTCCTGGCAAGGTCCGTGAATGGGGGGGGGGGGGGGGGGGGGGGGCTGTAAGAAAGCTTTGGCCAAACAAAAAAAATAAAAAAAATGAAAAGTTTAAAGGCAAAGATTCAAGGGGTCATTGACAATCAATTTGGGGAAGCCTTTTTATTGTAATCTCTCACCCCTTCTTTGCAAGAACAAAAACTTCATTTTTTTTTATCGTGGAGGATACGACGGGGAAAATAGAGGCAGAACTAAACAGAATGTAGAGGCCATTACTCTGTTTTTCCCCAAAATAAGACATCCCCTGATAATAAGCCCAATATATATATATATATATATATAGACAAGGTCTTATTTTTGGGGAAACACGATACAAATGTATCATGTTCTTCCTCTTTATAAATAGCAACTCTGGAGGTTATCGAAATGTTCCCGCCGCATCCTTATAATTCAACAGTAGGATTTGTCTTATCACCGGTTAATGGTCCTCCTTCAAGCCCAACTCATATGTCCAATTTTGGGGTCATTTTCTGCCCAATCCTCTCTTATCTGCACCCTTATAGATAGAACACCCCTCCTCTGAACAGCACAAAGTTCTCCCATGGCTAGGCTACCAGTCTGGAGATTCCTTCAACCCAACATCTGCTTCTGATGGGCAGCCATTTATTGTGCAGTTAAGATCCATCCATAAAGGTATGTAGCCGTGAGGGCGAATCTATGGCACGTGTGCCCAAAGCGGCATGCGGAGCCATGTTGCCTGGCACACGCGGCATCGCTTGTTCCTCTTCCGGGTTTTTGGTGTGCATGCACATGCGATGATCAGCTGGCCTTTTTGCATGCGGCAGTGCTGGAAAATAGAAGAGCTGGTCTTCCTGCGTGAGCATGCGCGCCAGCCAGCTGATTGTCGTGTTCGTATGCGTGCCAGTAACCCGGAAGAGTAGCTGGCTGAAACTGGAAGTTCAGTAGCTGAAACCAGAAGTTCATTTTCGGGCGTGTGCGTGCGCCCTGGCCAGCTCCTCTTCCAGGTTGAGGCCCTGACGTACGCGAAGCACATGCATGCATTCCCTTTTCAGCAATGGTTCGCCGTCACTGGTATATAGCATATCTCAGAGACATGCAGAAAAAAAATAAATGAATTCATGGCACTGGAAATATTTTCTCCTGTTTTGTATTATGTGCTCTTATTTTGACACATGTCGAGCAGGCAGTGTGATTTATGATAACTTCATAGCATAGCAGCCAATGTGCTAGAGTATGTTTATTAAGGGTAATGAAGTTTTTGCACAGATTGTCTCTTCTCTCTCTGTCTCTCCTTCCCTCTCTCCCTCCTCTTTTCCCCCCTCCCTGAAGATCAAAACATTAGCCACACAGATATATTTTGACTTTCCACAAACGTGGAAAGCATACAAGTGTGTCTATCAGGGATAGGTTCTACTTACCTTTACTACTGGTTTGCAGCGGGGCTGCGCTCGCGCGCTCGTTTCGCTCTCGCGCGCACATACTCTTCTGCGCATGCACAGAAGTGTTTTAGTGATGTCAGGGTCGGTGGGCGGAGCCTCCCACCGGTTTTTCTACCGGTTCTATAGAACTGGTGCAAACCGGGGGCAACCCACTACTGGTGTCTATCTGTATTAGGCAGAGAAACACAACAAACCCTCTTGGTTTCATGTATGTTCATTCATAACTTCATACGGTCTGAATTTCAAACCATCAAATCATTTTATTTCAGTTTGAAGAAATAAATAAAGACTGAAGAACCGTAGGTGAAAATTCACCCATTTTAAAACAGGGGGGGGGGGGATGCATTTTATTCCTCCAAACTCTTTATTTATTCATTTATTCAAAAAAAAAACCCCAAAACAAACCCCAACCACACCCCTCTACCTCCTAATCTGCACATTAGCCTATGAATGGCAAATAAGGTCGGTCTGTTTAAAAATGGAGATTGAAAAAAAGATGGAACCATCTGGGGTTTGTTTGCCTGGCATACAATTGAATCTTTGGAGTTACTGTCTTGTGCGAAACTGCTATTTGAGCATTAACTGGTGTCTCTGTTTATATCATCTTTTTTAGGTTTTAGGATTCTGGGAGGTTCGATGGTAAACTAGAATGCTGGTAGTGAAAAAGGAATGGAAAATGGTGGGAATGGGGGGAAGACCTCCTGGCTCTGTCCATGGTGCTGATTATCTGGTCACATCAGCAGGTTTTTGTGGGTATTTAGAGCAGAGGATGAAAGCATTTTCTTTTGGCATTTTTCCACTGGACATGTAAGAAGGATGGTGGGCAGAACTGAAAAATGGACAGCACATAGCTAGAGTAATGAGTTTTCCTTTCCACTGAAAACAGGCTGTATACAAGTCTGGATGCGTTTTCCTGCATTCCTATTCTTAGTTACTTGTCCCCCTTTTTCTTTCTTTTTCCTCTTTCTCCAAGTTCTCCTCTTGGTCATGTGTTCCATGATTAAATTTTAGTAGGTGAAATCCTTGAGGATGAAACTTCATTTTTTGTGACTGTAGTGGTCCATATTTTTTTAAAAAAACTTGTAATAAAGGCAAATGCAGCCTGCCTTCCTTCCTTCCTTCCTTCCTTCCTTCCTTCCTTCCTTCCTTCCTTCCTCCCTCCCTCCCTCCCTCCCTCCCTCCCTCCCTCCCCCCTCCCTCCCTCCCTCCCTCCCTCCCTCCCTCCTTCCTTCCTTCCTTCCTTCCTTCCTTCCTTCCTTCCTTCCTTCCCTCCCCATTCTAAAAGAGTAGATGAGTCCCATGGAACAGGGATTGGCTATCTCATATCATCTAATGTTTTGTCATATCATCTTATGTTTTGGATACAATTGATACAATCAGGTTGTTTAGCCTGTCCTAGATATTTTGGGTCCCTTGGTGAAATCATATTTTTTTTCTTCCTAGAGTTTTTCTTGCAACAGCAGGGTTTGCTTTGGGGGGGGGGGGGGGGGAGGTTCAACAAAGTATCAATTCATTAGTTGCAACTCAGCTTCTCACCTGACCTGATATCATAGGCTGAAAGAGAGTGACTGGCCCAAAGTCACCCAGCCAGCTTTCATGCCTAAATTGGGACTAGAACTCATAGCCTAATTGAGTGATTGACCCAATGTTACAGAGCCAGCTTTCATGCCTAAGTTGGGACTGGAATTCACCATCTCCTGGTGATTGGCTCAAAGTTGCTCAGCTGGCTTTCTTGCCTAAGGCGGGACTAGAACTCACTGTCTTGGGGTTTATAGCCTGGTGTCTTCACCACTAGCCCAGATTGCCTCCCTTGCTGAAGTCACTTGCTTCCTCATAACATTGTGACTGATGCATTTACAAGCCACAGTGGAGTATTCCCAATGGTTAATTTTGTTCTTGAAAAAAAACTTGTCCAAACAAGTATATGTCTACATTAACAGATTAACAGAGTTGGAAGGGACCTTATAGGTCATCTAGTCCAACCCCCCGCTCAAGCAGGAGACCCTACACCATTTCTAACAAATGGCAGTCCAATCTTTTCTTGAAAGTCTCAAGTGATGAAGCTCCTACAATGTCTGAAGGCAACTTCTGTTCCATTGGTTGATTGTTCTCACTGTCAGAAAGTTCCTCCTTGTTTCTAGGTTGAATCTCTCCTTGGTCAGTCTCCATCCATTATTCCTTGTTTGGCCTTCGGGTGCTTTGGAAAATAGCTTGACCCCCCTCCTCTCTATGGCAGCCCCTCAAATATTGGAAGACTGCTATCATATCTCCCATGGTCCTTCTCTTCTCTTCACTCGACTAGCCTTGCCCAGTTCCTGTAATCAGTCTTCATATGTTTTAGTCTCCTCTGCACTTTTTCTAGAGTCTCAACATCTTTTTTATAGTGTGGTGACCAAAACTGGATGCAGTACTCTAGGTGTCGTCTTACTAGAGCTTTATAGAGTGGTATTAGTACTTCACTTGATCTTGATTGTATCCCTCTGTTAATGCAATTTAGGATTGTGTTGGCTTTTTGCCGCTGTACACTGCTGACTCATATTTAGCTGGGTGTCCACTAAGACTCCAAGATCCCTCTCACAGTTACTGCTATTAAGCCTGGTTTCACCCAGTTTATATGTGTGCTTTTGGCTTTTCTTACCTAAGTGTAAGTCTTTACTTTTCTCTACACTGAATTTCATTTTGTTAGATGGGGCCCATTGTTCATGTCTGTCAAGATAAGCATGATGAAAAGAATTTAAGATTTAAACTATTCAGAAGAATGAAAAAAAACCCAACCACAGGTTTGCCCATGTCTGGTGTCATATTCCTATTTCAACCAGAAGAGGCAGATGAACATCAAAGAAGAGCCATGATTAAGTGGCCAAACTAATGCTTGGCAGGAGGAACATCTCAGATTCAATCCATACAGCTCCATCTAAAGAAAAAAACCTTGGAGAGTAGAAGATGTGAAGGACCCTGATAATTTTGAGATACACGGGTAAAATAATTCAACATTGCTATAAGGATTATCAAGTTGCACTGATCATATTCCTGCATCATTGGGCTTCAGAATTCTCAGAGATGCAGCCGTTCAGTAGAAATTAATTTCTCCTTGTCCTTTGGTTACAGCAGTTACTTTCGATTAGCAATGGTAGGAGGGAATAATTGCACTTCGGTTTTTAGGCTGTTCACATTCGTGCAAATCACAACTAACGTATGCAGATCACCCACAGCCAATAAGGTATCATTCTGAGTCTTGCTAGTTTTGCAAGGCTGGGGCCAACAAGCACCCAGATTTAAATGTCAGCGTTCCAGAACAACCCAACTCCAATAGAAAACTCAGAGACAAGCGTCGTCCCAAATCCTTCATTTATTGGAATAGGTATATTGGCACATCTGGGAAAACCCAAATTTGAGAGTTTGGGGTTTTCCCTCAATAAATCAAAATCCCCCAAACCATCCCCTCACTCATCAATCAATCACATGCTCCAATCACCATCCTTCCCATCACGAGACAGCACTCCAACCACTCCTTCTCCAGATGCAGGCACGTCCTGACCTTGACCAACGGGAAGAATGCTATTTTGTCAAAATACAAACCCTCAATTAAACCCCCCTTCCTACTTTCCCACACATAAGAAGGTGGCAGCTTGGAAGCTTCCGGGCTAATATGTCTTCCAAAGCTGACAGGCGTCCTCCCCTGGAGAAAAAAAAAAACAACACCCTGGAAAATAAAATAGACAAAACACAAAAGAAGGGGTTAAGGCATTGTACATAATCCCGCTTAACCCATCCATTCCCTGACCACTCCAGGGGAAGGATACTGTAAAATCTCCATTCCCTCCCCACTCCAGGGGAAGGTTACTGTAAAATCTCCATTCCCTCCCCACTCCAGGGGAAGGTTACTGTAAAATAAGAGCCTGGTGGCATGGCAGACTAAGCACTGTAATTAACATTCAGCTGCCTGCAATTACTGCAAGTTCAAATCTCACCAGGCTCGAGGTTGACTCAGCCTTCCATCCTTTCTAAGGTAGGTAAAATGAGGACCCAGACTGTGGGGGCAATAAGCTGACTTTGTATAAATATACAAAAGTATGAAGGCTATTGCTTAATGCCTTGTAAGCCGCCCTGAGTCTCCGGAGAAGGGCGGCATATAAATCAAAATTAAAAAAAAAAAAAATCTCCATTCCCTCCCCACTCCAGGGGAAGGTTACTGTAAAATCCCCATTTCCTCCTGATCCAGCCCCTGCATCCATCAGTCTATCACATGGCCCAATCACCATCTATCCCAACGAGCCACCACTGCAACCACTCCTCCTCCAGATGCAGGAGTACCATGACCTTGACCGAAAAGAAGAATGCTATTATGTCTAACTAAAAGGCCACCCTTACAATGCAGACTAAGCACTGTAATTAACATTCAGCTGCCTGCAATTACTGCAAGTTCAAATCTCACCAGGCTCGAGGTTGACTCAGCCTTCCATCCTTTCTAAGGTAGGTAAAATGAGGACCCAGACTGTGGGGGCAATAAGCTGACTTTGTATAAAATATACAAAAGTATGAAGGCTATTGCTTAACGCATTGTAAGCCGCCCTGAGTCTCCAGAGAAGGGCGGCATATAAATCAAAATTTTAAAAAAAAATTAAAAAAAATTAAAAAAAATTAAAACCTCTCTACTAAATCCCCCCCTCCTAATTTCCCAAGCACAAGAAGGTGGCAGCATGGAACCTTCCGGAGTTAATATGGCTTCCAAAGTTGACACAGTGTTTGTGATTTAAGCTGGGGAATTCTGGGAATTGAAGGCCACACATCTTAAAGATTGCTGTAGTCAGGAAGCATAGAAAGGCATAGAAGTAGAATCATTGTGCCTGGCAGAACCTAAAGAGACTTTGAAGGAGCATCTCTTCAGATGTTTACAGCATCTGTTGCGGTTCAAAAGTATACAACCACAAGGCTTATTCAAATGAGGCAAGGTGAATGACCATTAAGAGAAATGGCTTTTCAACTATTAAACAGTGTCGGGTATTATGGTCTGCCCTGGGTGGGATGGTGCAATCAATCAATCAATTTATTACAGTCTTAGACCAGAGACAAATGGACACGATGGCTCAGTGACGAAGATGCTGAGCTTGTTGATCAAAAGGTTGGCAGTTCAGCGGTTCGAATCCCTAGTGCTGCGTAATGGGGTGAGCTCCTGCTACTTGTCCCAGCTTCTGCCAACCTAGCAGTTCAAAAGCACATAAAAAAATGCAAGTAGAAAAAATAGGGACCACCTTTGGCGGGAAGTTAACAGCGTTCCATGCACCTTTGGTGTTTAGTCATGCTGGCCACATGACCACGGAAACGTCTTCAGACAGCGCTGGCTCTTCGGCTTTGAAACGGAGATGAGCACCACCCCCTAGAGTCGGGAACGACTAGCACATTTGTGTGAGGGGAACCTTTACCTTTACCTTTAGACCAGAGACCAGAACAAATAAAAACGCTCAGTAAATATACGACTAAAACTTCTAGTATGAAATAATAAAGGTCGACTCAACCTTCCATCCTTTCTAAGGTAGGTGAAATGAGGACCCAGATTGTGGGGGCAATAAGCTGACTTTGTATAAAAATATACAAAAGTATGAAGGCTATTGCTTAACGCATTGTAAGCCACCCTGAGTCTCCGGAGAAGGGCGGCATATAAATAAAATAAAAAAAACAACAACAACTAAAACCTATAATAAAATCCAGTCTGTCAATTATGCATGGTCTAACTATATACTACAATTACAATCCATATACTGTGTGGCCCATTGTAGGTTTGACGCCAAAAGGGAAAAGTTTGTTATGTAACATAACTATGGTGGAGAAGACGCGCGTTTTGCGCTGTAGTTATGGACTGTTCATCCTTAAGCAGCCACTGAAGATAGGTAGTATTGGAGCGACCAGGATACCTAGCAGTTATTGGCAGAATATGTTTTTTTCTAATCTATGTGTAAATGGAACATCTAAGGAGCATGTGACCCACAGTCTAGTGGGATGATGTAGAACAGCGGTCACCAACTGGTGGTCTGTGGACCACTGGTAGTCTGTGAGAAAATTTTGGTGGTCCGCAGAAAAATTATTTGCATTTTTAATATTGCATTAAATCAGAGGTCCTCAAACTACGGCCCCTGGAACAGATACGTGCAATAAACGTTTGTGTTGCTGCAGAGAGTCTCCTCCTTTGGGGTCTTTTTGCGTGGGTCAGAAGGGGGCAGAAATTCCGACTTGGGATCTGTTTCGGCCTCCTGGTGTGGGGCTTTGGGCAAAGGCTGGAAGGAAGCACCGCTGGTGGCGAAGAGCTGAAGAACCTCGTTCCAGTGGGACTGCATCATGGCCTGGAACTGGCTGACCATCTCAGCCCGCTGAGCCTCCAGACGCCGGTACCTGGCCTTGCACTTCCTCAGGTCTTCCCTCTGCTTGGAAAGCCTATGCTCCTAGTCCTCAGTGAGGTGCTTCTGCTGAGCCTCCTTCTCGGTCAGATCCAATTTGAGCTGAGCTGTTTTGGCAACTCTTTCTCGTGGTGGCTGCTTAGCTCCAACAACTGTTTCCTGTTGGGGCCCTAAGGAGCCCGGGCAGGGGAGGCAAGGAGTTAGCCACACCCTCCCAGTCACATGACCACCTAGCCACGCCCACCCAGCAGTTCATTAGGCAGATCATATTAGTGGTCCACGGGATTTAAAATTATGAATTTAGTGGTCCCTGAGGTCCAAAAAGTTGGTGACCCCTGATGTAGAAGACATATGGGTGGGTCTACATCAGCTCAGGATTTTACATTGTGCCCTGGGAGATCTTGATTGTGCCCATCAAGATTGTCCTTAAAACTTTTATGATTAAAGACAGATCCAACCTCAGACTAAGGAGAAGTTTTCCTGACAATGAGAACAATTAATCAGTGGAACGGCTTGCCACCAGAAGTCGGAGACGCTCCAACACTGGATGGTTTTTCAAAAAGAGACTAAAGAGCCATTTGTCAAGAATAGAATAGGGTCGCCTGCTTGAACAGGATGTACTAGGTGGCTCAGTGGCTAAGATACTGAGCTTGTCGATCAGAAAGGTTGGCAGTTTGGCAACTCTCTACATGGGGCTCCCCTTGAGGAGCACTCGGAGGCTCCAACTGGTGCAGAGTGCGGCTGCGCAGATGGTTACGGGAGCGACATGGAATTCCCGTGTGACACCTCTCCTGCGTGAGCTGCACTGGCTCCCGGTGGTCTTCCGAGTGCGCTTCAAGGTCTTGATTACCACCTTTAGAGCGTTCCATGGCTTAGGACCTGGCTATTTACGAGACCGACTGCTGCCATCAGTAGCCTCCCACCGGCCGGTTCGCTCTCACAGAGAGGGTCTCCTCAGGGTGCCGTCAACCAAACAATGTCGGTTGGTGACCCCCAGGGGGAGAGCCTTCTCTGTGGGGGCACCTACCATCTGGAATGAGCTTCCCCCAGTGATACGAAGGATCCCGGACCTACGCACCTTCCACCGCGCTCTTAAGACCTTTTTATTTAACCAGGCTGGCCTGGCCTAATTTCTCCTCTTTTAATAATTATGTAATTTTGTAATTTTAACTTGTTTTAAATTATTAGGGTTTTAAATATTAAGGCCAAATTATTTAATCGGATTTTAATTGTTTTAAATTTTGTATGCATATTGTTTTACTATATGGCTGTTCACCGCTCTGAGTCCCTCGGGAGATAGGGCGGTATACAAATCAAATAAACCTCAAACCTCAAAAATCCCTAGTACAGGTCTCCTGCGTGAGCAGGGGGTTGGACTAGATGACTTCCAAGGTCCCTTCCAACTCTGTTACTATACCTCCAAGGTCCCTTCCAGCCCTGTAATAAATAATAAATAACTTTATTGCCATTGTATGTGTATACACAGTATACGCATATAACGAAATTTACTTAACACCCAAAGACCAGGTCCAACACACATAACAATCCCCAAACACACTCCCACCCACCACAACTCCCCACCCCTAAACCACCCAAACATCCACACAACAGACCAAGTAATGCTGTCCAACAGCTCACTGATGGTGGCCCTTTGAGTTCATTGTTGAGTGCAATTATAGCTCTGGGATAAAAACTATTCAGAAAACGTGTGGCCCGAGTTTTAATTGTTCTGTATCTTCTGCCAGAAGGCAACAGTCCAAAAAGATTGTAAGCAGGATGGGAAGAGTCTCTGAGAATGTTATGCAACTTCTTCAAACAACGAGATTCGAAGATGTTGTCCAGGGCTGGTAGCTGGAGTCCGATGATATTCTGGGCAGTTTTAATGATTCTCTGTAGAGCTTTTTTGTCCGCTACAGAGCTGCTCCCATGCCATGCAAGAATGCTGTATGTCAGGACACTCTCAATGGTGCTGCGATAGTAGGACAGAAGTAGATGCTGAGATAGATTTATCTTCCTGAGCATTCTCAGGAAGTACAGCCTCTTCTGTGCCTTCTTCGCAAGCATGTTAGCATTCATAGTCCACGAGAGGTCCTCCGAGATATAAATGCGCAGAAATTTAAAACTACCCACCCTCTCCACCTCCTAAACTCTATCAAAACGTATTTATCTTAGAGCTACCCAATAATGTTCATTTTTTCCAGGTCTCAGGAAAAGAAACCTTGGTAGTGCAGTAGATTCTGAGGCTCCAAATGAATGAAAATAAAAAGACTCCATTTGTTGGGGTTACACTGGAGGGTTCACACGGCAGTCAAAAAGCCAATTTTGGCTTCTTTCATATGGTTACACTTTGGATTAAGCACGGCATGGTGTGTTTGGCCTGCAGTTGTGGGTAGAATTGAGGCGGACTTTGTTCCTGCAGAAATCCAGCTGTGAGAGTTTAGCAAGTTGTGTGTGTGAAATCAGCAGCCCACCGAGCTTCAGGGCTGGGAGGTCTTCCCGTGTGTGACTCTCCTTCCTCCATTGTTCATCTTCTTTAAGCCATCCTGAGACTTTTTGTTTCTTTCTTTTTTTCTTTTTAACAAAATCTCTTTCTTGTCTGTTGGGATACTAGGATAGACAGCAGGTCCTCGACTTACAACTCTTCATTTAGTGACCATTCAAAGTTACAACGGCACTGAAAAAAAATGAAGCTCTGTCCCTTTTTCACACTTACGAACTTTGTCAAAAAGAGGGCTGTGAAAATATCTACAGACCCCTTGCATCCTGGACATAAATTATTTCAACTTCTACCCTCAAAACAACGCTATAGAGCACTGCATACCAGAACAACTGGACACAAGAACAGTTTCTTCCCAAACGCCATCGCTCTGCTTAACAACTACATTCCCACAACACTGTCAAACTATTCACTAAGACTATTATTATTCTCTTCCTTACTAGTATCTATCTCTTCCCACTGATTACTATAACCATGTTGCTTGTATCTTTCAATTTATATTGTTTTTACTTGTTTCTTAGTACGATTTGATAGCTTATATATTTGATACCTTGACTATCACTAAGTGTTGCATCTTTTTATCTTGATGAATGTATTTTATTCTCCTTATGTACACTGAGAGCTTATGCACCAAAGACAAATTCCTTGTGTGTCCAATCATATTTGGCCAATAAAAAATTCTATTCTATTCTATTCTATTCTATTCTATTCTATTCTATTCTATTCTATTCTATTCTATTCTATTCTATTCTATTCTATTCTATTC
>WNWU01000035.1:2730163-2746999 GCA_012654045.1 Ptyas mucosa
ATTCCATTCCATTCCATTCCATTCCATTCCATTCCATTCCATTCCATTCCATTCCACTCCACTCCACTCTATTCTATTCTATTCTGTAGCATCTCCATGATTAGGTGATCTAAATTCAAATGCTTGGCAACTGGTTCGTACTTTTGACCATTGTGGTGTCCAAAGGTCATGTGATCCTCTTTTGCGACCTTCTGACAATGGGGAAGCCCAATTCATTTAACAACCATGTTGCTAACTTAACAACCCCAGTGATTCGCTTAACAACAGTGGCAAGAAAAGTCACAAAAGTCACTTAACATATGCCTCACTTAACCACAGAATTTTTGGGCTCAATTGTGGTCATCATTCGAGGACTAACTGTACTGCTTCTTTCTGTCTCAGTCCTTCCCCCAAGAAACTAGAGGAACTCCTATTTGTACAGTAGTGGCCAAAATTGTGGAAACCTTTTGGGAAAAGAGTGTTTTCTAAAACTAGCTAATAACACCCCTTTTTGGGGGGAGTAGTACCATAAAATTATATCTCAATGGAAAGATAATTTAATCAAGATTGTAATGCAATCACTTTCATGAAGGATTTGCTATTAGAATTGCAGTTACAGTAGAAAGAAGAAAAGTGAAACACATAGAAAAAACAAGATATACCAAAATGATCACCATAGAAAAAACGAGATATACAAAAATGATCACCATGTCAGTTAATACTTAGTTGGGTAACCTTTAGCATGAATTATGGCCTTACAGCATTTTCCTTTGAGGTGAACCAAGTCTTTTAATTCTGCAGCTGTTCTAATGTGAAACCAAGATTGAATGATGGCTTCTATTAACTGGGTTTTATTGCTGGGTTGCTTCTGACTAACAAGTTTCTTTAGTGAGCTCCATAGATTTTCAATTGGGTTAAGGTCTGGGCAGTGGTGGGATTCAAATAATTTAACAACCGGTTCTCTGCCCTAATGATCAGCTGGGTAGGCGTGACTCAGTGGTCATGTGACCGTGTGGGCATGGCCAACTCAATGTCACTCACATTGATGGGCACTTCGACTTACAATGTATCAGTTACAATTTAATAAGGGTTAAGCAGAGAGGCAGTTTCTGTAAGCAGGGCACTAAAGATTAGGCTAGAAACAACATCAGAATGTTTCCTTCCTGCCTTCCTTACAGGATTAGCCCTGTAAAGTGGAAAAAAAACAAAGTAAGATTTCTTCCAACAACCAGTTCCCTGAACTGCTTAGAAAGTTAACAACCGGTTCTCCCGAATAGGTGCGAACTGGCTGAATCCCACCACTGGATCTGGGCTATTCCCAGACCATTCCAGCAATGAAATATGATTATCTTGAAACTCCCCCCAAAAGTGGTGTTATTAGCCATCGAACCTCAAAAATACACTTTTCCCAAAAGGTTTCCACAGTTTTGGCCATTACTGTGTATTATGAAGACACAGTAGTACATCTCTTCCATTTTTCTTCTTCCTTCATTTGGGCCTGTGCCTCTATGTCAGAGGTCTTCAAACTTGGCAGCTTTAAGACTTTTGGACTTCAACTCTCAGAATTCTCCAGCCAGCATAGCATGGTATGGCTGACTGGAGAATTCTGAGAGTTGAAGTCCAAAAGTCTTAAAGCTGCCAAGTTTGAAGACCTCTGCTCTATGTCATTCCTTTCTTAAAACTGGCCACTTCTATAGAAAACAGGGTGTCTAATGAGATTTTGCTGGCACTCTGAGCGTGCCAGCTGTGGCCAGGTAACATGTTGCAAGCAGCCAATAAATCTGGCTGTTCAGAAACTTCCAGGAACAAGTTTTATTTCCTTTCCGTGCTTCGGCCTCAGGAACTGTGTGCAGTCGTGCGTCTGTTTTTTCACAGGAGAACCTGGTTCCCACCCAACCCCCTAATTCCCAGCCATGACTTGTACACTGAAGCAGGTGAGAATGAGGGGGGCTGGAGAGAGGGGGGGGAGGAAAAAGGGGAAAAGGGAAAGAAAAGAAAGAAGAAAAAGGAAAAGAGAAAAGAAAGAAAATAGAAAATAGAAAATGTACTAACAGTTCGGAAAAACTTGTCACATTAGTCAGCTATAAGTAATAAGTTCTGACTAGCTTTGCATGCACTTCCACTTTTGAGAACATGGACATCTGTTAAATGTCTGTTTACTATCCTGAAATGCCAACTGCTATGCGCAATCGATGCCTTAAATTTGGACTGGAGTAACACTAAGTTTGTACTATAATATACTATAACTTTAATACTATATATATATAGTATTTGTTTTATAGTTATAAATGAAATGATCTATCTATCTATCTATCTATCTATCTATCTATCTATCTATCTATATCTATCTCTATCAACTATCTATCTATCTATCTACCTACCTCTCTCTATCCTATCTATCTCTCTATCTCTATCAACTATCATCTATCTATCATTTATCTATCATCTATCTATCATCTATCTATCTATCTATCTATCTATCATCTATCTATCTATCTATCTATCTACCTACCTACCTACCTACTTACCTACCTCTCTCTATCCTATCTATCTCTCTATCTCTATCTCTATCTCTATCTCTATCATCTATCTATCTATTTATCTATCATCTATCTATCTCAACATATATACTCTTCAAAGCATCTAAGGACAGGACAAGAAGCAATGGATGAAAACTTATGAAGAAGGAGAGATCCAACCTAGAACTAAGGAGAAATTCCTGACATCAATTAATCAAGGGAATGGCTTGCCTTCAGAAATTGTGAGTCCTCCATCACTTGGAGGCTTTGAAGAAGAGACTGGACAACCATTTGTCTGAAATGCTATAGGGTTGGACTAGAAGACCTCTGTTATTCTGTATTCTGTTCGGCAAATCCACCTTCCCACAAGAGGCTCTTCCACATTTCTGCATCTTTCCCAAGGTGCTTTATCATTTCTTGGGAATATCTGTTGCTGCTGTTTCAGAGTATCCTTTAAAGTAGACAAGGTGGAAGTGATTTTATTTATTTTAATTTATTAGCTACCCAACACTCATGTGGAGCTGTTCCTGGGTCTCTAGTTACACCTCTATCCATCATTCAGTCTGCATCCCTGCTTGTCCACAGTTCCTGATGAAGGAAATGCTCCTAGGTTTTAAAGAAAGCGTAAGAAGCCAAAGAATCTGCAGGCAATTTGCAAGGGGGTTGGGGGGTGGGGTGGGGCTGCACGACATCAAAACAGGCGTTGACATTCCAGTAAATACTACAAAAGGTACAAGAACCTGCACCTGAGCCATGAGGATTTTATTTATTAATTCTTCATTTATTTATTTAACTTCAATGCCACCCATCTTGCCAAGGCGACTCAAAATAACTCAAGGTGACTCAAAATGAATTTTCTCCAAATATTCTCCGGGGGGGGGAGGGGAAGGGGGGGGGAGAGAAAATAATCAAAACCAATTTCCTTTTTCAGCAAGTCAAAGGAGAGTAATTGAAGCAGAATATGCACCCAGTAATCGTTCCTGAACTTCTCTGGATGGGACACAAATCAGATTGGCACAGCAATGCTGGACTACATGCAGAGAGCTAGCCCAAAGCACAGTGGTTAGTGTGACAGTTTCAACAGCTTGGCGCAATCATTTCACCAGTTCACAATCCAAATCTTATTGAGCAGTCGGTTGTAAAGCTGGGGTAACTGAGTTGAGTGGCAGAATCGCAAAATAGAACCATCAAAACGCAAGAACACGTCTGTTGGATTAGGGCCAAGGTCTATTTGTCAACTCTGGGATCTCCTACCAAAGGTTCATCAGGTCCTGGAGATGTTTATTGAAGGTCCATTGGGCAATTGCCCTCTCTCACTGTCACACTTTTCAGCAGCAGGCATTCCTTGGATGCTACACGTTCCTTTTTAGATCGCATTAACAGCTGCCCTGTTTTTCACCAATTGGCTTCATTGCTCTGGATCTCCATCCAAGACAATGTATTTTTGGAACAGAAAATTCCATAATAATAAATTAGTTGCAGATTATTCTCTCCCAAACCTATTATAAATCTATTTCAGCGAGCGATTTCGGATATTAGTATTGTATGAGAGAAGGGGAAGAGGCGGGCATCCATTTTCTCCACGATGAGCATCATTTTTAAAGCTTTCGCCTTGTCTCCAATCCCTGCTGTGCCTTAAAAGAATAAAAATAAAAACAGAGTATCACAGGACTGCACAGCATAATTGTGCTGGGAAGACGCACTTTTAAACGAAAAAGAGAACTAGAAAGATGTGGTAGGAATGCCTGTCTTTATTGCAGTTAATGATCAATCAATGCAACCCACAGAAATAAAAAGACATTAAACAAACAATGCAACTAAAATAATACACAACACTTCATCAATCTAAACAATGTGGGGAAGTGAAAAGGCATATCACCTAGTTACACCTAAAATCAAATTTTTGTAAATCCTGTCATAAAACAAAATAAAATAAACAGTCACTTATCATCAGGAATGTGTATAGACATATTTATAGAACCAAATGGCAGAAATTGAAGAGGAACTAAGGAGCCTCTTGATGCGGGTGAAAGAGGAGAGTGCAAAAGTTGGCTTGAAATCAACATTAAGAAAACTAAGATCATGGCTCCCGGCCCTCTCAATTCCTGGCAAATAGATGGGGAAGAAATGGAGGTAGTGACAAATTTTATTTTCCTGGACTCCAAGATCACCGCAGATGGGGTGTGCAGCCAAGAAATTAAAAGATGCTTGCTCCTGGGGAGGAAAGCTATGGCAAATCTAGACAGTAAACTAAAAAGCAGAGACATCACCCTGCCAACAAAAGTGCGTATAGTCAAGGCGATGGTTTTCCCAGTTGCAATGTCTGGCTGTGAAAGTTGGACCATAAGGAAGGCTGAGCGCCAAAGAATGGAGGCCTTTGAACTCTGGTGCTGGAGAAGACTCCTGCGAATCCCTCGGCCTGCAAGGCGATCCAACCGGTCAGTCCTAGAGGAGATCAACCCTGACTGCTCTTTAGAAGGCCAGATCCTGAAGATGAAACTCAAATACTTTGGCCACCTAATGAGAAGGAAGGACTCACTGGAGAAGAGCCTAATGCTGGGAAAGATTGAGGGCAAAAGAAGAAGGCGACGGCAAAGAATGAGGTGGCTGGATGGAGTCACTGAAGCAGTCGGTGTGAGCTTAAATGGTCTCTAGGAGACGGTAGAGGACAGGAAGGCCTGGAGGAAGGTTGTCCATGGGGTTAAAATGGGTCGGACACAACTTCACAACTAACAACAACATAGAACCAAAATCTTTGATTCGTTTCTTTCTGCATTTGGGGATATATATATATATATATATATATATATACCCAAATGTTATAATTTTTAATTTATTTAATTTAATAAATAAATATATATAAAATTATTTTAAGATGAACTTAAATTGTCTTATTTTAACCAGGCTGTTGTTGAACATTATCATGTTCCACACCATTTTCAGCAGCAAGTTCTTGAAGGATTTCAGGAGACCCCCAAAAATGAAACTATGAGCCATAGACGGTCCAAGAGCTGAGTTAATGACTCTTGCTGCAGACCTACTTCGGAAAGATGCTAGAATTCCTTGAACCTATTGGGTTGTCCATTTGGCACACAATCCAATTCTACAATAGCCCTTTTGGGGATGAAAGGGACAACTCAAATAAGGACCTGTAGAAGAACACGATTTGCTCTGCTGTTGAAAGTACATATTTGGTGAATATGTACTGGTGAAAGTACATATTTCACATCTTTGGTGAAAGTACATATTAAGATCAGACCCTTTGGAAAGGTCCTACGGAGAAATTGAAATAAGAAATTTGGTGAACGCCTAACAAATGCTTTCCTGCAGTGATGGATTCTGTGTTTTTGTCTTATCTGGTATATCTGACATAGGTTTTGGTCTCTTAAAAATAACTTCCTGTTTCAACAGCCCTGTTTATTGTGAATTAAGAGGGAGGGGAAAAGCAGGAAACAGAAGAAAGAAAAAGTGAAATTCAATATTTAGTGCTACATTCTGCCTCCTCCTGAGATATTTTAGAGAAAACAACCCCTTCTGCTTCCTATACTCAGAGGACTATTTCATACAAGACATTTTCTACACCATGAGAAAATGAGCTTCTTGTAGTTGTTTTGGAAGAAGACCAACTGTGGCAGATATCGTTGTGGTAGCTTTTTCATTCAAAGTTTTTTTTTTAACCAGTCATTTCATTTTATTATCGTTGTTTTAATACATCCATTCTTTTTGGAAATGATTACCCTGGATAGATCAGAACCACTGATCAGAACAAATTTTATTAGGGGAAATTACTACCAACTGGCCAACTTAAATCATGTGTTTTTCAACCAATTAAGTTACTTAAAAGTCCTAGAGGTAAAAACAGACAAGCATGAGTTCTTAGCAGGGGTGAAATCCATCAGGTTCTGACAGGTTCTGGAGAACCGGTAGTGGAAATTTTGAGTATTTATTATTTATTTTATTTTATTATTCATATTTCTATGCTGTCCACTCTCCGAGGACTCTGGGCGGCTTACACCAAAGACAGTATACTAAATAGCGTATTGCCCCCAACAATCTGGGCCCTCATTTTACCCACCTCGGAAGAATGGAAGGCTGAGTCAACCTTGAGCCAGTGAGATTTGATCCGCTGATCTGCTGAACTAGCAGTCAGCTGAAGTAGCTGCAGTACTGCACTCTAACCACTGTGCCACCTCGGCTCATTCATAGTTCGGAGAACCGGTAAATACCACCTCTAGCTGGCCCCAGAGTGGGGAGGGAATGGGGATTTTGCAATATCCTTCCCCTGGAGTGGGGCGAGAATGGAGATTTTGCAGTATCCTTCCCCTGCCATGCCCGCCAAGCCACGCCCATCAAGCCACACCACGCCCACCAAGCCATGCCCCCAGAACCGATAGTAAAAAAAAATCGGATTTCACCACTGGTTCTTAGGTTATATATTATATACCATATGGTATAGGGTTTCTTGCCTGAGCAGGGGATTGGACTAGAAGACCTCCAAGGTCCCTTCCATCTCTGTTATTCCACTATTGTTATTATATTCATAACAATGCAACAGAGGAGGAAGGATACGATGTCATCTATCTCCAATCTACACCACAGTCCTTTCAACAGTTCCAAGAAGGCTCCACATCCATTTGCACCACTCAGGTGACCCTGAGGACACAGATAATCCTCCAGGTGGCCTTAACAACCCACTAAAAGAATGCAAATGACCAGCTCTCTTCATGGAGTATCACTCCTTCCATTCCCCACCATCCAATCAGAGCCGAAGAAGCTTCTTGGATGAGAAGCGAAATGTCTTCAAAGAAAAACCAGAAAGTCCAGTTGCCACCTGAAAAAGCACCTTTGGGATAACCATGACTGAGAATCTGCATAGACATTCAACAACGTTAAAACCACAGCTGCCAATTCTTGACTGCTGTTGCCCTTCGTACACATCACGTTCATCCCTAGGAACCTAGGATGCCATTCTGTATTGGTATAATATGTGTACGGATCCAAGGAGTTTGGCCTATTACAATTGACAGATGGAAATGTTGTCGGTGCTCAGATTTCTTAAGTGCCATCCAAGATTGCTTTGTTACTATTATGGGGTTGGTTACATAGTTAGCCAGATGTTTCTACTGCACTTGGCATTTTTATCCACCTCCTGAATCCTGTTGTTTGAAGGCATTAAAGGTATGTCGCAGGATATAATCTGTTCTAAATCAAGCTGCCCTTTTGCAACGGACTGATGGTGATTTTGTCAATGCCACGGGTATTCAAGCGGTGCTCCAGATGTTTTGGGATTGCTCTATGGGCACAGTCTTTGCTTTCTTTTGCCCCAGATTTTCTATTTGTAGCGATTTGTAATTAATGAGTTGTGATTCTCTCCATTTCTATTGGCTCCAAGTGTTTTCCCAATCTTTTGATATAGCTTTATTATCATTGTTGTTATTTAGAGTTCTAATTCTCTTTCTTTTCAATCCTCAACGTACCCTTGCAAGGTAGATTAGATAAAAAATATATAATGAGCCACGGTGGCGCAGAGGTTAGAGTGCAGTACTGCAGGCTACTTCTGTTGATCACCGGCTGCCAGCAGATCGAATCTCACCAGGCTCAAGGTTGACTCAGCCTTCCATTCTTCCGAGTTGGGTAAAATGAGGACCCAGATTGTTGAGTGCAAGAGGCTGACTCTGTAAAACCACTTAGAGAGGGCTGTAAAGCACTGTAAAGCGATATATAAATCTAAGTGCTATTGCTATTGCTATATCACTAATTCATTAGGAATACTTCATTACCAACGAAACATGATGCATTGTACGTGATCCATGTAAGGATTTTTTTTTTGCAGGTAGTCCTCGACGTACGACCAAAATTGAGCCCAAAATTTATGTTGTTAAGTGAGACATTTGTTAAGTGAGTTTTGCCCCATTTTATGACCTTTCTTGCCTCTGTTGTTAAGTGAATCGCTGAAATTGATAAGTTAGTCCCCTGGTTGTTAAGGGAATCTGGCTTCCTCATTGACTTTGCTAGTCAAAAGGTCGCAAAAGGAATCAAATGACTTTGGGACACAACAATGGTCATAAATACGAGTCAGTTGCCAAACATCTGGATTTTGATTACATGATCATGGGAATGCAACAGAGTTGATGACTGTGAAAGTTGGTCCTAAATCATTTTTTTCAGTGCTGTTGTAACTTAGAATGGTCGCTAAATGAACTGTTGTAAATTGAGGACAAACTGAGTTACATAAATACAGGAGGTTTCAGTGACAAAACCAAATTATGATTGATTTTAACACATTGGGGAAGTTTAAAAGATCTCCAGTCTCAGTGGCCAGTTTATTTCCAAATTTACCATTTGGATTTAAGGCTAAAGCAAAATAATAATAATAATAATAATAATAATAATAATAATAATAATAATAATAATAATAATGGGCATGGCTTAAGATGGGAACCATCAAGAAAGAAATGGAAGGTTTAATACTGGCTGCTCAAGAACAAGCACTACAAACTAATGCCATGAAAGCAAAGATACAAAAATCCACTGACAATCCAAACTGCCGACTTGGCAACAACAAAGTCGAAACTGTTTCACTTTTAATATGTGAATGCAGCAAAATTGCACGAACCGATTTCAAAACTAGACATGACCGAGTTGTTAAATTAATCCACTGGTCATTCTGTAAAAAATACGACTTTCCTGTATCCAAAAAAATCATGGGAACATAAAGTGGAAAAAGTTATAGAAAATGAGAAGGGATCTTGTGGGACTTTCGAATACAGATAGATTGTCACTTGGAACACAGCATGCCAGATATCACAGTTGTCGAAAACCGAAACGTACAATTTATTGACATTGTGGTACCAGGAGATGCCAGAGTCGAAGAAAAAGAACTGGAAAAAATCATGAAATATCACGACCTGGCCATCAAAACTTCACGGCTATGGATGAAACATGTAACAGTGATACCCATTGTCACTGGGGCACTTGGTACCATGTCCAAGAATTTTATAAGATACATCAACAAATTGCAGCTTCCTGCAATTTGTTAGCACAGTTTTTTGCAGCGGAACTGCAAAAAAACTGTGCTACTTGGGACATCGTACATCTTAAGAAGGTACTTGGATGATACCTAGGACGCTGGCAGCAACCTGTATCAACCATTAGCACCAGTCAATGTTATTTGTGATGCATTTTTGAATGTTCAGTTGACTGAGTTTCATGTTTAATGAATAAAAGAGATAACAATAATAACACCAACAAACATTTTAAGAAGATATCGGTTGATACCTAGGACGCTGGCAGCAACCCGTATCAACCATTAGCATCAGTCAGTGGTATTTGTGATACATTTTTAAATGTTCAGTTGACTGAGTTTCATGTTTAATGAATAAAAGAGAATAATAATAATAGACTAGCCATAATAAATCAGAAATAATCCTAAATCTTCATTCTACTGGATAAAGGAGTATAGCTAAAATTATAAAATACGTGTTATCTTGCTTTTCTGTTGAACATGCCTGCACCCATGGACCTCAGCTTTCTACAGTCTATGAAAAGAACACTTGTATAGCTTCAAATAGGGACAAAATAGTTCTTCTCGTGAAAGCAATTTCTGTTTTCAAGGAAAGGAGGCATTTCTTAACATAGTCGCGTCCCCCCCTTCCAGTGGATTTCTGCTGAGTTCGGGACCTTCTGCCAATATCATTTTACACATCCGACCAAAACCAGTAGCATTTGCATAGCGGGGGAAAAAACTATTGAAGCAACATTGCCTAATGTCTTTAAGTTCCAGAAGGGTTGTGGGTTTTGACTGCAAAGTATGTAAGGGACCACTAGACAGGAAATCTTTTTTTGGAGCTTTTTTTTTTAAAAAAAGTCAGATGGTGAGAGATGGTACTCTTCCTTTATCAGTGGTTTTGCCAGAGAGGTTTCAATTAGTAAGTGATGAGTGCTAGGAACTTGAGGAGTTTTGGGAAAACAACTTAAAAAAAAAAACAGCCTTGGAATTATCTGCAAAGAAAATTTATCTCAGCCCTCTGAAAGTTAGGTGGTTTTTTTTTCCCCCGCAGAACTAAAAAGGAGACAGCTAGAATTGTTCCTGATTTTCTCAGAACAAAAATTAGACGTCAGTTCCTCCAAAAAGACTTATTTTAAAGGTCCAGGACAGGACTGACACATGAAGGGGATCGCCACCACCCATCGCCATCATCACCGCCCATTGCCGCTGCCACCTATCGCTGCCTCCGCATGCCCTGTTTTTGGCCCGTTCCAGGAGGCGGGGATCACTGCCACTGCCTATCCCCACCACCTGGAATGGGCCAAAAATGGGGCATATGGAAGCCGAAAATGGGATGTATGGAAAATGGGCTGCACGGAGGTGGCAATAGGCAGCAGCGGCAATGGGTGGCGACGGTGGCGATGGGTGGCGGTGATCCCTTTTAACAGCTGATAGGTGGTATTCCAGGAGGCAGATCCAACCGCCAATCAGCTGCTTGTGCTAAATCAGACTGTGCTGAAGCTGATCAGGCTGTTTGCTGTTTGCTGCAAGGAGGCAAATTGCTAGAAGGCAGAGGCGGATTTTTTTTTCTTCTTGTTTTCCTCCCCAAAAGCTAGATGCGTCTTATAGTCCGGAGCGTCTTATAGTCCGAAAAATATGTATGTTCGCACATCACACTAAATGATGATTTGTTTAAAACTGATCTTTTGATTAAGCCATAATGACCCTGTTGACAGTCACACTGAACCTGGTAATGGAAGGAATATGAGTGATTCATTTTGGGCTGATCAGGAGAAAGTCTCCCTTATATGTATCGATGCGGAGCAAATAATTCCCTAGCATCCCATAATACCCAGAAAACCTTTTTTCCTTTCCCTTTCTTTCCTTATTTCTTGAACCACCGGTGCCAATTTTCTAGTCTCTGATCTGGGAAACACAAACAAATCTGAGCAATGACAATTTAGATCTTTATATTTCCATATTTATGAAGGCTTCCTCTTCGAGGGTGGAATGATATATATTTTTTTTCTGAAGGGCTCCCTCTGTTGACAAACAGCACAGTTTGCATTTTGAGGAAGTCAAATTCAGGAAAGAAAAACAGGAAATCTCTCCAATAGATCCAGATGAATGTTTTTATGATATTGGAGCGTCAACAACAAGACGAATAGAATAGAATAGAATAGAATAGAATAGAATGGAATGGAATGGAATGGAATGGAATGGAATGGAATGGAATGGAATGGACTGGACTGGACTGGACTGGACTAGACTGGACTGGACTGGAGTAGAGTTTAGAACAGAGCAGAGCAGAGCAGAGCAGAGCAGAGCAGAGCAGAGCAGAGTAGAGGAGTTGAGTTTAGAACCGAAAAGAACTGAACAGAACCGAATAGAATAGAATTTTTTATTGGCCAAGTATGATCGGACATACAAGTCTTGGTGCATACACTCTCAGTGTACATAAAAGAAAAGATATATTCATCAAGAATCATAAGGTACAACACTTAATGATAGTAATAGGGTACAAATAAGCAATCAGGAAAAAATCAATATCAATATAAATCGGAACAGAACAGAACAGAATAGAACAAAATAGAATGAGCTGGAAGGGATCTCGGAGGTCTTCTAGTCCAGCCCCCAGTTCAAGCAGGAGAACCTAAGACATTTTAGATAAGTGACTATCTAAACTCTTCTTAAAAACCGCCAGTGATGGAGCACTCACAATTTCTGGAGGCAAGCTGTTCCACTGGTTAATTGTCCTCACTGTTAGGAAGTTTCTCCTTAATTCCAGGTTGCTTCTCTCTTTGGTTAGTTTCCAACCATTGTTTCTTGTCCTGCCCTCTGGTGCTTTGGAGAATAACCTGACCCCCTCTTGCTTGGGGCAGCCCCTCAAATATTGGAATACTGCAATCATGTCTCCCCTAATTCTTCTTTTCTTTAGACTAGCCAAACACAAATCCTGCAACCATTCTTTGGAAGAGCAGAGATTAAAGTTATCAGATCCACCTAAAAATACAAGCAGTCCTTGACCAATGATCACAACTGAGCCCAACATTTCGGTTGTTCAGTGAGACAGTTATTAAGTAAGTTTTGCCCCATGTCACCACGTTTCTTGCCACTGTTGTAAAGTGAATCACTGCAGTAGATAAGCTAGTAACCTGGTTGTTAAGTGAATCTGCCTTCCCCAATGACTTTGCTTGTCCGAAGGTTGCAAAAAATTGATCACATGACCCCAGGACGCTGCAACAGTCATAAGTTTGAACCCATTGCCAAGCATCTGAATTTTGATCACATGATCTTGGGGATGCTACAAAGGTTGTAACTGTGAAAAACAATCATGTCACTTTTTTCAGTGCCATTGTAACTTTGAACAGTCATTAATTGAACTGTTATAAGTTGAGGACTACCTATATAACAAAGTAACAGAATACAAGGAGATCATTTTGGAATGTAAGGTGTATATGTGTACCTCTGTCTGTGTTTGTGTCTGATTGTGCTTAAGGAGAGCCTTGCAAATGAAAACATAGCACACAGGGCAAAGAATTCTAAGGTCACACATATGTGCTAATCGTTCCCGACTCTAGGGGGCGGTGCTCATCTCTGTTTCAAAGCCGAGGAGCCAGCGCTGTCCGAAGACGTCTCTGCGGTCATTGTGGCCGGCATCACTCAATGCCAAAGGCACATGGAACGCTGTTCCCTTCCCACCAAAGGGGGTCCCTATTTTTCTCTTTGCATTTTTTACGAGCTTTCGAACTGCTAGGTTGGCAGAAGCCGGGACAAGTAACAGGAGCTCACCCCGTTATGCAGCACTAGGGATTCGAACCGCTGAACTGCCGACCTTTCGATCAACAAGCTCAACATCTTACCCACTGCGCGGAAGTCTGGGTGCATGTGAGGAAGGCAGGCATACGTGTGAGTCGGGCACGTGTGCGCATAAAGCGAGCATGTGCGGCAAACCGGTAGTAACATAATATGAAACCAACCACTGACTGCCATCTGTTAGAAAGTGTGTAGGTTCTCCTGCTTGAGCGAGGAATTGGACTAGATGACCTACAAGGTCCCTTCCAACTCTGTTAATCTGTCATCTCTGGAAATGTATGGTACCGTATTTTCTGGTGTATAAGACTACTTTTTAACACAGGAAAATCCTCTCAAAAGTCGGGGGTCGTCTTATACGCCGGGTATAAGCCTACCAATGCTCCGACTTCCCCAGCTGACCCCCAGCGATAGTGAGCCCCAGCTGTCTGGGGAAGTTGGAGCGTCGGTAATATCCACCTGGATGCCTGGGATGGTGGGGGAAGCTCCGCGCAGCAACCAGCTGGGTCCAGCACTCAGCGGCATGCAGCCTTGACAAGATCGCACAGCTTCCTGAATCTGAGTTGCCGGCACTGACCGATGATGTTACGGGAGCGCCGACAACATTGAGGGGTAGTCTTATACGTCGAGTATAGCCCAAACCCTATATTTTAATAGGAAAAGTAGGGGGTCGTCTTATATGCCCAGTCGTCTTATATGCCGGAAAATACGGTAGTTATTTTGTAGGTTTCATGAGAAGTGTTCACTAATGTTAGCAACGCCCAACTCTAAGTTCATGAATGAACTCAAATGAACCACCATCTCTCAACCCAGTTTCCCTCACAGGGTTGCTGTTGTGGGGTTATAACAGGAGGCAGACTATTATTCAGGGGTTCCTTCAAAAGGAAAATTACGGAATCAAACAATAAAGAAGAACCAAAACATTCTTGTAGCTTTGTGGATGAAGGACAAGATAGATGATAGGTAGGCAGACAGGTGACAGACAGACAGGTAATGGATGGATAATTAGATAGTTCTGGGATGGATGGATAAATAGGTGATAGATAGACGGACGGACGGACGGACGGTCAGACAGACAGATAATGGACATAGATAGACAAAAAGATAGATGTTGGATGGATGGATGAATAGATAGATAGGAGAGAGAGAGATACAGACAGACAGGCAGAGACAGACAGATGCACGCTGGACAGATGGATGGATAGATTGATTGATCGATAGGAGATAGATAGATAGATAGATAGATAGATAGATAGATAGATAGTAGGTAGGTAGGTAGATGAGAGAGAGAGAGACAGACAGACAGACAGATCAATGCTGGCTGGCTGGCTGGATATAAATGACAGACAAGAAAGGAAGGAAGGAAGGAAGGAAGGAAGGAAGGAAGAAAGAAAGAAAGAAAGAAAGAAAGAAAGAAAGAAAGAAAGAAAGAAAGAAAGAAAGAAAGAAAGAAAGAACCTTAATAGGAAGAGAACCAAAAAGAACATGTGGCACGAATACGTGGTACCTTGACAAAGGTTCTCAGGCTTCCTCAAGAATTTTTAAAAAAATACTCTATACAGAGTTGGAGTTCTTTTCTTTTCTTTTCTTTTCTTTTAGCGATGTACTTGTTAAAAGAACACAGCAGGGGGACGGTAACGGCTCTAAACAGACAATGTAAAGCAGGAGAAAATCGCTCCCTTGGCCACATTTGGCTTCAGGTACCTCGAGGTAATTTGCAAGAGACGTTGTTTTACCGAGTAGGAAGTGCTTTCCGGCTTCATTGCACCCAGCAGGAAGGAAAACAGCAAGCTGGGCGCTTCATTTGTGCTTTTTATGTCGCTTCACAACCCAGGAACCATATGGGGTATAAACAGATCACTCCTGAGCTGGCTGAGAAAAGGTTGCAGGGCAGGAGCTTAGCGGGCGGCTGGAAGTGGCAACGCGAAAGCAGGAATGAAATATGGATGAAATCTCACCCCAGGGTGCTCTATCCCTCGTGGTGGTAAGAGGCTGAGGAAAATCCTTCTCCAGAAGGTATTCAGACAGCAAAGGACTCTGTTCCCCAAACAGATTGAAACCCAGGGGCAGAGATGGTATTCAGCCAGTTCGGAACAATTCAGGACGAACTGGTAGCGGAGAACGTGGGGGCCGCCCACCCGCCCCGGTTCTATGTTGTCCTATTTAGGCACATTTTTGAGGCCGGGTGCATGCGTGGAAGGTCCACATGGCGAACCACAAAGCGCATATGCGTGCGTGCAAAACGAGTGAGCGCTGGTCTGGGGTAGAGCTGTTTTCTGCCTTTGCGCAAAGTACAGCTGGTCCTCGACTGACGACCGCAACGGAGCCCAACATTTATGTTGCTAAGCGAGAAATTTGTTAAGCGAGTAACCAAAAAATGGTTTTGCCCCATTTCACGACTTTTCTTGTTACATTTATTAACGGAATCACTGCACTTGTTAAATTAGTAACAGCAAAGGATTCCATTCCCCAAACGGATTGAAGGTGGGTCTGGGGTAGAGCTGTTTTCTGACTTTGTGGAAAGTACAGCTGGTCCTCGACTTACAACCGCAGCGGGGCCCAAAATTTATGTTGCTAAGCGAGAAATATGTTGTGTTTGACATTTTTATTGAGTTATAAAGTATTATAAAATACAAAGTAACTAGGAAATCAGTGGGGAGGGAAAGGGGAAGGAGAAGTGAGGAAAGATTAGAAGAAGAAAAAAGAAAGAAAACGAAGCATTGACTTTCGACTCTCTCTGATACAGTAAAATAAGGATTTAACATCAAATCACAATGTTTTGCTTTTTCGTAATAATATGAACAGGTCATTTCTATAAAGACCTATCAGTCTAATCAGTAAAACCCAAAGTCGGAGTTTCATTCTCACTTCATCAAGCATGAAGTTCAGAAGCGGTTTCCATGTCGAAACAAAAGTACTTGTGTTCTTTTCTCTAATCAAAATGGTCAGTTTCGCTAAGCGAGAAATTTGTTAAGTGAGTAACCAAAAATTGCCCCATTTCACGACTTTTCCTGTCACATTTGTTAACGGAATCGCTGCAGTTGTTAAATGAGTAACACCGTTGTTAAATGAATCGGGTTTCCCCATTGACTTTGCTTGTCAGAAGGCCGCCAAAGGGGATCATGTGACCCCAGGACACTGCAACTGTCATAAACAAGAGTCAGTTGCCCATCATGTGACCTTGGGGATGCCGCAACGGTCATAAGTGTGAAAAACAGTCATAAGTCTCTTTTTTCAAGTGCCATTATAACTTCGAACAGTCACTAAATGAACTGTTGTACGTCGAGCATTAGCTGAGTGTACCGGCATGCAAATGTGAGTAGATTAATAGGTACCATTTCAGTGGGAAGGTAACAGTATTCTATGCACCTTTGGCATATAACCACATGACCACAAAAATTGTCTTCAGACAACACTGGATCCCTCGGCCAAGAAAAGGAGATGAGCACCATGTCCTAGAATCAGACACGACTGAAAGGGAAACCATCTAAGACTGTGTTTCTCAACCTTGGCCGCTGGACGATGTGTGGACTTCAA